>CM032491.1:678963-1158962 GCA_019059595.1 Marasmia exigua | reverse complement strand
ACACACGGCAGAAGTGGGTACGACATGGGAATTCGACATGATTTTCGTCTTGTCCATGTTCATTTTCAGCCCCACTTGTTGGGAGACTCTAGTGAGGTCGTCAAGCATTGTGCCTAAGTCTTCTAAGGTCTCAGCCATGACTACGATATCATCTGCGAATCGAAGGTTGTCTGACGCACCTTTGCTTCATCGAAATTACCAGACTATCCAAATACTGGATATTGGTCCAAGCGTACCCAGGGCTCCAAAGCGATAGCTGTGGACACCATTAGGAATAACACACTACAATACACAGAAAATTGGCGTGAAGCAGCACTGTGCTGCGTTTCGCTGCATGAGTGAAGATACCGGAGGCCCAATGGTTGGCATCGCACATGTGACTTCACTGGTGTCGCAAGTGTCCATGGGCGGCGGCCATTGCTTACCATCAGGTGATCCGTCTGCTCGTCTGCCACATATCACATAAAAAAAAGATGGATGTCTATAACTCTATACAGAAATGACTTTTACTATGTGATGCAGACAAGCAGACGGATCGCCTGATGGTAAGCCATTGCCGCCGCCCATAGACACCCGCGACACCAGTGGAGTCAAAAGTGCGCCGCCTTTGAACCCTCTTTACCCCGGTTTGGGTCTCCGGTACCCTCATTCACGCAGTGCAACACAGCACAGTGCTTGACGCCGGTTTTCTGTGAGGCAGTGGTATCCACTCCGGTCGGGGTCAGACGTACATTGATGGTCGTGTTGCATTATAACTGTAATTAATCAAAACGGGAGTTATTTTAATCATAATAAATATCGTGTTAATTAATTCTTCAGTCTTGATTAATTATAGTTAAAAGTTACTTTACAAATTAAAAAAGTTGACACAAAACGCCAATTTCATAGGTAAAGACCCAATATTATTAATATCTTACCTTACACCAAACTCTGCACAATCAACATTCCACACCTCACAATCACACTTCTCACAGCCACACTCCTCGCAAACGAATCTGATAACCACCACACGAGGCTGTTGATTCGAAAACATCTCAACAGTTTATTGATCCAAATAAACCCCTACTTAGATAAAGGATAGACCAAATGTTATAAAAACAAACAGGGATTGTGTAGAAGACTATGACCTATTGAGTTTGGGCGAGCAGCCAATATTTTCTTGATAACCATTCAACTAATTCAATGTCAGATGTAAATAACGCCTCTATAACCGGGAATGTTCTGATGAGTTATTTCAACTTATCCCATCCTCCCCTTTCCACTTCCGAACAACACGTGCTGGACAGCGTTGCCATCCGCATACCATCCAGACAATGGCGGCGCGCACCAAGAGGTTTTGCTCCACGTTCCTGCCCCGAGCCATCAAGGCATGGAATGCCCTCCCAGCTCATGTGTTTCCTCCTTCATACAATCCTGGGGTCTTTTAGGCGGGGCGTAAAACGGCATCTCAGCAGGCCGTTAGGGTGAGGATGGCAGACACAATGGGTACTTTGTTGGTTCTTCTGTGCCTGTCAGCCTAATTTTTGGATTTCACGGCCGCTTACCATCAGGCGGAGTGAGGTCATCCTGATTGGCCTTTCTATAAAAAAATAAATAAACAAGAAACAAGAAGACAATAACGTAATAACGAAAATATTGGAACCCAAATGGTCGCGCACGGTACGAATCCAAAGAAACTTTCTCCCATGAACGCTCCCGTTGTAGAATGAACTCCCTTCGGAGGTTTTCCAGAGCAACTGCAGAATGAGGTTCTTCAAATAAGACGTGTATAGGTTTTTAGAGAATCAGGAAGCAATTCCTGTAGAATTGCAGGCGTCCATAGGCTCCGGTAGTTGCTTAACATTAGGCTAGCCGCACGCTTGTTTGCCACCGACGTAGTAAAGTAAAAAAAAAAACAATCATTCTCATCTCAGCAAGTCGTTTGGCTCCAAGGCAACTGCCTTGTAACTCAGGGTTGTGAGTTTGATCCCCGCACAGTACAAACATTTGTGTGCATGAACATGTCTGTGGGTATTGGTATATTTGTATGAACATGTATATTTATAGGAATATGTCAGTTTGTATTGGTGTATTTGTAATTCCGCTGTTGGTTCTGATATCTGTAACACAGATGCTTGAGCTACCTATCTCGGAGTCAGATCAATGTATGTGATGTTGTGTAATATTTATTATATTAAAAATGGTTTCAAGATCACCACTAGACTTATTAAGTGCTACCTGTTCCACTCTTTTGGATACCTAAAAGCTACTTATTCATCTTTTCTCATAATATGGCCATACTAGAAAAAACATTCTATTAGGTTTTTATTCTAATTAGACTGATAACTTTACACACTGACTAAAATCATAATTGAATGCCTAACCTGACTCCAAGCTCAGCAAACGCTCCTCCCGGCTGTATCTCGTTGTTCTCGAAGCCGCACTCCTCGCAGGAGAATGACATGAGCACCACATTCTTGTAGTATGGTATCTTGGTGAGCAGGAGACGCGTCACACCCTGAAACCAGAGAATACTCGAGGGTTCAGTGAGAAAACACAATTAATACCATAGAATTAGAAAATATGTGGGAAACGATTGTATGAACGGAAAATGTATAGGCTTATAGTAGAAAGGAACTGTAGGTTTGTACCACAAACAGTTAAAAATTAACTATTTCGTCTTGAACATTTTTAAGAAACAATCAACAGTTGGAAAAAAAACATATTCAGAGATAACTATATTGTGATCTCATTCCGTCATGTGATGAACGCACACGAATCTTGATGGATTCTAAGTGGTAGATTTAGTAATTTAAATAAGAAAAACGATGCAAATATTAGCGGAGTTTGAGAAAAAGACAATTTTCTTACTCACGTTCGCATAGCAGTTGACGCAAAGTGAATCAATTTCTGTAACTTCAGGTTCGTCGCCGGACAGCTCGCTGAAGACAGGTTTCTGGTCTACGGAGCACATTTTCTGTTAATGTTGAGTAAAATATATATCCACTATAAAGCACAGCACGTTTCTTGTTTTTCTCCGAATAAAAACAAGCATGGCCGCAAGCCGTACTTTTCGGATGTCAATGTCAAATTGTCAAAGTCAATTGACGGTCCGAAACGACCTATGAACAAGAAAAATATAGAACGGGAATAGAATAGAAGAGAAAATCATTTATTTGCATAGAATAATAATATGGAAAATCCTTAGATTTAGAGAAAATTGGTTTAAAATAGAGTTTATTTAAATATAAAGTGATGTTTTAAGAAAAAAATGTAGTTTTTATTATTTTAACATAAAAACTAAAAAAGACAAACATGCGGAAAGGTGAAAAAGATTTTATTTATAAAAACTAATGATTAGGCTAATCCTAATCAATAGTTTTTATAAATAAGTGTGATAAGGCAAAATGTGCAAGAGAAAAAATATAAAACTGATTTCATAAAGCAAACATTGTTTTAATGGTTCTTCGTCTGGAATATATTTTGCCCTATTTTCGGAAGTACCACTTTCCAGAATGTAATATAATATATTTGTTTCCGCTTCCTTTGACAAGAGGAAGTAAAGCTGGTAAAGCGCTGACATGTCGTTCGTTTCGATTAATAAAATAAAAGGAATAAGACTGTATGGGCTAATTATGAATAATATATATTTTTTTAATATTAGAAAGAAAGAAAATACATTTATGAAGTTAGCACAACCTATACAAGTAAATCACACACGTATCAATTGCAAACACAAACCAGAAAATTCAACAAAAAACACTTTACTTACATATTTTATAACATATTTAGCAGCTTAGATATAACTCGAAAACCTGACGTTAGCTAAGGACAATTTCGATTTTGATGACTGTGATTTTAGAAAATATATAAAAATGGCGGACGTTTAGGTGGGCCAGGGCCCAGGATCCATGGAAAAATAAAATTGACAAATTATTTTATTCTTGAGCAACTAAAACGCAGTACCTTTGATTTATAATAACCAATTTATTATTTATATTCTTTGGTATGAGAATTTATTCTAGAATGACTACTTATATTATAATAAACGTCATTACCTACCTATAGGTAAAGATGAGTTTACGCCCCGCACGCCAGACATAATTTCAATCCACCTTGAAATATCAAGGCATACCTAAACCTACCTCTACACGTCTCAACATTATAATGATTACTAAGACTTGTTCTCTAATTAGTCTGTTCCTAAGAACCTGCAAATAAGAGAGGCCCACTGCAACTGACACTGTGTGTTATATTTATGACTTTTACACGACAAGTAATACTAAAAGAAATCAGAAATTCGATTATCAGCTAAACAGATTTTATTTCAGTAATTTAACTGTCTTATTTGAGATACTAACTTTTGTCAGCAGAGTTGCTAGCTTTAGAATGAGACGGAAAGTAGCCTATGTAACTCTCCATCTGTTCTAGTATATCGACTAAAAAAAATCACACATGTCAATTCATCGCTCCGTTTTGCCTTGAAAGACGGACAAACAGACTGACAGACACACACACATTCACATTTATAATATTGGCATGGATTTATTCATGTCATGTAAATAGGACTTCTGTCTGTCGTCATAAAAAATAGAAGAAAAAACCGGCCAAGTGCGAGTCGGGCTCGCGCACAAAGGGTTCCGTAGCAGCAAAGTCCAAAATTACAGTTAAATCAACCTATCTCAAAAACTATAAGAGATACTTTGATCAAACCAAAAATCGTTGAAAGAGTTAATTAGCATGCATCACCACTATTTTTTTTAGAATTTTATACCCCGTAGTTATAAAAATAGAGGGGGGGGGACATACTTTTTACGACTTTGAGAGCTGATATCTCAAAAACCGTTCACTTTAAGAAAAATGTTTTTTAGAAAACTTTATATCATTTTAAAAGACCTTTCCATTGATACCCCACACGGGTATGTACATCGAAAAAAAAAATTTCATCCCTCAGTTACATGTATGGGGGGCCCCACCCCCAATTCTTTTTTTTACTATTTAGTGTCATATTTTTGTAGCGGTTCATACAACACATATTCCCATCAAATTTCATCACTGTAGTACTTATAGTTTCCGAGTAAATCGGCTGTGACAGACGGACAGACGGACAGACGGACAGACGGACATGACGAAACTATAAGGGTTCCGTTTTTGCCATTTTGGCTACGGAACCCTAAAAATCACCCGAAATTGAACTGCTCATCGAAGTATTAGAACCGCTAATCCTGGAATCAAAGAATCTCAAGGCCTACTAGTTCTACCTAAAGTGGGACAATGATGTCACTAGAAAGAAATAAACTTGACCAGCCTTGAAATCATGACGTCATTTTATATTTTAGACTATTTGTCGATGATCATACGACCAGAAGAAAAGGTGTGCATCAAATTTCGCTTTAAACCCGTTCAAAGACATTTTTAATTTAGCCATATTATAGTGACATTGTACCGGAATGCTACACAGCTATGGCAAAAATCACCTTTCGTAGTCTAAGCAATGACTATTGAAATGTCTTTTTAAATTAGTAGAACTGCCTTAATGAGGCTTCCCGCTTTATTTTGATTCGGAAATTCGAATTCGGGTTAGTCAAAGAAAAACGCTCATAGGAGCCAGTGTACAGGAAGTTATTAAAAAATCTGTTAGTTTTATTCCTTTTTCAATAGTGTTGTTATAAACGTTATTTAGCAAAGTGCTATTTTGGACTGATTATTTTCCAATTTTAAATGTAAGTAGTATTTGTCACGCTACGGTTAATTTTAGACCATTTAGCGCGATCGTTTGTTGTTTTTTAAGGTAGGTATTTTTTGGTATAATTCACATTCAGTGATATCACCATGGTGATGATAAAATTACATAGATGTAGTTTTTCAGTATGTACTTATGGCTGCTATTAATTACGAATAAAAAGCTTTGAATATGATCGTGTCGTTGAAATGACATGCAAAAGAAATAAATGAGAACTAGTAAAGTAGATCTTTTTAGTAGAGAATCCACTATGCTTGTAAATTTATCTGCTATTTAAAAATATTATTTCAAAATAAAATGTTGCATGTTTGAATAAATGTTTGTATGAGCAGGTGCATATGAATGCAAATGCTCATATCATGGTTTTAGAAAAAAAGGATTTAATGATTTTGATAACTCACTCACTAGCTTCATTAGTTTATGGTGATAAAATAATAAATAACTGTAGTAACGTACAAGTGTACGGCACATCAGTGTATACAAATCTGTCAAAATTATAACCATTAGGCCTTCTTTTCGCTCATAGCTCATATAAATACTTAGTAAAATAACAGTAGCAGTGTAGTTTAGAAGAAGTTAACTTCTTCTTTTCAATGTACGGTAAGCCACACATCAATGTATACAAATCTATCAAATTTATTCAATCGATTCTCAAATTAACGTCAAACATTGGTTCAAAATTAATTGAGGAAATATGACAGATTGAGGTAGCCTGTCTGTACTAAAACACCGTGAACACACACCCGAATCAAGTTCGAAAAAATACCTTTTGATCAACGCGGGAATCGACCTGTCCTGGCCGTCCGAGATCACGGCCCGGTAAGTGCCGGGCCTAAGAGGTTTAAGTTAACCACTAGACCAAAAGCTCGTCGTTATAATTACTTTTTAATAATAAACCTTTGCCACTGGTAAGTTCATAATCGTGAGGGAAATTGACGATACCCATTTAGTTTGGCTATGCTAAAACCACAATGGTGTCTAGATGGCGACAAATCACGAATTTTCATTAATACAAAGCTAACAAGATATAATTCCTAGTTTAAGATTTAAAATTTGTGCAATAAACTGTATCTATCTATATTTAAATGTGGGAGAGCCACCCTTTGGCATGAATAGGCTAGCTCGACCGAAGTAATATCACGGCTTCTCAGAAAACCGGCGTGAAGCAGCACTGTGCTGTGTTTTGCTGCGTGAGTGAGGGTACCGGAGGTCCAATCCGGGGAAAGGGCGGTTGAAAGGTTGGCAGCGCACTTGTGACTCCACTGTTGTCGCGTCGCGGGTGTCTATGGGCGGCGGCAATCGCTTACCATCAGGCGATCCGTCTGCCACATGAAAAAAATTTTTTCATGTGATAAACATAAAAAAACTATCTAACTTAACTTCTAAAGTTACGGAACTGGGGTTGTCGCCCAATAATCTAATGACCTTACACTAACCTAAAATATGTCGCGGAACTCTCGAGCCACGGCCGCGCTGATGTCATGAGCTTGCGTAACGAATGTTTACATACAGCGCAGCCGCGCCGGCCGCAAATATGTCTGTTTCAAACAATTTATAAGTATGGAATGGACTGAAGTAGGAAATGATATATCTAACCAGTGTTTATCACCATGATCACATCAATGTTTTTGTAGAGTTTGTAATCGAACCCATGGCTCGATGAAGCGTATAGCAGAGCAATTTAGAACCTAGAAGTATCAGGTAAATAATATTAATCGACTTAATTATTATTATTACCACCAAAGGCAAGTAGTAAAAAGTAGTAGTAAAGCTTTAATAGGTTTTAGCTTTTTTGTTGAAGGCATAACTGTATTCACGTTCCTATCAGGCAATTTGTATGAATTATGTATGTATGTTCTCATACGTGACGTCATCATACAGGGGTCATGAACGCCGAATCTATTAATGTATTCGTGGATTGAATTAAATAAATGGATAGTGGATTTGGATAGACAATATACAGTTTATAGACCGATTTAGTGTTAAGATGGCAAAGTTTCTGTCTACCATTAAATCGAGCACAGAAGAAAAACATCGTGATGACATCTGAGCCTCTTAGAACGTTTCTCATACTGTCGAATAATGATTCTAAACGTATTTAACCACCATCCAGCGTGTCTATTAAAATAAATAAATAAATATTTCACAACATCACATTCATTGCTCTGACTCCGAGATAGGTAGCTCAAGCACCTGTGTTACGGCTATCAGAAGCAACAGCGGAATCACAAATATATACATATCATAATACTTATCTTTATAAATACATCAATCGTTTAGCATCAGGTGATCGGTCTGCTCATCTGCTACCTCTGACATTAAAAAAATACATATTTATAATACTAGAAAACACCCAGACCAATACAAATAGACATGTTCAGGCACACAAATGTTTGTAATGTGCGGGGATCGAACCCGCAACCCTTGTATTAGAGGTAGCTTTCACTACCATTGATCCAAACGGGTCTTATATTTGAATAGTTCCCTTGTCTACCATAAAACACGGCTAAATTTATGATGCTAAGTATGATCACTCTAGCAACTAAAAAAAATATCGAGGACATATCTACTACTCGCCCACCTAGCAACATGAATAGAAAAAAACATAAAACTATCTTCATCTGTTTTCCTAGACCTTGAAATAATTGCATTAATTTGTATTTTGCTATCAGGTCTTTGCACTCCAAAACGAACATTTGTACAGTTGATACTGAGCATTTTCATAAATTATATGGATTGTCTGTGTTAAATAAGTATAATCATCATTACAATGAACGCCGTGTGGTCCCCGGCAGAGTAGAATAGGCAACCCTCACTCATACCGAGGTGTCGTAAAAGGCGACTAAAGTAAAGCTGCTGGCATGATCATCAGCACCCAGAGAAGGAAAACTCTGCATTTATATCATAACCCTAGCCAACCCGTCTGCCAAGCGTGGTGAGTATGGCTATTACCCGTCATGTGATTGAGGAGGCCCGTGCCCCAGCAGTGGGGACTTAAATGGGCTGATGATGATCATTACAATGACATACGTATAATAAGTTAGCAAGCTGAAATTTTGCATCGATATTACTTCTTCTTGTCATACTCCCCGTGACCCTCAAACTTGGAGCATAGATATAGATTATACTATTCAAAGCCCTACCCGTCAAAGGTGACGGGTAGGGCACACTGGCGACGCCAATTGATGTTAATTTTTAGCTACTAAACCGTATCTAATTTAAAAAATTTCGGGGTTACAACCTCTCGGCAAACACTTACACCATTTATTAAATAACCATGCACAAATGTTGGGTCCGTTTTTGTACGCGAAAAATTAATTCACGCCAAAAGTGGCCGCTTTTGGCGTGAATAAATTTTTCGCGTTAGTAGCTGAAAATTAAAATCGATTGGCGTCGTTAGTGTACCTTAAGGGCTTTGAATAGTATAATTTATATCTATGCTCCAAGCAAGGAACTTATACTTGGCTCCAAGTTAAACCTTAAGGTGAAGGGTATCCCCACTAGCAACACCAATCGATTTTAATTGTTAGCAAATAAACCGGATATCTTTTTAACTATTTCGAGGCTACTTCTCTCGGAGAACACTAAACTAAACTTTTGAGTCTGTTTTTGAACTGGACATTTGCTAATGCTTAACTTTTATTAAAATAGAAAATACCGTTTTTAATTTAAACGTTACTGATTTCATGTCTATAGGATTTATCCGGAAGGTTTTTTTTTTAAAACCATTGTACCAACATAGTGTGCAGTGATAGGAGAGTCAATTGAGAAACTGGGATTAAATAAAAATAGAAGTTTTGTTAAAAAAATGTAAATAAACTTCTTAGCATTTTAAATATAATTAAGACATTATTGATTGTTTATTATGGGCGTCAATGAGCTGGTATTATTTTTGGATTGACGTACGAGTATAATTTATGTCTACCTTTCTTAATTTTGCGTTTACCCAAAGCTCAAATAGTTACTACCTTTTCTTGTCGTAAATTCATTGCCATTGCGCCTAACTTACGAATTATGTAAATTAGCGAACATCTTATGCTAATAATTTTCGCGGCCTCACGAGTGGTTGACGCATCGATATATTCGCAAGAGTCTTCCTAGATTATAAATAATTTTGTTACAAAGTGTTACATACAACACATAACAACAGTTATCTATTGTATAAAATTATTCTAACGAAGTTAGTAGATGTTACTTAAATTAAAATTTCTTGATCCCGAAGCTCCTATATTATATTATTATAAGTTTTGTATTTAATGACCTCGATTGATGGTGCAGTACTTAGCTTGACTCATGTCTTGTACACAAGCGCGGAAGGTCCGGATTTGATTTCCGGTCGGGTCTATGTAGAATACGAACTTTTTTGCCTATGGAACTCCCTACCCCTACCAATTAGACAGTCCCCATCCCTGCCTATCTTTAAGGCTCGGGTCAAAGCACACTTCCTTGAAAACTGAAACCCTCTCCCCAACTGATCCTTTTTTATTAACTTCACCTGTCTTCCTTTCCTGTCATTGACGCTCGTGGTCGTTAGTCCTCTCCCAGATCCATCCATATATTGTAGGTATAAAATATATCTTCTCTATTATAACCTTATAGTAGTATATTTTATATAATTTGTGTAGGTTATATTGTATTATAGTAAGTCAACATTCGTATATATTAGTGTATGATAACGTGTTTATTTCAATTCAATTCAAATAGTTTATTGCAAGTCACATTACATCAAGATGTTACAAATAGATAAATTGATAAAAGTAAACATGTGACGCCCTGTAAGGGCATAGCAAACTTAGAATCTAATCGTTATTACTTACTACATAATATTTTTACATCAACAATTTTTTTTATATTTATAATTAAGTAACGTGTTGTGGTGAGGAGAAAATGAAGCATTTCAATTGTTTTTTGTTATATTTATTTATTTATTATCTAGATATATGTATTTATACTATAAATTACTTAATCAATATTCAAAATCAAAAGAATTGCACCACCCTCCCCTCTTCTATCTAATGTCCTTTACCTGAAGGTTGTCTGGTAGAGATCGCTCCCAGCGATAAGACCGCCTAAATTGTACATTGTATCTTAAGCTTTTAAGTTTTGTATGTTGTGCAATAAAGAGTATCTATCTATCTATCTATCTTTTCTTGCAAAATTGAGGTGGGTTGGAGAGACTAGCCCCTGCTATCATCAGTGTCATCCAGTACTCAGTAACTTAATACAGGGAGTGAATTAGTTTAAGTTTGAGAGTACATGTTCGCCGAAATTCTTAGCTATTAAACCGGATCTATTTAAAACAATTTCGGAGAGGGAATCTCTAAGCAAACATATACTATTTATTGAATATTTTTGCACTCGAAATTTGGATTAACGCCATAAGTAGCCATTCGAGTACAATAGTAGACCCAAAAGTTAAGTATAAGTATTAAATAAATAGTATAAGTGTTTTCCGAGAGTCTGCAGCTACGAAATTGTTAAAAAGATATCTGGTTTATTTGCTTACAATTTAAATTAATTGTCGTCGCTAATATGCCCTACCCGTCACCTTAATGGTGGTAATATGATGGCGACTCAAGCGTAAGCGTATGATGACGTAAAAGCGTCATCATAGGGTACGGTAACCCCTTAGACAATTTAAAATTGTCTAAGGGTAACACCATTGGTTAAGGTGACAGTTAGGGCACACTACCGGCGCCAATCGATTTGAATTTTTAGCTACTAAACCGGATCTACTTTAAACAATTTTGGGGTTACAACCTCTCGGCAAACACTTACACACTTACTTATACCAACGAGTACGCGAAAAATTGATTCACGCCAAAAACGGCCACTTTTAGCGTGAATCAATTTTTCGCGTACAAATATGGACCCAACATTTGTGCATGGTTATTTAATAAATAGTATTAACGTTTGCCGAGAGGTTGTAATCCCGAAATTGTTTAAAATAGATCCAGTTTAGTAGCTAAACACTTGAAAAAAATAAAAAAAATATCTTTATTCAATTTAAGTCCATACAGAACATTTATGAATGTCAAATATTACGTAATCTACCGCTGATTCGGAATGTCAATTTCTACCGAGAAGAATCAGCAAGAAACTCAGTACATAGTTACTCTTTTCAAATAATATGGTAATTACAATATTCATTCTTATACGAATTATGATTACAGTGACAGTAGGTATGATATACAATGCATATAATCAATATCGTTTAGATAAATTGTCAAAGAAAAATTATGAAATGAATTATACATTAGAGGCCAGGCGGAGAGATCAACATGTCCAAGAATCCTTATCATTCAAATAATCATCTACTTTATAGTAGCATTTCTGCATTAGGCAGTTTTTTACATGCAACTTAAACTTATGTACGGGTAAATCAATGATATTTTGAGGTAACTTATTAAACATTCTAATGCTCAATCCTACAAATGAATTTCCAGTTTTATGAATCGATTGACGTCGCTAGTGTGCCCTACCCGTCACTTTAAAAAACATGGGAACTCCTTTAGTTCCTCTAAAATCCGTCGTAACGACTTTCTTGACGCATTACTAGACTTGTTTGATTTATTTCCAGAACCATGGGCAAAGACGACAAAGAAGACTCGGGCTTCGGGTTCAAGGACAAGGCGAAGGCCGAGGACACGCTGCGGCTGCTGGAGGAGCACCCGCTGAACTACCGGCGCCTCACCGTGCGCGGGCTGCTGGGCCGCGCCAAGAGGGTGCTGTCGAGTGAGTCTAATCATTGATAATGGACGTCTAAAAAAAAAGTATCAGCCTACGTACTGTCCCGCTGCAGGAAGAGGAAATCGCAGTTGAGGCGTGGAGAAAAGAAATCATTAAAGTGGAAACACTGGATTTAATCCTTAAAAAGAGGTCACGTGAAAATACTTCGAGCGTACAAAAAGTAAACCAAACATCTTAAACCCATTTAATATATTTTTAAAATAAAAAAGAAATCAATTTGTGGGTGCAGCGATGACGGCATGGGACATCAGGGCAAAGGCCTGCATCATAGAAATGAAGTCATCGCTACTATAATGGGATTAGGTTTAATCACCACGCTTGCCTAATGCTGATTGGTGATCACAAACCCGAGCTATGTTCGGGAAATTCGAAACACAACTCTGCTCGACCTGGGAATCAAGCCCAGGGCCCTGAGATCACAGCCTGGTACTTAAACCACTAGACCAACGGTGCGATACCCGATTAGATTTTTATTTTTCATGAGAAAGGGAGGCAAACGAGCAAACGATGGTAAGTAATCACCGCTGCACATGGCCATCAGCCACACCAGAAGGAGTGGAGATGCGTTGCCGGCCTTTTAGGAAGGCTCATTTTTTGAAGATCTCAATGTCGTACCGGTTCGGCAATACCCCTGCGGGAAGTTGCCTCCATAATGAAAGAAAGAAAGAAAGAAAATATTTATTATTATAGACATCACAACACAAAACATATAGCAATTGTAAACAGAACACAATTTGGCACAAACAGAAAACAAAACATAAAACAATTAAAGATACATAAAAAAAAACAAAAGGAAAAAAAAAAACAAAACTATATTCAATCATGTCCAGACAGTGCCAAATGAATATTATGGTGTGTTATGACGTCTAGTATAAATGGCCCTCACTCAGCTTATGTCACAGCCCAGACAAAGGCCATGACGCTGGTTTTCAGTGAGACCAGCTGAATGAGTGCTACGGACGCTTGTCTAGTGTATTTTGTGTACCTAACGTGTATGTGTAATGTGGGTGCTGCGTGGCAAAAAATGACGTGTTAAGCGCACGGTGATGGACCTCCACCCATCCAGGAGCCCAATTCTCGGGCTCGTGATATTTTGAAAACATGGCGGATATCACCTGAAAACCATACAAAAAAACTATGTTTTAGTGATATATGTCGTATGAAAATAATTGTCACGAGCACGAGAATTGGGGTCCAGATGGTACAGGTGGAGTCGTAGTTTAGGGCGTGTAGTACGGTGGTGAAATTCAGCAGCAGATATATATATGGGGACCCTCATCCTTAGCAAACTGCTTACCTATCGACGATGATGTGTCAATACCTCCTATCTGACAAATTAACTGAAATTAATAATGAACCTTAACACCAATGACTTAAGGAAGTAATTTTCTCGAAAAATCTTGTTAGATAGAAGGTCGTCACATCATCGTCGCTATGCTGCTGCTGTGCTGTTTCGCAGCGTGAGTGAAAATACCAGAGGCCCAATCTAGGGGAAAAGGGGTTGGAAGGTTGACAGCGCACTAGTGACTCCACTGGTGTTGTGGATGTCCATGGGTGGCCGCAATCTCTTACTATCAGGTGATATCGTCTGCTCGTCTGCCACCTATCACATTAAAAAACCAGTACAATACAGTATACTAAACATTTGATTGAGTATGATTTTTCAGCACATTTATCGCTTGCGCGAAGTAATCGAAACCTAACGCCATCTATTGGTGTAAAGTGGAACTAAAATCCAGTAACGAAGTGATGGCGAGCCACTAGCGTA
Organism: Marasmia exigua; assembly: GCA_019059595.1. Taxonomy (NCBI): domain Eukaryota; kingdom Metazoa; phylum Arthropoda; class Insecta; order Lepidoptera; family Crambidae; genus Marasmia; species Marasmia exigua. The sequence goes on along the minus strand of CM032491.1, from coordinate 1,144,722 downwards.
TCATACGAGTATTTTTTTCTTTCAGTGACGAAGGCAGAAGACAAAATCAAGAACATAAAAGAAGCCATGGCGGTATTCGAGGGCTGGCTCGCGGACCTCGACAAGAACAAGGAGCAGAAGACTGAGAAGAAGCCAGAGAAGAAAAGAGAAGAGAAGACAAAAGAGAAGGAGGACAAGAATGGAGATGATCAGGTATAATCTATATTATTTATTTAATAAACAAATATGTAAGTGCTATAGACAACGAAACCGAAAAAGCGAAACATTAGCACGATGCAATCGACACCCAACGCCATCTAGGTATACGTTTGGAACTAAATAACTCTATAAGTTATAATATTACTCTTATTTGACAAGGTAGGGCACACTAGCGACGCCAATTAATTTAAATTGTCAGCAACTAAACCAGATATCTTTTTGACAATTATGAATCTCCAGCCTCTCGGAAAGCACTTAAACAATTTATTGAATACTTATACATACCACGGCCCCTCAGGAAACCGGCGTGAAGTAGCACTGTGCTGTGTTTGGCTGCGTGAGTGAGAGTACCGGAGGCCCATTCCAGGGGAAAGGGGTGTTAAAAAGTTGGCAGCGCACTTGTGACTCCACCGGTGTCGCGGGTGTCCATGGGCGGCGGCTTAATTGCTTACCATCAGGTGCTCCGTCTGCTCGTCACATAAAAAAAACTTTTTATTAAAAAAAATTATGTACTTAAGTACGTATCCCCACAGCGCGCCTAATATCCATGGCATCGAAGGCTACCATCGAAAAAATTACCAAGTACGACCTCAAAATGGCGATCCGCCGGGGCGATGACGCGGTTAGGGACAAGCTTGCAAATAAAAGATAAATTACTAACATACCCCTGAACCCTACTCTGAGGTCCTTAACTACATAAAATCACCAAACCCCCTACCCCAAAAAAAAATAATAATAATAATGACAGTACATTTTATACATCTAACGAACATTATTCATGCACGACTGCCTAAACTTAAGATTGTTATTGTAAATTAATTTAGTTTAATTTTATCGCGGAGCAAATTTCAAAAATATTTTGTAACACTTAAAAAACGAGCACAATAAAGGCACGGAACCAGTGTACGTGGAATTTCATTAAAATTTAAAAAAAAATACGTATCGATTATTTTATCTCTACTTTTTCTTTATCTAAATGCAATTTACCAACTTAATGCAGTATATTTTATGGCGCATCATATCTTTACATCTTCCCTCAGGACTCCTCCGACTCCGCCTCAGACGTGTCCATGGAAGAAGCCCCGAAGGAGAAGAAGAAGGAGCTCCCCGCGGACACCGTCCCGGGCCTCGGCTTCAAGGACAAGGAGGCCGCAGACGGCACCCTCAGGGAGCTGGAGGGACGGGACCCTGACTACCAGAAGCTGGCGGTGAAGGGGCTCATAGGCAGGGCGAAGAGGGTACTAACTTGTAAGTATCGCTCTTTTTAGGGTTCCGTAGCCGAATGGCAAAAAACGGAACCCTTATAGATTCGTCATGTCTGTCCGTCCCGTCCGTATGTCACAGCCACTTTTCTCCGAAACTATAGGAACTATAGGTACTATTGAAACTTGGTAAATAGATGTATTTTGTTAACCGCGTTGCGATTTTTACACAAAAGTTGGAATAAATAAAAATATTGGGGGTGTCTCCATACTTGAAACTGAAACTCAAAAAAAATTTTTTCATCAAACCTATACGTTGGAGTATCTATGGAAAGGTCTTTAAAAATGATGTTGAGGTTTTTAACATTTTTTTTTTCTAAACACAATACTTTGCGCAAGAGACGCTCACAAAGTGGTTAATTGTGAGTCCCCCCCCCCCCCCCCCCCCTCTAACTTCTAAAATAAATTAATCATAAAACTAAAAAAATATATGATGTACATAATCATGAAAACTAACAACGAAAATTGGTTTGAACTAGATATAGTGAGTAGTTTTTTTTAATACGTTATAAACCTTAAACCGCAATTTACCTTCCATATATTTTACTTGCTGCTACGGAACCCTTCATGGGCGAGTTCGACTCGCACTTGGCCGGTTTTTAAATGTGAGATAGTCATGCTTTGACATGAATGGGCCGGCTTGGCCATAGTGCTGCCACTGCTACCATAGCCTTAATTTTTTTTCACAACATCACATACATTGATCTGACTCCGAGATAGGTTGTACACCCGTAACACACCTGTTTTACGGGTATCAGAATCAACAATTTGTAAATACATAAAAAACACCCAGACCAATACAAACAGACATGTTTATGCACATAAATGTTTGTACTGTGCGGGGATCGAACCCTTGGACCAAAGTGCAAAGGCAGCGTCCATTAGCATTGTTCTAAACGGGTCGTCCTTACAAACAACCATAGGGAAACAACACTTGCATGCACTATGGTTTTGCGAGTGAGTGAGAATACCGGATGCCCAAACACGCACTTGTGACTCCATTGGTGTTATGTGTGCAATGTCCATTGGCGACGACAACCGCTAATCAGAAGATCAGTCTGCCACCTATCGCATAGTTAAAACAATTGAAGACCATGAAACTATAAGCTATCCACCATCTCTTTCCCAACTCCCCAGGCACTCGAGACGAAACCAAGCTGTCCAACATCAAGGAAGCCATAGCTATCTTCGAGCAGTTCTTGGACGACTTCGACAGCCTGCACCTGAGCCGGCAGAACAACGCCTACCTCAGCCTGGGGCTGGTGCGCACCGCGGAGAAGACTGCCGAGAGCGTCAGCGATCAACAGGTATCCATTAAGACTAGAGATGGACCGACTAGTCGGGAAAGCCGACTAATCGACATCTTCAGTAGTCGACGCCTAGTCGGTGACTATTCGGCAGAATGTGCCGATTATAGTCGGCACTAAAACTGAATTAAAAGAACAAATTTACTAACCGCATAACTTATAATCATAAAAAATAACAGTTGGGTAACGTAAGTCAGCATAAATATTTTTCTTTTTTAAGGGACTCCTTTCATGGCGCGGACTGTATTTATAATATTTTTGTTTTTTTTTCTGTATTGTCCCGACCACTAATATAATGACGCCCTGTTGGTCTAGTGGTTTAAGTACCGGGTCAAGCAAAAAGTTTGTTTCGAATTTTTGAAACATAGCTCGGATTTGTGATCACCAATCCGCATTAGGCAAGAGTGGTGATTAAGCCTAATCCTATCATAGTGGCGATGACTTAATTTCTATGATGGAAGGCAAGCCCTGAGGGCAAAGCCCTGCAGTGGGACAGTTATAGACTGATACTTTACTAACAGAATATTCTGTATTTAGGCACGCACTTGTGGTCTTTATTTATGAAAAATATGCTGCTAGGAATTCTAATTGACCACATTTTAAACTTTAATGTTCTGCTGCATTTTGTGTTCTTACGCCCCTTTATGAGTTTGTGTTTGTGTCGTGTAATTCAGTCATTCCATCCGTGTGCTGCTTTAAAACTTAAATTAAATGACTGGAACAATTTTGATAAAACTTAGTGTGCAGGAAGCTAACACCCTCGATTTACATATCGGCTATTTAAAACCGGTAAATTAAGGCTTAAGTGGGGCAGCTAATTAGTACATTTTTCTCTTTTTTATGTGATAGGAGGCACACGAGCAGACAAATTACTTGATGGTGAGCGATTGCCACCGCCATGGAGTCACAAGTGCGCTGATTACTTTTAAAACCCCTTTTTCTTTGAGGCTTGTTGTTTGTATCGGGTCGACCGGGGTGATACGTGTCCCTAGAGCGTGGCCCTCCCACGGTCAAAATATGTACTGCACCTGATTGACAATGAATACGTACATGTTTATTTACAGAAATGCTTCATAGCGGCGTACGCGTCCGTGAACGGCGAAGTACAAGCGCCTGCGCACGGTGCCGGAGAGCGACGGCGGCAAGACCTGGGACATCGTGCGGAACGCACAGCTCAAACTACTCAAGGAGAAGGTATACGATATGCTCTAGTCTTCAAGAAATTAGCTTGGTTATCATCTCAGCGTGTCTTTCTTCTTATCTTAGCCTGTGATTCTCAGTTGCGTCCAAAGCTGTCGCTTCGGAGCCTGGGGTACGTTTGGACCTTGATCCAGGATTCGGGAAATCTGGTAACTACAATGAAGCGATTGCCCGTTCGAGAATACTCGTAATTAGGGGACATGATATTATTACCTCGTTGTAATAAAAAAAACAAATTTAAAGTCACTCAATTGACTCTAAAATAACAATCGTTTATCCAACTTTATAAAAAAAAAACCAGAACAATTATTTTTAAATCCAAATCCGGTTGAATGAGAAGAAGTCAAATGAATAATCTATTGATAATATGATTATGAAATTTTAATAAGAAAACCTTATAAAGTCTTTATAATTCATTTACAGCATGCTGACGCAAAATTATTCAACGAAAATGACCAACCAACGCCAGAACATTTAGAAATGATGCTTTGGGCGTACTCCCCCGAGCCCGCCAAAGTGAAGAAATGCGTTAAAGAAACTAAAGAACAGAAAGAGGATGGAGATTGCAAGAAAGATGAAAGTGAGAGCAAGAGGGAAGACAGGAAGCGCAGAAGTAGCGGAAAGGATGAGGAGTCTTCTAGCAAGAAGAGGAAAGAGTGATTTATTTACAATAGGCTGCATTTATGGTGATTTTATTAAATATGGTGAAATACTTTTGTGTTTTATTGTTATTAAATAAAATGTGTTGGCATAATTTAGATTTCCATGTCTGGTAGGCTAGTGAAAAAAATTATGATTATCAATGAACCGCGAGAAAAAAAAAGAAACAATATATCAACGGAAGTTACGGAAGCAATATGTATTGCTTTATGTAAATGATGGAAGAAGGGGAGAGGAAGCTAAAGGGAAAATACTTTTTTAATGCTTTTTTAGATATGGAAAGCAGGTAGCTGATAGAGTTGATTTATTATTAGCACTGAACAAATAATATTATTTAGTTTAATACTACATAATCGTACAATATTCAAGTGCTCTCCTTCTATGAATAAAAGTTCTTCGTGGCATTTAAGGGTAAAATCATTTTATGTTGCAATTTATTCAGAGTTTGAATAACTATAATTTTCTTGCACATTGGCTTTCTTAAATTTAAGAAAAAAAAGCATTAGGTATTTTTAGGGAGACATTTTGTAAGTACGTTTCAATTCTTAATTAGCATTCAAATAAGCATTTATTGGTGTATAATTACTATCCTCATACATTTTTGAACCGACAAATTTTAAACTACAGTGCTACAGGAATTGTTTTATGGATTTAAGATGAAAAAATCATATAAATAAAGTGTGCACCGAAAAGTATCTCCGGGTCATCGATTTGACATTTTGACATAACATTGTAAACAGAGAGTACAATGAACTCTCGTTATTTCTTGTTAAATATAAATAAAATAACACAAACCTCTACTCGAATGTGAATATCCGCGCCGGTCTCAAGCATCTGATTCTATAAAAGTTCAGTTACAACTTCCATTTGAGTATCTAAACACAAAACTAACTATGGGCGTATCGGTTTTTATAATAAAACTTTAAGTGCGGAAAACCCTTTCTTATTTCTTAATAATACTCTATTTAGCCTTATAAAACAATAGTGAAGGACTTCTTTGTGCGTTGGACAGTGAATTATTGTTATGATAAGTAGTATTTGCAAAAATATTTACTTACAAAGTTGTGGGCGTGTGGTTATGAATTAACCGACTTTAAAGAAATTGGACAATAACTTTAGTGTCACCTGTTAAATATTGATTTAAGTGAAAGATATTTTCAATGTTATTAAGTACTTTAGTGTCATGAAAGTGTTTTCTACTTTCTTAATAAGAAAGTTTAAGGTAAGTTTCTTTCTAACTATTTTATTATTATTCGTTTCATGCTATTTCTCAGCTCTGAAGCTGGTTTAAAGTACAGTTACGGGCATTACGCCAAGCAACTGAACTTAGTGTGTGATTACATTTGGGAATCTGTTTGTGTGTCTGTTGGGTTTGTGTGTTCATATGGTTCGTCTTGAAGAAATCGCCGTACAATTCGGCAGGTGTTCAGTATAGCAGCTTTCTGCATTGTGATAAAGAGTTTTCCGGAAGATCTAACAGTTTAATGCTGTGATGTAAGTGTTTCGGTATCACTCCTGTGCTGGAAAGTACGAGTGGCACAATGTACACCTTGTCTAAATTCCATATTCTTAGGATTTCTTCTTTCAGCTCTGAGTATTTGTGTATTTTTTCTGATATAGATTTTTTAATGTTATGAGTGTTAGGAACTGTGAGTCTTATTTGCCATGGTATAGTTGATAGTTTCCGCAACTTATTTTTTATCGTCTGTACTGTCCGTTCTGCCTGTCCATTTGAAGCTGGGCTGGATGATATGGCGCTACTAACACGTGTCTTATACTATTGTTTTTACAATATCTTTGAAATTCTTCTGAGACAAAGCTTCTACCATTATCACTTACTATTGTGTCAGGCAATCCTTGTTCAGCAAATACTCTCAGTATTTTTATTAGTGTTGAACTGCTCATATCCGTTATGATCTTTACTTCTGGCCATTTAGAAAATGAATCTAAATATAAGAAATGTTTCCTTGAAAAGGTCCAGCATAAACAATGTGTAGTCGTGACCAAGCTTTGTTTGGTCTTATCCAATGATGTGTAACTTTTGTTGGCATGCTTCTGTTTTCTGCACATATATGACATTTTCTTATCAGATCTTTGATGTGTTTGTCGATTGCTGGCCACCAGAAGTAACTTCTAGTCATTGCTTTTGTAATTACAATTCCATCATGAGTTGTATGTAGTTCTTCTAATACTTTAGCCCTTAATTTTTTCTGTACTTGTAGAAGGCCATCTGCTTAAAGCATCCGCATTCCACAGATAAGTTCCCTTCACATATTCTAATGTATAATCATACGAACTTAATAGGAGAGCCCATCGTAACATTCTAGGTGAAATTATATTTGGTATTGGGCGTTTTGCGTCAAATAATCCCAACAATGGCTTATGAACAGTCTTAATTGCAAATTTCCTGCCACTTACAAATTCGTGGAACTTTTTTAATCCAAAAACTATCGCCGCTGCCTCTTTGTCTACTTGAGCATAATTTTCGTTCATGGGCATTCATAGTCTTTGATGAAAACATAATAGGCCTAATATTGCCGTCTTCGATTTCATGTTCTAATATGGCCCCCAGCCCATATTGCGAAGCATCACATGACAATATCATTTTTTTCTTTAGGTCATAGTGTACCAATGTATCACAACTTGTTAACATCTTCCGTAATTTCTCGAAGGCTGTTTGATGCTCTAACTTCCATTGCCATTTTGTATTCTTATTGAGCAGTTTATACAAAGGTTCCGCTATGGTAGCCTCATGTGGTAAAAACCGATCATAAAAATTTAAGAGTCCTAGGAATTCCCGCAATGGACAACATTTCAAAATTGCTAAGCTCTGAAACAAAAACTACCAATTCTTTGTTTACTTTTCCGCTGCTCGAATATATATTTATTCATTTTTTATATTGCTTATTTACTGAGAAAAAAATTAAAAACTAAAAAACGTAAGATGACGTCATCGGACGGCAGAATGTAATATATTTCTTTGCTTAGCACATTATAGTTTTAAATTTACGAAATGCCAAACCCATGACATGTAACTGTAAAAAAAAAAGACAACTTGTCAACGTTGAATGTATGAATAACGTTGACAATGTTGACACTATTATTATTACCTTTGACAGTAGTACCTTTTTTTTTATCAAAACAATGATAAGCAAAGGAATATCGCTGTATTCAGCCGTCCGATGACGTCATTTGGCGCTTACGTCTATTTAGAATAAAAAGAATTTCAATAATTATGCATGAAAATGAACAAATTTTGAAAAAAGAAAAAATATGGGTCTGTTCATTTTATGTCTATTTTCATATAAAAAAACAATATGGACATGTGAAAAATATGAAATGTTGTCCATTCTTTTGTATTACCAGGGGCAGGAAAATTCCTGATTGCCTCGATTTTATCTTCACATGGATGGATACCAATCTCATCAATAACAAATCCTAAAAATTTTACATCATTTGCTGCAAACTTGCATTTAATTTTGTTAACTCTTAGCCCTGTTTCTTGTAACATTATTAGTACTGCATTTAGTCGAGCATTGTGTTGCTTTATATCAACTCCACTCACTACGATATCATCAAGCAGTATGGCCACCCCCGGAATATAAGCTAACAATGATGTCATTAACAGTTGAAAAAATCCTGGACATGCCTTGACACCAAACGGAAGCCTCTTAGTTTTATATAATCCTTTCGGCGTATTCAGGGTAAGTAAAAGAGATGTAGGCTCATCAACAATGACTTGAGTGTACGCTCTTACTAAATCAATTTTTGAAAATATTACCCCCCCTTGCAACTGCGTAAACGCTTCATCCAATGTTGGCAGAGGGCATGTATCTGTATCAGTCGCCATATTTGCCGTTGACCTATAATCACCACAGAGTCGTACAATTCCATTTGGTTTTAGGACTGGTACAATTCTGCATGAGCAACCGGTTCTAAAACATGTTCACTCACCAATCTCTCAATTTCTTTAAAAACTTTTTCTCTTATAGCAAATGGAATAGGTCTACATTAAAGAAATCTTGGGGTGGCCCCTTCCCTTGGAGTGATGCTTACAACTGGTCCAGTATATTTACCTAAGCCTTCTTCAGAAACCCCTTTGTATCTATCAAGTAAATTAGTGATTTCAGCTGTATCTATTTTTATATGATTTATTCCTTGTAATTGGATGTTTAAATCATCAAACCGATTTCTACCTAATTAACATGGACCCTGTCCTTTAGCTATAATAAGAGGTAAGTTCTTTTGCTACCTTTGTGATCTACTAGTACCATCGCTTTACCTAAAATATGTAATATGTATGGACCCCGGACTCCGAAGCGTAATTGTGTAATAGTGCCTTCTTCCGTCATCGTATTGCTTGTTTGTTGCAGATGCTGTAGCACGCGATGCAGACGCGGCGCCGCAGCATGGAGGCCGGCAGCGAAGCCAGCTACTGTAAGTTATCCTTAATCATCATGACTGACCGGATGGCGCAATTGGTAGTGACCCTGCCTCTTACGCCAAATGTAGTGGGTGCGATCCCCACCCTGGACAAACATTCGTGCGATGAACACTTGTGTTTGTTCAGTGTCTGGGTGTAATATATGTATTTAAGTATATATTTGTGTTCCTCTGTTGTCTGATATCTGTAACACAAGTGCTTAAGCTACTTAGTACGGAATCAGGTCAACGTATGAGATGTTGAGAGAATTATTATTATCACACACGTTCACCTCATATCGCACTTAGTAGTTAAGTTTTTTTTTCTGCATTATACACATATAAATTTGGAAGGGCCTAGGAAGTCTTGTACAAGGCACAGGTTCGCCCGTGTGTGGAATATTGCTCCCATCTCTGGGATGGTTCTGCTAAGTACTTGCTAGAGGCTCTCGATAGGTTGCAGCGACGTGCTATCCGTATTGTTGGAGATTATGAGGTGACTAAGTCCCTAGAACCTCTTCAGCTACGTAGAGACATTGCCAGTCTAAGTGTTCTCTACCGCCTCTATAACGGGGAATGCTCTGATGAGTTATTTCAACTTATCCCATCCTTCCCTTTCCACTTCCGAACAACACGTGCTGGACAGCGTTGCCATCCGCATACCATCCAGACAATGGCGGCGCGCACCAAGAGGTTTTGCTCCTCGTTCCTGCCCCGAGCCATCAAGGCATGGAATGCCCTCCCAGCTCATGTGTTTCCTCCTTCATGTGGATCCGGGGTCTTTTAGGCGGGGCGTGAAACGGCATCTCAGCAGGCCATTAGGGTGAGGATGGCAGACACAATGGGTACTTTGTTAGTTCTTCTGTGCCTGTCAGCCTCATTTTTGGATTTCACGGCCGCTTACCATCAGGCGGAGTGAGGTCATCCTGATTGGCCTTTCCATAAAAAAAAAAATGTGGACGAAAGAGAGGTCGGTCACTGGCGCGCTGGTCCGATGATATTGTCACCTTAGCGGGACCCAGCTATCGAGCAGATATGGAGAGCCCAAGACCGGATACAGTGGTGGGATCTGGAGGAGGCCTATACCTCTTAGTTAGAGGGTTCTAAACATGTATATATACTTTTTTTTTAAATAACTACTTAATAATTTTATTGTTTAAATTTAGAAATAAATGCTTTTTTATTTTATAATATTTAATAATTATTAAATATTTCACAACATCACATACATTGATCTGACTCCGAGATAGGTAGCTCAAGCACCTGTGTCACGGATATCAGAACCAACAGTGGGGTTACAAATATATACATATAATAATTTTCTTTTGTAAATACATACTTATAATACATAGATAAAACCCAGACCAATACAAACAGACATGTTCATGCACACAAATGTGTGTACTGTGCAGGGATCGAATCCGCAACCCTTGAACCAGAGGCAGCGTTCACTACCACTGTTCCAAACGGGTCGTCAATTTTATTTTTATAAATATATAAATATTAATATTGCACTGCCCTACACCTCCATCAAGTGTCCTTTATCCAAAGGTTGCCTGGAAGAGATTGCTCATAGTAATAAGGCCGCCTTCGTTGTACATTCTGTAATACCTAGTATTAAGTTTTCATACTGTACTTTGAGTGCAATAAAAGTACTACCTGTGCGGATAAAGAATGGGATCAGAAATGGCGGCGCATATATTCACTTCTCGCTCGCACACCCACGAGTGCGGGTATAGACGCAAATAGTGTGCGAGCGAGAAGTGAATACATGCGCCATCATTTCTGATCCCATTCTTTATCCGCACAGGTTGTATATTCATTCATTCATTCATCTCCCAACGTCACATACATTGATCTGACTCCGAGATAGGTAGTTCAAGCACCCGGCGTGCTACGGATATCGGAAGTTCTGATTCAGAACCAATAGCGGAATAGCAAGTATATTTTTATACATTGAATACTTTTCTTTTGTAATTGGTGGACGGTGATAGTAACTTTATTCTATGTTTTAAAGAAATAAAAAATATGAATTATGAGACGAGCAGACGGATCACCTGATGGTAAGCGATTGCCGCCGCACATGGACACCCGTGACACCAGTGGAGGCACAAGTGCGCTGCCAACCTTTAAACGTCCAAATGGACAACATTTCAAAATTGCTAAGCTCTGAAACAAAAAATACCAATTCTTTATTTACTTTTCCGCTGCTCGAATATATATTTATTAATTTTTTATATTGCTTATTTACTGAGAAAAAAATTAAAAACTAAAAACGTAAGATGACGTCATCGGACGGCAGAATGTAAAATATTTCTATGCTTAACACATTATAGTTTTAAATTTACGAAATGCCAAACCCATGACATGCAACTGTCAAAAAAAAGACAACTTGTCAACGTTGAATGAATTAATGACGTTGACAGTGTTGACACTAGTATTCTTTACCTTTGACAGTAGTACCTTTTTTTATTAAAACAATGATAAGCAAAGGAATATCGCTGTATTCAGCCGTCCGATGACGTCATTTGGCGCTTACGTCTATTTAGAATGATAAAGAATTTCAATATTATTTTGTGCATGAAATGGACAAATTTTGAAAAAAGAAAAAATATGGTCTGTTCATTTTATGTCTATTTTCATATAAAAAAACAATATGGATATGTTAAAAATATGAAATGTCCATTGCTCCGCAACGTTACATACAGGGATCATCATCATCAGCAACCCACACTCGTCCACTGCTGGACATAGGTCTCCCCTAATGCACGCCACTGCTCCCGATTTTCGGCCACTCTCATCCAGCCCACACCAGCCAGCCTTCGAATGTCATCATCCCATCTTGTCGCAGGGCGTCCTACACTACGCTTACCGAGTCGCGGTCTCCACTCAAGGACTTTACGGCTCAACGGCTGTCAGTTCTGCGGCTAATATGACCAGCCCACTGCCACTTTCAGTTTGCTAATGGACACATTTCAAAATTGCTAAGCTCTGAAACAAAAAATACCAATTCTTTGTTTACTTTTCCGCTGCTCGAATGTATTATTTATTAAATTTTATATTGCTTATTTACTGAGAAAAAAAAATAAAAACTAAAAAACGTAAGATGACGTCATCGGACGGCAGAATGTAAAATATTTCTATTGCTTAACACATTATAGTTTTAAATTTACGAAATGCCAAACCCATGACATGCAACTGTCAAAAAAAAGACAACTTGTCAACGTTGAATGAATTAATGACGTTGACAGTGTTGACACTAGTATTCTTTACCTTTGACAGTAGTACCTTTTTTTTTATTAAAACAATGATAAGCAAAGGAATATCGCTGTATTCAGCCGTCCGATGACGTCATTTGGCGCTTACGTCTATTTAGAATGTAAAGAATTTCAATAATTATTTTGTGCATGAAAATGGACAAATTTTGAAAAAAGAAAAAATATGGTCTGTTCATTTTATGTCTATTTTCATATAAAAAAACAATATGGATATGTTAAAAATATGAAATGTCCATTGCTCCGCAACGTTACATACAGGGATCATCATCATCAGCAACCCACACTCGTCCACTGCTGGACATAGGTTTCCCCTAATGCACGCCACTGCTCCCGATTTTCGGCCACTCTCATCCAGCCCACACCAGCCAGCCTTCGAATGTCATCATCCCATCTTGTCGCAGGGCGTCCTACACTACGCTTACCGAGTCGCGGTCTCCACTCAAGGACTTTACGGCTCCAACGGCTGTCAGTTCTGCGGCTAATATGACCAGCCCACTGCCACTTCAGTTTGCTAATGGACAACATTTCAAAATTGCTAAGCTCTGAAACAAAAAATACCAATTCTTTGTTTACTTTTCCGCTGCTCGAATGTATTATTTATTAAATTTTTATATTGCTTATTTACTGAGAAAAAAAATAAAAACTAAAAAACGTAAGATGACGTCATCGGACGGCAGAATGTAAAATATTTCTTTGCTTAGCACATTGTAGTTTTAAATTTACGAAATGCCAAACCCATGACATGCAACTGTCAAAAAAAAGACAACTTGTCAACGTTGAATGAATGAATGACGTTGACAGTGTTGACACTAGTATTCTTTACCTTTGACAGTAGTACCTTTTTTTTATTAAAACAATGATAAGCAAAGGAATATCGCTGTATTCAGCCGTCCGATGACGTCATTTGGCGCTTACGTCTATTTAGAATATAAAGAATTTCAATAATTATTTTATGCATGAAAATGGACAAATTTTGAAAAAAGAAAAAATATGGGTCTGTTCATTTTATGTCTATTTTCATATAAAAAAAACAATATGGATATGTTAAAAATATGAAATGTCCATTGCTCCGCAACGTTACATACAGGGATGGTTAATAATTAGTATCATTAAGGAAGTTATTTAGCTAGTTTCTTCGATGCGTTACCATAAAGCGACGGCTGTGCAAGAGGTCCCGGGTTCGGTCCTGTGAGGCTGCTTCGTTACACCGGTCGAGCTGACTTGTTCATGCCTAAGAGTTAAAATGAAAAACGACTAAAGTATTGTTAATTTTTCAGGTGAACGCGAGACGTGGGAAGACTGGGGGAGCAGATCTTCGCTCAGTCAAGTAGAAGAGGTAAGGTATTAAATAAATACGCCGTGTGGTCCCCGGCAGAGTAGAATAGGCCACCCTCACTCTTACCGAGGTGTCGTATAAGGCGACTAAGGTAAAGCTGCTGGCATGATCATCAGCACCCAGAGAAGGAAAACTCTGCATTTATATCAAAACCCTCGCCAACCCGTCTCCCAAGCGTGGTGAGTATGGCAATTACCCCTCATGTGATTGAGGGAGGCCCGTGCCCCAGCAGTGGGGATTTAAATAGGCTGACGATGATGATGATGATGATTAAATAAATAAAAATTAATAATCCCAAATCTCATACATTGACTTAATTCCGTACTAAGTAGCTTAAGCTCCGGTGTTACGAGCGCTGGGGGAGACACAACAGAGGCGGAGGGAGCCACTCTTCGACCTGAATAGACTAGCCCATTGGAATGATATTGATGGTGGTGGCATCACAGAAAACCGGCGTAAGTCAACGCCTGCGCTGTGTGAGTGAGTGAGGGCAATTTTTAAAAAATGTACCTATCTAGTATGTATGTTGCGGCAAGGGTTGTGCGGGTTCGATCCCCGCACAGTACAAACATTTGTGTGCATGAACATGTCTGTTTGTATTGGTCTGGGTGTTTTCTATGTCTTATAAGTATGTATTTACAAAAGAAAAGTATTAAATGTATATGTTTGTGATGCCTCTGTTAGTTCTGATATCCGTAACACAGGTGCTTGAGCTACCTACCTCGGAGTCAGATCAATGTATGTGATATTGTAAAATATTTATGTACCTAGGATTCCACTACCATCTGGATGGGTGGAGGGCCACTACCGTGCGTTTTACACGTCCTTTTTTTGCCACGCACCTCCTCATTGCAATCAACTACCCGCAGCTGTATTTCCGAACCGGTACGACCTCTGTGGGTACGACATTGAGATCTACAAGGAACGAGCCAATACCTTTCTAAAAGGCCGGCAACGCATCTTCATGCATCACTCCTTTTGGTGCGGCGGCGGCGATCACTTCACACCAGGTGACTCGGTTGCCCGTTTGCCTCCCATGCTGATAAAAAAAATGTCCTTCATTCAAAAAATGGTAGAACACATTGGCGGGAGCTATTCGGCTATTCCCGAGAGAGAACGGGATAGACGCATATTTCGCTCGCACTTGATTCGCCTGCGGAAGCGAAGAGAAAATTATTGTGTCAATTTCCTAATCCGTCCCAAAAACTTCGGCCAGTCCCAGTCTAATAAAAGAATATTCTTGCTCAACAGTTTGACAGCTCGAAAGAGCGCGGCATTTTTATTTTTTTATCTTCACATTTTAATGGCCAGGAAGTTGTTCTGGTTGTCTTTTTTTTTATGTGATAGGTGGCAGACGAGCAGACGGATGACCTGATGGTAAACGATTTCCGCCGCATATGGGCACCCGCGAAACCAGGGGCGTCTTTACCCCCCTTTCCCCCGGATTGGGCCTCCGGTACCCTCACTCACGCAGCGAAACACAGAACAGTGCTGTTTCACGCCGGTTTTCTGTGAGGCCGTGGTATCACTCACACGGTCATAAGTTTAATGTTTTATTAAACTAATAGAAAATAAGTAAAATTTTTCGACGAATTTCCAAAAGTCGTAGATCAAAATGTTGGTCAGAATGGTAGAAGAACATGTTGTTAAATTTACTTGTCAACTAAGACAATAAGTCTGAGGGTGGGGGCCTGGCGATCCGTAACACAGGGATTACCCTAGTATGGACACCAGCCTCTCACAAGGTTATACATATTATGTAACCTTAAGTAATGTATTGTCATTGACCTTTGTGATGAGAAAAATAAATGATTTATTTATTATTATTATTATTATTAAATTGATGATTTACATCCCTACATAGACATAGTAGTTGTGATAGTGATATATGGTTGGCGGTCTTGTACCCATATGCCTCGGAAAGCACGTTAAGCCGTTGGTCCTGCACCCGATCCCTCTCCGGTCGTGTCACGCTGGTGTCCCATCGAAATACGAGGGTAAGGGAATAGAGAGTGCACTTGAGTCGTTCTTCTATTTTAACGATAATTTAATTTAATCTCAGTAACTTATGAAGAAATCAATTATATAAAAAAATATACGTTACACCATCAAGACCTAATTTACCATGAAATAATGACATTGTTTTATCACCTCGTAGGTACTTTAACGCCGTGTGGTCCCCGGCAGAGTAGAATAGGCCACCCTCACTCTTACCGAGGTGTCGTAAAAGGCGACTAAGGCAAAGCTGCTGGCATGATCATCAGCACCCAGAGAAGGAAAACTCTGCGTTTATATCAAAACCCTCGCCAACCCGTCTGCCAAGCGTGGTGAGTATGGCAATTACCCCTCATGTGATTGAGGGAGGCCCGTGCCCCAGCAGTGGGGACTTAAATGGGCTGACGCTGTGGTACTTTGGCATGATTTAACTATGTAAAAAAAATATATAAAGCGAGACAGCGGTGTAAATGTCACTACTTTCGGGGAACGTGACAGAGGTGTTCATTTCAATCAAAAATTATTAAGTAATTAAATGTTACATCATGTAATTGCCCATCTGTAAAATAGTACATTAACGAATATTTAGGACATACTATTTATCATTTCTTATATATAAAAGTTAAATTTTGATTTGTAAGTTTGGCTAATTGTAGATAAAAACCGGCCAAGTGTGAGTCGGACTCATACATTAGTTAGAGGGGGGGGGGGGGGGAACAATTTACCTCTTTGGGAGCGTCTCTTGCGCAAAGTATTGTGTTTATAAAAAAATGATGTTAAAAACCTCAACATAATTTTTAAAGACCTAACCATAGATACCCCACACGTATAGTTATGATGAAAAAAAAATTTGAGTTTCAGTTTCAAGTATGGAGACAAATATTGGAATATAGACATACACAAAAATTGGATAAAATAAAAAAATTGGGGGGATTTTTTTTACTTTTTCCAATGTTTGTGTAAAAATCGTAATGCGGTTAACAAAATACATCTAGTTACCAAGTTTCAATAGTATAGTTCTTATAGTTTCGGAGAAAAGTGGCTGTGACATACGGACGGACAGACATGACGAATCTATAAGGGTTCCGTTTTTTGCCATTTGGCTACGGAACCCTACAAAAGAATAACGACCCACTTTGGTTTGCGCACACACTTGAGCACTATAATATATCCTGCGTACATACAAACACTATAATATATCCTGCGTACATACAAATTTCATTGGCTTCTTTTTACCGTTTACTCGTATTCGAATAGAATAGAATAGAATCGTTTATTCCTTTAAAATATGGTGTTACAGAAATTCGACCGACGACCCGTTCAGAACAGCGGTAGTGAACGCTGCCTCTGGTCTAAGGGTTGCGGGTTCGATCGCCACACAGTACAAACATTTGTGTGCATGAACATGTCTGTTTGTGTTAGTCTGGGTGTTTCCTATGTATTATAAGTATGTATTTACAAAAGAAAAGTGTTATATGTATTTGTAATCCCACCGTTGATTCTGATATCTGTAACACAGGCGCTTGAGCTACCTATCTCGGAGTCAGATTAATGTATGTGATGTTGTGAAATATTTATTTAAATATTTATTATTATTTATTCTTGTAAAATAATAACATTGCTTTTTGCCGCCCTCTAAAATCTTCCGCGCTGGTTTAGCCAAGTACTCAGTGGCTTTAGCCTACTTATTCCATATGGTAGGTAATTCCGCCACTGCCTATAGGACATTATGATGATACCGGCGAACTGCGCGCGCGCAGCTTTTTGCCGCCGAGCGTCTCCCGCGCAGACTATTTTTGACGTTCGCTTTCGGTCCATTCCGTTTTCCGTTTCTCTTTTATGTTATAGGGTTGTTGCTACATCGGTGACATTAGCGCCGCCAGTAGATTTAAATTGATTGTGGCGATTATAAGAGAGATTATTTAAGGTGACGGGTATGGCACACTAGCGACGCCAATCGATTTTAATTTTTAGCTACTAAACCGGATTATTAAAAAACCTTGCACGAATGTTGGGTCCGTTTTTGTAAGCGAAAAATTGATTCACGCCAAAAGCGGCCACTTTTGGCGGTAATCCAAAATTCGAGTGCAAAAACAGACCAAACAGTAACTATAAGTATTAAATAAGTGTTTGCCGAGAGACTGTAACCCCGAAATTGTTTAAAATAGAGTCAGTTTAGTAGCTACAAATTAAAATCGATTGGCGTCGCTAGTATGCCCTACCCGTCACCTTAATAAATAGTATAAGTGTTTGCCAAGAGGTTGTAACCCTGAAATTGTTTAAAATAGATCCGGTTTAGTAGCTACAAATTAAAATCTATTGGCGTCGCTAGTGTGCCCTACCCGTCATCTTAAGTAAATATTATAGTAATTTTATTGTAATCGCTTTTGTACACTTTTGTGTAATAGCACTGTAAAATACCAAGTTTTCTTTTCTTAAATAAATAAATAGATATCCGGTTTAGTTGCTAACAATTTAAATCAATTGGCGTCGCCAGTCTGCCCTACCCTAGTACGGAATCAGGTCAATGAATAAGATGTTGTATGATTTTTTTTAGCCTAAAAGACATCGAGATTTCCCCTAAATTTCAAAACATCGAGGTTAACACTTTGCAGTGTGCACCAGTAACCTCGCGCTGACCCGGGTATCGAACCCGGCGCCGTTCGCACTGCACCAGCCATTGTACTTGGCATCGGACCATGTTAACTTTTATAAATTAACGTATTGAAATTGGAAGAATGCCCGTTGTCTGAATGTAGGTAGCGAGTACTGGCGGCGACATGGCAAGTTAACCCGCAGTGCAAAAATAGCACTTGTGTCTCATCTCAGACATAAAAATGTTATTTTGATAGGTGGCAGACGAGCAGAATGATCATCTGATGGTTAGCGATTGCCGTGCGCTGCCAACCTTTAAACCCTTCTTCCCCCGGATTGGGCCTCCATGGGCGGTGGCAATCGTTTACCTTCAGGTGATCCGTCTGCTCGTCTGCCAACTATCACATAAAAAAACGCAGCGAACGTAGGAGAGCCACGCTTCGGCATGAATGGGCCGGCTCAACTGGAGTGATACCACGGCCTCACAGAAAACCGGCGTGAAGCAGCACTGTGCTGTGTTTTGCTCTGTGTGTGAGGGTACGCATATGTGACCCCACTGGTGTCGCGGGTGTCCATATGCGGCGGCAATCGCTTACCATCAGGTGATCCGTCTGCTCGTCTGGCACCTATCACATTGAAAAAAAAACGGATGGACAGACAGCGAAGGGTCCCATTTTTTTTACCTTTGGGTAAGGAACCCTAGAAAGTATTGATTTAGCAGTCTCATCTTAACTGGTGGTCAGATATTTGTAATAATATTTCCACTGGATATTGTAAATATACCTACAATATTGATGAGACTATCGACAGCTCATGTCGAATCAAGCACTTACAAATTTCGTCGGCTTAATAACGCGTTCAATGGTCTAATTTGTAGAACATTCACCCGGATTGTGGAAGGTGTGGGTTCGTGTCCCGCCTGAACGCGAGATGAATTTTTTAAGTGTTATTTATCTACTTAAGAATAAATTGGAAAATATTCCTATAAAAAATATCAACCCTAACGATGTTCATTTCCACCTACAATTTTTCGTAACTCTCTTATAATGATAAGCAAAAGGCGCCAGAACGCAACCTACATACCTAATTTATTTTTATTATTCCATTGCCCAATAATTAATTATGTTAGTATGTGGGCAGCCCTTTTAAGATGCGGTACTTCACTTACTCGAACCTCGAACGATTCTCGCCTAAAAAGTGTATGTCTGACCTACTTTAACTTACGTAATTAGAAAGAGAAGGGAGCAATGCGATCGGAAAAGATGATATTGTCACATGCGGTCTGTGTTGTGTGGTGGTGATTTGACGTTTATAGGGAAATGTTGCAGTGTTATGAATTTAACTATATTTAAGGGTAAAAAAAGTCATTCGGGGTAGGTAACTTATTAAAATTTAATAAATTCATACAACATAAAATTAATTTTGTATCAATTGATAGTATCATTCTAACTACATTGCCCTGATTCCGTACTAAATAGCTTAAGAAGTTGTGCGACGGACATCAGACTTCAGAAGAAACACAAATTTGAAATGATACATACATAAAAATTCCAAAAAAACGCCCAAAGACTATAAACAAACTCTAGCCTTAATCATAGGAATTTTGTTCTCGAGTGGGAGGGAATCCAACTGAGGCAGGCTCACTGGCAAAACCAAATTTGCCACATCACCAGTTATATCAATTTATTACAATCTTGCGAGTATTCTTACATAACGGTTTTCATTATAGTTTCGGTGACTTGCATAAAAATATTTCGTTAAAATTACCCCAAAAATATCGATGGGTTAAACGCGCGCCGTCGCCATGGCAACCCAGTTAGTATGCGCCATTCTGCGACCGAAGACGTCATTCCGCGCGCGCCCTCCGGCGAAACGTCACAAAACAAAATAAGCAATAGCAAAACGACAACATACGACCGAATTATCGCTCTAAAACTACCTGATACACAGATAAAGTTAATATTTCGGAGTAAATAATGTGAATTCAAGTGTGAAAGTGTTTACAGAAACCGGTTTTCGTGCGATTTCGCAACGGAGTAAAAATTATAGTGTTCCATTTTTGAAGTGCAACAAACGGTATGGTGACCCAGTTGTGTGACGTAGTGGATTCGAAAATTTGAATCAAGAAGTGTTTTGTTTTTTTGTGTGTGGATTTTGTTATGGATGTCACAAGCAATAAGTCTTGAAATCTAGGTAATGTATTATAAAAGGTATCATTGTACTAAGGTGACCTTGACATTTGGTTAATAGAAGTGTATTTTGTTGTCAAGCGGTGCTGTAATAAAATTGTAAACCTCTTTCGTTGATTAAAATTAAAAAAAAAGCGAATGGTAAATGAATGCATAATGATATTTTAAATATGGGTAACTTTACAATATGTTTTGACTTGTGAAAATGTTGTCAGGTGGTTTCAGCTCAATTTTTTAGTTTCTTTACATATTTATTTTTGATATTAAGGTGACTGGTAGGGCACACTAGCGACGCCAATCGATTTTAATTTTTAGCTACTACACCGGATCTATTTTAAACAATTTCAGGGTTACAACCAATGGCAAACACTTATACTATTTATTAAATAACCATGCACAAATTGATTCACGCTAAAAGTGGCCGCTTTTGACGGTAATCAATTTTTCGCGTACAAAAACGGACCCAAAATTTGTGCATGGTTGTTTAATAAATAGTATAAGTGTTTGCCAAGTGGTGGTGTAACCCCGAAATTGTTTAAAATAGATCCGATTTAGTAGCTAACAATTAAAAACGAATAGTGTCGCTAGTTAGGGCTACCCGTCGCCTTTAATACTTTCATACTATGAAAGTACAAACAGTTACCTACACATATGTGAGAATCAGACAAATGATTCGACCAATCTTTATCTTTGGATAAATTGATGGTATAACATTAGATTTCAAAAAATCAAAATCAAATAATTCTTTATTTGCATAGGCTTGTACACAGCACTTACAAATCGTCATACATTTGAATGACTTAAAACTATTTATAAGTACTTATGTATAATTTACATGTTAATACATAAATATATTGATACATAAAATATACTAAAGAAATAAATAAACATAATGCGATTCTACCACCGGCTCGGAAAGTTGTTTCTGGTCGAGAAGATCCGGCAAGAGACTCGCCAGTTACTCTTTTTAATCGCCAAACTTTCATACAATGTTGTGTCATCATCATACCAAGCCATACAGTTCAATTGTTACACAAAATAAAATAAAGGAAATATTAATAAAATAATTTGTATATAATGACAGCGCTGAAAATAGCCGAGTACCTAAATGTTAGTACAAAATTAGTATTTTGTGGTAGATTATCAAATGCTGGCTCAGAATGTCGATTTCTATTGAAAAGACACTCCTCCTCACCTTAGCATGTAGGAGCCCGGGGTACGCTTAGACCGTGATTCAGAATTTTTGGAGTCTGGTATTTAAATGAAACGACTACATACCTTCGCAACCCTTTAACAGGGGAATCAAACCAACTGAATCATAGTGACACATTCCTAAACAATCCGAAACATGCAGGTTTCCACACGTTGTTTTCCCTCACCGCTTAGCTAATGGTAGAAATGATCTACGGAGAAGACACTTAGTAGGTAGGATATAAAATAAAAAATATATATATTACTAGGATACCTAAAATACAAACACAGTTAAACAAAACAGGTCTATGACATCATTGGTTCTAATTACTAAGTCAGACATCCAGGACTCAAGGCTGTCTGACTACGAATGCTGATGTCATGGGGACGTTTCAGGCAGTACTCAGATAAAACGCTTTGTTGTAATGCGGGCGCTATCAATCAAGATTATAGTGCTATAGTTAGGCCTTGTTTGGGGATTTAATCCCCAGCTTAAAAACTAAAGAGAATGGGACTGTTTTGATTTTTTCAAACTTCATACTATGACAAATAAGCATCTGGCTCACCTGATGCTAAGCGATTGCCGCAGCCTATGGACAAAAGATGTGGTACAAAATTTGTTTTCATCAGAAAGTACCTTCTACCAACCTACTAATGGTTTAAGGGATAATAATGTTTACCGATACATCCTGATGATATGGGTTACATGTTTAAGCTATTGATTGCAGATACGTTGTATGATAAGTTTTCGATGCCACATAGCAAGATACGTTGGTATTTACGACGCTCGTTACGACCCGAACTGTGTCGCGACGGCACGCGACAGAACGACCGGGTGGCCACACGTTACTGGCGAGGGAGCAGGACGATCAGCTGATGTTGAAATTTTAAAATTAATTGAAAATAATTTTTATATTTTATTGAAAAAACCACGAGAAAAATATAAATAATCTACTTGTACTAAGGGAACAAATTTTAACCATCAACTGGTTTGGAGTATATGTACTCCTAAAAGTCAACCTTACGCTGGCGCCTAGGTCGCTGTACTAAAGCCAAAATCCGCGACTTAAACCATGATTCAGGATTTATTTACCGTGGGAGAGCTACGCTTCGGATAGAATGGGCCGGCTTGACTGAAGTGATACCACATCACATACAACCGGTGTGAAGCAGCGTTTGTGCTGTTTGAGTGAAAGTACTGGAAGCCCAATTTGGGAGGACGGGGAAATAATTCGCAGCACCACAGCGCACTTGTCAACGGCAATCGCTTTCCATACCATCATGTAATCTGACTCTTCGTCTGCGCCAGTAGCGTAGTGGGAGTACTTCATCAATTGTGGTGGTTCGGGGAAGAAAAGAGGGCGGAAATTTTAGCGAACGTTAACTTTTTAGAGAGAAAGTGTAAGCTTCATCCTGTGTTGGTCCAAGAAAAGAGGTCGGCAAAATAGTCTTCCGCCTCGGCCCGGCTGCCACCTTTTTTGTTGCATTTGTTGAGGATCGACTGCTGGACCAGCCTCTTTTATATTGTTTATTATACATTTTTACTGATTTTGATATACTATTGTTTTGTTTATTGCGTTGATGTCTTATGTCTGTTAAACGAAAATACATTATTTAGCTGATATCAGTAGTTTTTGTTAGCATCTCACCAGCAGACATTGAATTATCCAGCAGATTGATATACAGTCCATCGTCAACAGTACCTGTACCATTTGAATAAATTATTTTTTATTAAGGCCCGATCTATGGTATAATGGTTAAAATGTGGGAGAGCCACGCTTAGGCATGAATGGGCCGGCTCGATCGGAGTGATACCACTGCCTCACAGAAGACCGGCGTGAAGCAGCGCCTGCGCTGTGTTTCGCCGTGTGAGTGAGGTTACCGGAGGCCCAATAGGGACAAAGGGGAAAAGGTTGGCAGCGTACTTGTGACTCCACTGGTGTTGCGGGTGTCCATGGGCGGCGGAATTGCTTACCATCAGGTGATGCTTACCGTCTGCTCGTCTGCCACCACTCATATAAAAAAAAATGTCAGATTTGTATTAGAATGACAGCGCGGAGGTTGAGGCATCGGAATAACATTGCTCGAATCGTTCCAAAGAAGTTATAATCTAAAATCAGGAATCCCGGCCACGCTCGACAAGCGTGGTCACCCTCGAAAATCGACATAAAATGCAGCGAACATGCTTGCGCATAATCACAAAAGACATTACGTTTGCGAACACAAGGCCTTCAAACATGTGGCCTGCCTCTGTGCTTTATGAGATAGGGGGCAGACGAGCCGACGGATCACCTGATGGTATAAGTTTGCGAACACAAGGCCTTCAAACATGTGGCCTGCCTCTGTGCTTTATGAGATAGGGGGCAGACGAGCCGACGCGTCACCTGATGGTATACGTTTGCGAACACAAGGCCTTCAAACATGTGGCCTGCCTCTGTTTTTGACGGTTTAAGGACTGGACCGTGATCTCGGGGACCTGGGTTCGATTCCCGGGTGGAGCGGAAAGTATGTTTCGAATTTTTCGAACATAGCTCGGGTTTGCGATCACCAATCCGCATTTGGACAGCGTGGGAATTAAGGCTAATCCCATCATAGTAGCGATGACTTGATTTCTATGATGGAGGCCTTTGCTCTGCAGTAGGACAATATATGTATAGGCTAATACCTTACTTTTTTATTTTTTTATATCATATAGGTGGCAGGCGAGCAGACGGATCGCCTGATGGTAAGCGAGTGCCGCCGCCCATGCCAACCTTTTAACTTCCTTTTCTCCAGAATGGGGCCTCCGGTACCCTCACAGTGTTGCTTCACGCCGGTTTTCTGTGAGGCCGTGGTTACTTCGGTCGAGCCGGCGCATTCATGCCGAAGCGTGGCTCTCCCACGGTCGACTTACTTAGTTACTTTATGAGATACAGTAGTTTAACGATGACGCAAGCGGGAAGTGGGTCACCTGTTGCTTGCAGCCAGCTGGCGATCGATGGCGGCAGGTGTGATCAGCTCGTAGCAAGGGTTTGCCCTTGGGATGGACGGTATCAGCCTATATACTTTTGACGACCCGATTGGAACAGTGGTAGTGAACGCTGCCTCTGATACAAGGGTTAGCGGGTTCGATCCCCGCACAGTACAAACATTTGTATGCATGAATATGTTTGTTTGTATTGGTCTGGGTGTTTGCTATGTATTATAAGTATGTATTTACAAAAGAAAAGTATTATATGTATATATTTGTAATCCCACTGTTGATTCTGATATCCGTAACACAGGTGCTTGAGCTACCTATCTCGGAGTCAGATCAATGTATGTGATGTTGTGAAATATTTATTTATTTATTTATACTGTCCCACTGCAAGGCAAAGGCCTCCATCAGAAAAAATCTAATAATAGAAATAGAAATCAAGTCAACGCTACTATGATGGGATTGGGCTTAATCACCGCGTTTGTCTAATGCGGATTGGTGATCACAAACCCGAGCTTTGTTCGAAAAATTCGAAACGTACTTTTTGTTAGACCCGGGAATCGAACCCAGGACCCTGGGTCCCAGGGGGGACCCAGGGCGCCAATAGATTGTATGAATTGTAACGATTTTGAGAGTGCACACGTGTGTGTGCTAATACAAGTTCACATCTTACTAATATTTTTTATTTTCTAACTGGTGTTTTCTATGTATAATAAGTATGTATTTACAAAAGAAAAGTATTATATATCTACTTACTATACTATACTTTTCCTCTACCCTGAGGTTGTCTGGAAGAGATCGCTATTAGCGATAAGACCGCCTACATTGTTTTAGTATAATAACTTAGGCTAAGATCTGTAAATTGTGTGCAATAAAGTGTATCCATGTATCTATCTATATATCTATATCTAATGTACTTGTAATCCCGCTGTTGGTTCTCGGAGTCAGATCAATGTATGTGACGTGAAATATTTATTTATTTAATATTTCATGCGATTGTTGGCAGACGAGTAGTACAAACTTTATCCCTTTCTCCCCCAATTGGGTCTCCGGTAACCCACCTAACGAATAACCCACGAAACGAAAAAGGTAGACGAATCACCTGATGGTAAGCGATTGCCGCCGCCCATGGACAACAGTGGAGTCACAAGTGTGCTGCCAACCTTTGAACTCCCCTTTCCCCGCCGGATTGGGGCTCCGGTACCCTCACTCACGGAGCGAAACACACGCTGTTTTATGCCAGTTTTCTGTGAGGGCGTGGTATCCGGTTGCGGTGGCCCATTCATGCCGAAGCGTGGCTCTCCCACGGTCAAAGACCCGAATGACCCAAAGGTTGACTGGTAGAGAATGCTTCTAGGCATTAAGTTCGTCCTTATTGTATCAAAATTTGTGCAATAAAAGTTTTAAATAAATAAATGAAAGTAGGAAAAAGTCAATATTCCAAACGGGGAGTCGAACCAGCGACAGTCGTCAATTCGATTGATTTATTTGACATCTCCCCTCAGGACTAGCTAAATGTTAGTTACTCACGTATTGAATTACTGATACGGTTTAAACTCGCTTTAGTACACAGCTTAATAATATAACAGTGAGGAAGTTTAATCCGCCGTGTGGTCCCCGGCAGAGTAGAATAGGCCATCCCTCACTCTTACCGAGGTGTCGTAAAAGGCGACTAAGGTAAAGCTGCTGGCATGATCATCAGCACCCAGAGAAGGAAAACTCTGCATTTATATCTAAACTCTCGCCAACCCGTCTGCCAAGCGTGGTGAGTATGGCGATTACCCCTCATGTGATTGAGGGAGGCCCGTGTCCCAGCAGTGGGGACTTAAATGGGCTGATGACGATGATGATGATGATGAGGAAGTTTAATTATTTAGGTCTTTACCCTATAAGAATTGCCCTTTTTTTGGTCGTAAATTTTTTAATAAGGGTTTTCGCGTGTGAAAAATCCGCTAGATGGAGTACTATAGGAGTGAGGTCCATATACAATGTGATGGGTTATTCAGTTAAGTACACTTGTGTTTGTTCAGTGTCTGGGTGTAATATTGTATTTAAGTATATATTTGTGTTCCTCTGTTGTCTGATATCTGTAACACAAGTGCTTAAGCTATTTAGTACGGAATCAGGTCAACGTATGAGATGTTGTGAGAATTATTATTATTATATACCTACTAAGAAAGGTTATTTTTAAACGTGATCTGTCAAAACGTCAATTTGACAAACTAAACAACCAATGCGCTTGATGTTGGACCTCAGTCCAACAGTACGCCATCTAGCGGATTTTTCATACGCGAAAACTTAAATCAATTGTTGTCGCTAGTTAGGGCTGCCCGTCCCCTTAACGATGTAAGTATTAAACTTAATAAATAAAAATAAAATAAACTTACACCCCTCAAATTGCCTCACTGTTTTTTTTTTTATTTCGACCTACAGGCACCCCACCAAGGCATAGGTTACAATTGAACAGACAGACAATGCGAGTAGATATCCCTATATGTATGTAGACGTAATACGATTGCCCGTCCTTTGTCGCAAACAGTTTTTGCTCGGTACAAAGTCGTAAGGGACCCTTTTTCCTGTTATTTTATTAGGAGCGTGAGGAATTTTGTATTCTTTATGTTGGTAAACAGACTGGTAGCTTTGTGACTGCTATTTTGACCGTGGGAGAGCCACGTTTCGGCATGAATGGGTCAGCTCGACCGGAAGTTATACCGCGGCCTCACAGAAAGCCCGCGTGAAGCAGCATTATGCTGTGTTTCGCTGCGTGAGTGAGGGTACCGGAGGCCCGATCCGGGGGAAAGGGGAGTTTAAAGCTTGGCAACGCATTTGTGACTCCACTGATGTCGCGGATGTGTATGGGCGGCGGTAATCGCTTACCATCAGGCGATCCGTCTGCTTGGCTGCCACCTACCACATAAAAAAGTGCCTGTGACATATGGACAGACGGCACAAACAGACAGACATGACGAATCTACAAGGGTTCCGTTTTTTGTCAATTGGGCTCGGATCCCTAAATAGACTGACCGATGGTAGCAGAGTGGTTCAAAACGCGCCTTCCATACGCGAGGTCGTGGTTCGAATCTGAGCATGTCCCTCTGGATTTTTAAATCTATGTGCGTATTTCTATCAGCTGGTGAGGGAAAACATCGTGAGGAAACCGACACGTTTCGGATAGTTTCTGAACCTCAGTTCTGTAGAACGTTTTGGCTGCAGGAGTATTTCCCGACGGCTACGATTTAGGGACCTTCAAGAAAAGAGCGTACCCTTTTTTTAAAAAAGGCCGGTAACAGCGATCTCTATGATTTCGCGGATGTTCATGGGCGGCGTTGATTATTTCCATCAGGTGACTAGCTTGCTCGTTTGCCCGCCTCTAGCATAAAAACAAAAGTGTAACCATGATCAGTTGGTCTGGTTCCCCTGTAAAAGGGTTGCGAAGGTCAGACGGCAGTCGCTTCATTGTAATTACCAGACTCAACTAATCCTGAATATAGGTCCAAGCGTACCCCGGGCTCCAAAGCGCTGGCTTTGGACGCAACCGGGAATAACACGCTGAGAAATTTACTTAAAAAATTTAAATGTATGGTATTCATGAACAATAGTGAGGGACAACGGAACTATTTTGGTTGGGATGTCGACGACTGAGGGACAGAGGACAACTCATTTCTTCCCAGTGTCCACCAGTAGGGTCCAAAGAAAAAGTACACCTAAGATACTACCCTGCGGCACTCCAATTTATCTTTTGCAATTAAAGGCAAAATCTTAGAACCTGTGTCAAAAGCCTGAATAGTTACGCCATGCACCGCGCTCCGCGTGGCCTTGGCCGCGGGTCGATACTAGGACGCCCTGTGTTCCGCTTAGACCTCACTTAACGCTGTGTCTAGGATTTTAAACGATAAGTTCTTGTTTCAGAAATAATTTATATTTTGTATGCTAGAGGCGACAAACGAGCTAGCAGGTCACCTGATGGAAAGTAATGCCGCCCAAGAACATCCGCGAAATCTGAGAGATAGCTAATGTGTTGCTGGCTTTTTCAAAAAAGAGTACGCTCTTAAACACACTCGGACTGCCTTCTATGGATATTCTCTCTCTTCTCACCGTGCCAAAGCGTGGCGCTTTGGCATAAATGGGCCGGCTCGTCGACCGTAGTGATACCACGTTCGGGGGAAAGGAGGGTTTAAAGGTTGACATTTTTCTCAGTAACAAATATGAATGTGCGCTCAGTACTATAAAAGCGGTCAGAGCAGTCTCGATTTCTGTATCGGACATCTTCTCTTTGGCCCTGACGGGACTAGTTTATTAGCCAACGTGTGGAGCCGGCCTAAGAAACAAAAATTCACACAAATCTATCAACCCGCCTCCTGGCGGGCAATTCTCGTAAAAATTTGCATGAACGATGACAGTTATTTTTTTATAAAAAGATAAGTATACAAAACTTGTTGTTATAGGTAAATAATGTTCACTATTCAGTTAATTAAATTAACATGCGTAATAAATTACAATAAATATCTATTTAACAACATCACATATATTGATCTGACTCCGAGATAGGTAGCTCAAGCACCTGTGTTACGGATATCAGAACCAACAGCGGAATTACAAATATATAAGTACATTTAATGTTTTTCTTTTGGAAATACGTATACTTATAATACATAGAAAACACCCAGACCAATACAAACAGACATGTTAATGCACACAAACGTTTGTGCTGTGCGGGGATCCAACCCGCAACCCTTGCACCAGAGGCAGCGTTCACTACCACTGATCCGCACGGGTCGTCGGGTCCCTCTAAATTCGACTTAAATCTCCAGTGCTCAGAGAATAGATCCTGTGTCTTCCCATCCATGCATTATTGACGGTCGCCAAGGTCAGGAGCGGGGGGGGGGGGGGACAGCGCCCGCCCCCCTCAATACCACTGGATGTATTTTGTGCAGGAAATTACGGGGACATTAGGCTAAATGTTGTATAGTTTGGTGTTTCCTGTGGGAAAGTAAGTGGGATGAAATGATACGAAATATTTTTACAGATAAGTAGGACAGTAAAAATATTGGCAAGGACTAAAGAAGTAATACTTTTCTAAAAGCAGAGTACCTTACAAGGTCATTGTAATGATAATTTGATCGTTGGACAGCCACGCTTCGGCATGAATGGGCTGATTTGGCCGAAGTGACACTTCTTCCTCACAGAAACCAAACCCCGCTGTTTCGCCGAGTGACTGAGGTTAACGGAGGCCCAATCCGGGGGGAAGGGGAGTGTTGAGTCTCCATCGGCAATGTCAAACGGTGACTGTCTGGTGATCCGTCGGATTGTCTACTACCTATAACATAAAAAACCAACCAGAATTTCAGTAATATTATTTATTTTAAACTTAATTGCACAATGAAATGTGTTATACAATAGGCGAACTTAATTCCAAGAGGCATTATCTTACCAGTCAACATAAGGTATAGCAAATCGGTGGCGCAGTGGTTAGTGGGTCGCACATTAAAGCGACGGCTGCGCAAGAGGTCCCAGGTTCGATCCCCGGGTCGGGCTATAAATTTGTACCTAAGTTTTCGGTAAGAAATTCTTAGTGTTAGCCCGGAGTCTGGAAGTTGGCGGTATTGTACCCCCGTGCCTCAGAAAGCACGTTAAGCCGTCTTGCGCCCAATTCCTCTTCGGTCATGTCACCCTGGTGTCCCATAAGAATATGAGGGTAAGGGAATAGAGAGTGCACTTGTATTTGCGCACACACTTGCGCACTATAATATATCCTGCGTACGTGGCTGATCGTTGAGATTGACCGCCGTAGCCGTAATCGGTTGGAGTATTATTATAGTAGATCATGGGTATCAATGAGGGAATTACAAATACAATAACAAGTCAAACTGACCTCCTTTATTTTAAAGTCGGCTAAAAATAGTTTTATACGATACAAACAAGATATGTGTAAAACCATTTGAAGTGTCCATTTGATTTTTTATTATATAATAAATCTTCTAAACGTTATAAAAGTGAATTCTCCCCATAAATAAACCGAACGTGGCTGAACCGGGACTCGATTGCGCAAGCGACGCGAGTCATCCCACAACAATCCATGTGGGAAGTTAAGAAACTCGAGTGCAAACGGCAGAATTGCTTACTGTATTATTCCGCTTGATAGAGTCACAGTGGAAGAGGGAGGAACCAGTAATGATGAAGCTTAAGGTGACGGGTAGGGCACACTGGCGACGCCAATCGATTTTAATTGTTAGCTACTAAACTGGATCTCTTTTAAACAATTTCGGGGTTACAACCTTTCCGCTAACACTTATACTATTTATTAAATAACCATACACAAATGTTGGGTCCGTTTTTGTACGCGAAAATATGATTCACGCCAAAAGTAGCCGCTTTTAGGCGTGAATCAATTTTTCGCGTACGCGTTGGACCCACCATTTTTGCATGGTTATTTAATAAATAGTATAAGTGTTTTCTGACAGGTTGTAACCCCAAAATTGTTTAAAATAGATCCGGTTTCATCATCATCAGCCCATTAAGTCCCCACTGCTGGGGCACGGGCCTCCCTCAATCACATGAGG
The DNA here is from genome assembly GCA_019059595.1 of Marasmia exigua. Taxonomy (NCBI): domain Eukaryota; kingdom Metazoa; phylum Arthropoda; class Insecta; order Lepidoptera; family Crambidae; genus Marasmia; species Marasmia exigua. The sequence goes on along the minus strand of CM032491.1, from coordinate 1,113,573 downwards.
GGTAATTGCCATACTCACCACGCTTGGCAGACGGGTTGGCGAGGGTTTTGATATCAATGCAGAGTTTACCTTCTCTGGGTGCTGATGATCATGCCAGCAGCTTTACCTTAGTCGCCTTTTACGACACCTCGGTAAGAGTGAGGGTGGCCTATTCTACTCTGCCGGGGACCACGCGGCTAAATAGCTAATCCGATTTAATAGCTAAAAATTAAAATCGATTCGTGTGCCCTACCCGTCACCTTAAATCGCAAACCAGCCAAGAGGACCACGCGCAATATAGGGTTCTCTAGTTACCCATGCCTTATGTCACCAACTTCTTTGTAGTCTCGCCGAATAATCGACAATCGATTATTTTCACCCTTAATAATGTAAACGATAAATCGATTTTAATTTTTGGTCGATATTATAACCGATTAATCGATTATAATGGACAACATTTCATATTTTTAACATGTCCATATTGTTTTTTTATATGAAAATAGACATAAAATGAACGGACCCATATTTTTTCTTTTTTCAAAATTTGTCCATTTTCATGCATAAAATAATTATTAAAATTCTTTATATTCTAAATAGACGTAAGCGCCAAATGACGACATCGGACGGCTGAATACAGCGATATTCCTTTGCATATCATTGTTTTAATAAAAAAAAGGTACTACTGTCAAAGGTAAATAATACTAGTGTCAACATTGTCAACGTCATTCATACATTCAACGTTGACAAGTTGTCTTTTTTTTGACAGTTGAATGTCATGGGTTTGGCATTTCGTAAATTTAAAACTATAATGTGCTAGGCAAACAAATATTTTACATTCTGCCGTCCGATGACGTCATCTTACGTTTTTTAGTGTTTATTTTTTTTCTCAGTAAATAAGCAATATAAAAAATTAATAAATATATATTCGCGCAGCGGAAAAGTAAATAAAGAAATGGTATTTTTTGTTTCAGAGCTTAGTAATTTTGAAATGTTGTCCATTGTTTAAATTGACGATGCTATCGATTATAAAAACTTACTTAGGCCCCCTTATTACAAGTCGCGAACTAAGGTTAGTCTCGGAACAAAACTCGTGCCAGCCCCTTTTAACATTGCGTATTGGAACGGGATATCATGCGCTTTAGTCCGGTGCGTTTCTGGCGGAACTTTCTAGCACGTACCTCAGTTCTGTGGAACGGTTTGGCTGCAGTATTTCCGGACGGCTACGACTTAGGGAACTTCAAGAGAAGAGCGTACTCTTTTTCAAAAATGCCGGCAACACATTAGCGATATCTCTGATTTCGCGGATGTTCATTGGCGGCGCTGATTACTTTCTATTAGATGATTCGCTTGCTCGTTTGTCCGCCTCTAGCATTAAAAAAAACTTAAGATCGCGATTTATAATAAGGTGGAGGAAGTCGCACCCAATGGTGTTGCCATGTCTTATGACAAAACGGCAAGAGCGCCATCATTTATTTTCAGACACATTATAAATACTTCTACTTACCATTAGGTGACCCGTATGCTCGTTTATGGGAGAGGCCACTACTCCTAGCATTAAAAAATTGACGGTTTTTTTCTCGTTAAAGCAGACTTGTCTCACTGCTCCCAGCTATTCAGTCCCTCGGCGGCGTGGTCGGAAGCGGTTGTTGGTCCTGGCGCGGCGCCAAGCGGGGTGTCGGTCTCACTATTCACTTAGCACTAAGTTTTAGTATGATTCCGTAATCTAGTCGGGAATAGGCAGGCGCCGGGGAAGTAAACAACAGTACGTATGAGGATTTGAGGATAAGTATGTTTGACGATTGATTAATGATGAAAGAACGGATTTTTTTCTTCCTGCAATTCAAATCCAAATAATCCTTTTTTGCATCGGCTTGTACACAGTCGTCAATCGCCATACATTTTATTTATTTGGGAAACATTCGCCGCAGCCGTATTAGCCGCAGAACCGTCAACCGATGGGGTAAACGGGTTCTGGAGTGGAGACCGCGTCTTGGCAAACGTAATGTAGGGCGCCCTCTGGCTAGGTGGGGGGACGATCTGCGCAGGATGGCTGGCAAGAGCTGGATGCGAGAAGCCATGGATAGATCACAGTGGCGAACAATTGGAAAGGCCTACGTCCAGCAATGGACTGCGATAGGCTGATGATGGGAAACATACAATTACATTTGACTTAAAGTTAAAACAAATACAAATAACACAGAAATGAATAAAGTTTCCACAGTTCAGTATTAAAACATAAACTGAGCATAAATTTAAATTAGTATTTTAAAACTATTTTATAAGAACTTCGGATGTATAATTTACATAAAGTATCATCGCAATTTACATAGCGACGTAGCTCGTACAGTCCCACTGCAGGGAAAAGGCCTATCATAGAAATCAAGTTATCGCAACTATGATGGGATTAGGCTTAATCACCACGCTTGCCAAATGCGGATTGGTGATGATCACAAAGCCGGGCAATGTCCGAAAAATTCAAAATATACTTTTCGCTCGACCCGGGAATCGAACCTAGGATCCCGATATCATAACCCGGTACTTAAACCACTAGACCAACAGGGCGTCAACATGTTGATACATTAAATATACTAGAAAAAAAAATAAACATAATGCGATTCTACCAAGATTTAATGTTGTTTCGGGTCGAGAAGATCCGGCAAGAAACTCGCCAGTAACTCTTTTTAATCGCCCAACTTTCATACGTTTGGTTCATCATCATACCATGCCATACAGTTTAATTGTAACACAAAATAAAATAAATGAAATATAAAAAAATGAGGTAAACCGAAGCAGACCAGTCCCCAACGGTGGCACCAGTTCACAAGTATGACGTATGTGTCAGCCATCATTTCACTCAACCATATTAGAGGGAATGCAATGACCCGCCACATAGCGCCACCACCCCAGAGACATTTGAGTGAGCATGACTACTTAGGAACAATCTAATTGCAACGTGGGCTCTCCTCTTGCTTACTATTAGGTTAAGATAAGCAATTTAACTCAACCCACGTCAAAATGTATAGTTGCATTGCAAAGTAAAATAATAAATGCATTTTCCTGTTAAATCCTGTCGCAACCGCAGAAATTATCTGTGTTGTGTCGCTACGTAGCACCTACCAGGAAAAAGTTTTTAATGAAGGAAAATATTAAGGTGACGGGTAGGGCACACTAGCGACGCCAATTGATTTAAATTGTTAGCAACTCAACCGGATATCTTTTTGACAATGTCGGAGCTGCAGCCTCTCGGAAAACACTTAAATACTATATGCCCAGTCTGCTTTTGTTCTCGAAATTTTAATGTTAATATCTCCAATTATTTTAATCCAAATTTCGAGTGCAAAAACAGATCAAAAAGTAGTGCACAATTATTAAATAAATAGTATAAATGTTTGCTTAGAGACTCCCGCTCCGAAATTGTTTAAAATAGATCCCTTTTAGTAGCTAACAATTTAAATCGATTGGTGTCGCTAGTTAGGACTACCTGTTGCCTTAAACCAACACCTCCATTAAGTAGGATGTACAAGTAAATACAGATATAGAATATCGCCCTGTTGGTGCAGTGGTTGAAGTACCGGGCCGTGATCTCGGGGTCCTGGGTTAATCATAATCATAAATCTTTATTAGATAAATAATATAAGTGTTTGCCTAGAGGTTGTAACCCCGAAATTGTTTAAAAGAGATCAGGTTTAGTAGCTAAAAATTAAAATCGATTGGCGTCGCTAGTGTGCCCTACCCGTCACCTTAAATTAGTCCCAAAATTTTTAAACTTTTTCGAATCCGTATGTCCCTACAGCTGACTCGAAAAGCAATGACCGCGCCATTCATACTCGCGCACAGCCCGAGTCATTTGTGGTCAAGGTAGTTTCTATCAGAGCCATCTTCGACCTAAAAAATAATTATTTCGCTTGAACTTCAAACAAATTAATGTTTCGAAATAGTAAAAGCCTATTTACAACAACATGTCTACCTGTTTTCAAGCTTTTTCTCGTCCTACATAAGATTCAAAATGCCTTGCTCATTGAACACAGGTTTTGCGAGGGTGAAAGAATTAGGGTACCTCTGCAAATGAGTCATGTTGCGTCGCGACAAATAAGCCGTAAAGAGGGAATGTCTTTGCTCGACCGACCGTTATTGAGCGTAGTACAGTCAACAGCAGAAGTAAAGTATCAGCCTATAAACTGTCCCACTGCAGGGCAAAGGCCTCCATCATAGAAATCAAGTCATCGCTACTATGATGGGATTAGGCTTAATCACCACGCTTGCCAAATGCGGATTGATGATCACAAACCCGAGCTATGTAAGAAAAATTCGAAACATACTTTTCGCTCGACCCGGGAATCGAACCCAGGACCCCGAGATCACGGCCCGGTACTTAAACCACTAGACCAACAGGGCGTCACTAAGATATCGCTCTTGAAGAGTACAGTCAACAGCAGAAGTAGTTGCACATATTTCGTAGTTAGTAGTTCTTATTCCGAAGAGCACTATTCACTAGCTGCGAAAAGTGTGCATCAACTTTTGCTGTTGACTGTACTCTTCAAGAGCGATATCTTAGTGGGTACAAACGCGCCGTATGGCAGGCAGAGTAGAATAGGCCACCCTCACTCTTACCGAGGTGTCGTAAAAGGCGACTAAGGTAAAGCTGCTGGCATGATCATCAGCACCCAGAGAAGGAAAACTCTGCATTTATATCAAAACCCTCGCCAACCCGTCTGCCAAGCGTGGTGAGTATGGCAATTACCCCTCATGTGATTGAGGGAGGCCCGTGCCCCAGCAGTGGGGACTTAAATGGGCTAATGATGATGATGAAGAACGCGCCTTGCATACAGCGGGTTCGCTGTTCAAATTCGATAATGCATCTTTGATTTTTTAAATCAATTTGCATATTTCCACTATTAGCTCGGCGGTTGGGGAAAACATCGTTTTAACAGTACAAACCTACTGTTATGGTCTTTTTTCCCTGTCTAATACAATATAGTCGCGAGCAAACAATTACCTATTACAAATATGGATCTAAAGTTTTTTTTTAAATTTATTTATTAAGAAAACTTACAGCTATTAATGTTACATTAAGCTTATTTACTATTATTTATACTTTAGCAACTTGTTTTCAAGAGTATTTTATACATTTTGTTTTGTCGGTAGACACTTAAGTACATTCCATTAAAAAAAAACGTCACCAAATCAATGATTTGATACTATGAAAATACATAATAATCAGAAGTCTCGTGACCGTTCCCGCAACGAAATGCAATAAATAAGTAAATTTAAAGTTACATTATTACAGGCTTATTAGAAAAAAAAATTGAAAATTTAGCTGATTACTGTACTAAATCTCATGTCATCCCGTTCCAACACGCAATGTTAAAAGGGGCTGGCACGAGTTTTGTTTCGGGACTATCCTTAGTTTCGCGATTTGTAATAAGGGGGTAAGAGTTTTATTGTTATATTGGACCGCTTATGCAATGTTAGGTAATGTTACATAGAGAAATGAATAGTTACTAAAATAAAATGAGACATCACCTACCAAAATCCACACCATTAAAACACCAAATTACAACAGCAGCACTAGGTAACATTAACCCGACCAGCATGTTATGAAAATCACCCTGGCCGGGACTCGAACCCAGAGCGGCGAGCCGCCGCGCTCCACCGCCTACTACTATGCGGATTTAGAACGCCTCAAACAGAAGAACCACATCACAAGCCAGCTCAACCAGGATCCACTCCCTCATGAGAACTTGGAGCTCCAAAACCCGGACGAGCTGAGCGAGTATGTGGAGTCTAACGAGGTGATAAACGATGGAGCCATCAGGGAAGTGCCTCCGCTCAGAGATAGACCACGCCAGTGGAGTCTACCCGAGTATCACACTCCGGAGAATGGTCGGAAGATTGCAGAAGAAACGTACTCAACCGCTGGGACCTTCCCGATGCCGGAGCCAAAGGAGAAAGAGCCGTTGTTAGCAGAGCTGGAACTGGTTGGAAGACTGCCGTTGAGTCAGTTGGACTCGTCTCCGGGAGTCAGGAGGAGTAGGAGCTGGTACCTGTGCTGCCCCAATGTGGCTGATGAGGAGATATCCAGGGAGTCGTCATGGAGGTACTCCAGTTTGAGACCGGTGACTGCCCCGCCGCTGCCGGGGCAGAATGGGATGGGGACCCTGGTACGTATGGTCTGGAGAATCTAGTTTGTTGAAATGTATTGTAAAATTAATGAACAGCCTTCCGAAGCTGGACTTCGAAGAGGAAGGTCGAGACTGGAGCTTTATGCTGCGCTACAGATTCCTCTCTCAGGCATTCTGCTGCAAGGCACGGCCTCCGAAACTACCCCTTGCGTGACCCCTCCCCCCTTCCTTCTTTTTCTTCTTCTATTTTTTGTTTTCCTAGGTAAAACCATCGCCGTCCTCTTGTCACAGTGTTATGTGGGACTCTAACCCTAATCAAAATTCTTGGGATGTCCATTCCAGCGCAATCGATGTCAGAAATCTAACCGGGACTCTCACAGTATACGAGCCACTCCCCCTTAGCGGACACGCTCGCACACTGAAGGCTTGATATGTGTCTTCTATCGCATCTACAATGGGGAGTGTTCAGAGGAGCTGTTCGGCCTTATTCCAGCTGCAAATTTTCACCATCGTACATCACGCCAGGGCTCTAAATTTCACCCACAACACTTGGATGGATTTTATTCCACCAGAGTGCGCTCCTCACGCCACTACCCACCGCGCTTAGTAAAACTATGGAATCAGCTACCAACGGTGGTGTTTCCGAACAGATACGACCTGGTGACCTTCAAGAGCTTATTCCTCCCATAAGAGCCGGCAACGCATCTGTGATGCCCCGTGTGTCGCAGATGTCCATGGGCAGCGGTAATCACTTACCATCAGGTGAGCCGTCTGCTCGTTTGTCTGCCATAATGTAAAAGAAGGCCCGTATAGTCTTCTTTTGCGACAGACTGGGAGCACTCCCAGTATTCTAAACTGCCCACGCTTCAGGGCACTGCTTATCAAGCACTGACCAAAATTGTATACAAAGCTACTCCAGCTTACTCTGACTATGCTCAGTCTAATGACTCATCTGCAACCTCTCTTCTTCCAGGTGGCAACCCAGAGCAGCGGGCGCGATGACGTCACCACCCTGCGAGCTGAGCGGGACGCCCTCGCCCGGGCTCTCTCGGCGGAGCGCCAGCGCGCCGCCACCGCCGCGCGAGCTCACGACGCCAGGCTGGCGGAGCTGCATGGAGTCATCGCTGAGTTGGTGCGGAGGAGGGCTCAGGACAAACATGCGGCTGCGATACCTGAAGAGGAGTTATCTGGTAAGACTTAGACACAAACCTCACTCAAACACAGATTTCTGGTCCGTGACATAGCAGACAAACTGCAGGAGAGTCGCCTATGCTGGTATTTTTTTTATGAGCAGTCAAATCACCTGATGGTAAGCGATTACCGCCGCTCATGGACCTCCTGCAACACCAGAGGAGTCCCAAGTGCGCTGCCGACCTTTCAAAAAGGAATACGCTCTTTTCTTGAAGGTTTGCAGGTCGCATCGGTCCGAAAATACCGCATGCGATAGTTCATTCCATAGTTTTGTCGTACGAGGTAAAAAGTTATGGACATGTCCTGCGGAAACTGCATGGCTACGCGTGTAAACTACACTCGCGAGCAAAAGTTTGGAATCACTTACTTGAAATTGGTTTCGCGCGATCTTGCTTAGTAAATAAATTTTTAATAATTTTAAAAATTACATCATTTTAAAGGTTCAACTGTCCACTTTAAATTGATACCAAATTCATTCAAATGGAGACAGTAGTTGTGGAGCTATCCCGGATTAAGCGAAGGAGTAACGAAAAAGACGTGTTTCAATTTTTTGATACGTCTCGAGTTGCGACCTATTGACCCCTATAAAAGCACCTGTTATCGCATTTTCTTTATCAGTCGACTTTCAGACGTTGACCGGTACATATGTGGCTTTGCCGCCGCCGATCCTGGTAGAAGGGGCAGACCTAAAAAATCTTAACTCGACTCGCTTGATGTCGTAAGAGATGATATGCCAATAACCTTACCACATGCATGCCAAAGACCGTGCGAAGTGGACGAGGTGTAGTACAAAAGCGACCTCAGGCGCCGAAGCGACAGCATTTGGATGAAAAGTGACTGTGATATACAGACGGACAGATGGACAGACATGACGAATCTATAATGATTCGGTTTTTTGCCATTTGGCTACGGAACACTAAAAAGTACTAAGTGGAATGGACCTGGTTTGTGGTCGTGCCAAAGCATGGTGGGAATTGTTGTTGCCTACGACGGGGTCCTAATGTCATCATCATCATCAACGTCAGCCCATTTAAGTCCCCACTGCTGGGGCACGGGCTTCCCTCAATCACATGAGGGGTAGTTGCCATACTCATCACGCTTGGCAGACGGGTTGGCGGGGTCCTAATGTATTGATGGTAATGTGTATGTTCTGTTGTTGCAGACGAGTGCGAGTCGACGACGCAGCCGGCGGGGGAGCTGGAGAACGACGCCGACAGGTCCAGGACTGAGCAGGTCAGTTTAACAATATGGTTGAGTGAAATGATGGCTATCATATACGTCATACTTGTGAACAGGTGCCCCCTTGGGGGACTGGTCTGCTTCGGTTTACCTTATAATATTTATTTTATTATTATTTCCTTTATTTTATTTTGTGTAACAATTAAACTGTATGGCTTGGTATGATGAAGACACAGCATTGTATGAAAGTTTGACGATTAAAAAGAGTAACTCGCGAGTTTCTTGCCGGATCTTCTCGACCATAAACAACTTTCCGAGCCGGTGGTAGAATCGCATTATGTTTATTTATTTTATGTATCAACATATATATGTATTAACATGTAAATTATACATAAGTACTTATAAATAGTTTTAAGTCATTCAAATGTATGACGATTTGTAAGTGCTGTTTACAAGCCTATGCAAATAAAGAATTATTTGAGTTTGAACATTCTACTTTTGTAGTTTCGTCCTTTTGATGCTAGAGGCGACAAGCGAGCAAATGGGTCTAGAAAGTAATACCACTGTCCATGAACATCTTCGAAATCAGAGATCTCTGATTTGTTGCTGGCATTTTAGAAAGGAATACGCTCTCGGTGCAGCGAGTCCGTTGCAATTAAGCTACTGTTACACATGCGCATTTGAAGCATGCTTAAATAGCATGCCGAATATGAGCATGCTTAGTGAACTGTCCAGATTTGCTCTGCATTGCATCTATTAGGATGGTTAAAAATAAGCCAACCTGTTTCCACATGCTAAAGCACCTTCCACACTCCCCCCTCCACCCGCACTGCAGATAGCATGCTTATTTGTAGCACGTCGATCGACACCTGCTACTGTAGCACTTGCTCAAAAGTATAATATAAATATTTCACAACATCACATACATTGATCTGACTCCGAGATAGGTAGCTCAAGCACCTGTGTTACGGATATCAGAATCAACAGTGGGATTACAAATACATACATATAATACTTTTCTTTTGTAAATATATATTTATAATACATAGCAAACACCTAGACCAATACAAACAAACACGTTCATGCACATAAATGTTTATATTGTGCGGGGATCGAACCCGCAACCCTTGTAGCAGAGGCAGCGTTCACTACCACTATTCCTATCGGGTCGTCAAAGTAGCATGCTTTAAGCATGAAAATAAGCATGTGTAACAATACCGTTAGACCTATGCTTAATGTAAGAGTCGGACTCTCTCACCGAGGGTTTCGTACGTACCAAGATATCTGAATGCTATACTACATCATCAGCTTGTGGCCGTCCACTGCTGGACTGCCTCTCCAAATATTCGCCTCTCCGATCGACTTTTGGCTACTCGCGTCCGGGTGTAATAGAAAGAAACAAAGAAATCATTTATTTTTATTGGCGAGGCAAAGATTATGCGCGCTCCTCTAGCGGCGATAATTGGAAGCTCTCTAAGAACGACACTTCGCTACATTTTGAAGTAATGTTTGGTTAAAAGTTTTGATTTATTTATGTTCACGATTAAATAATATACACCGGCTGCTAATAAAGCAGAAATAGGAAGTATTGTTGTGTTCCTCAATGTAATACGTACGCAGCTTCGGGAATAAGTTCCCAAAAGACAAAATTATGAAGTTAAACATTTATATTGAAGACTGCTTTAAGAATAATCAAGCCAATTTAACTAGAAATGAGTGTTTCATCATTTTCAGGCTACAAACTATTTTCCAAACAGTGAATAAAATTGTAATATCAATAAATTATTAAATACCTAAACACAGTTTTAGTTTCTTTTATTGAAAATCGTGTCATAATAACATATAATTCCATACTCTTTAACTAGCCTAGAATAAAATATTTCGAAAAAAACATTAACTAGACAATAAAAAAACATAATATGATTTTCACCAAATGAAACTCTTCTGATTACTAAATATTTTCCTGTTTCACTCTTTAATATTTCCTCAACAGAATGCAATACCTAGTCTGGTATATTCTGTCTACGCTTTTATTATGTCTATTATTGATATCATTATTGTGACCGAACCACATTCATCCCAAAAATAAAGAGAATATTAACCACTATTCCGTAAAGTTGTATGGAAAACTTTCAATTTGTCGTTCTTAGACAGCTTCAGAAAATTGACACCAGATGTGCTAGTGAGAATCTTTGCCTCGCCAATAGACATCACAACACAGAACTTATAGCAGTCGTAAACAGAACACAATTTGGCACAAAACGAAAACAAAACATAAAACAATTAAAAATACATATAAATAAAAACAAAAATATATTCAATCATGTCCAGACAGTATGTAATAAATGTATTTAATAGTAATATATGTATATAAGTATGTATTTATCTGATATCCGTAACACAAGTGCTTAAGCTACTTAGTACGGAATCAGGCAATGTATAAGACGTTGTATGAAATTCAATTCAAAATCAAAATATCTGCATTTGCAGGCAAACATACAGCACTTTCAAATAGTCATACATTAAAAATTCCCCTTTTTTATGATATAGGAGGCAGACGAGACGACGGATCACCTGATGGTAAGCGATTACCGCCGCCCATGGACACCTGCAAAACCAGCCGTGCCACAAGAGCTCTGCTTACCTTTTAATCCCCCTTCCCCTGGATTGGGCCTCCGGTACCCTCACTCACGCAGCGAAACACAGCGCATGCACTGCCTCACGCCGGTTTTTGTGACGACGAGGTATTACTCCGGTAGAGCCGGCTCATTCATGCCGAAGCGTGGCTCTCCCACTGTTCGACATTGTATTAAATCACCCATAAGTAAGGTGACACTTAGCTTTAATATTATGTTTGTCTCTGTTCTTTTTTGCTTGTAACAGTGTTCATCTTGTTGGTTGTCCTAATAAAATAAAAAGTTTAAAAACTACCAAAAAAACACGCTCTAAAAGGTGCGAAACAAGAAAATTGTCTCTGCTGTAATTATTATGCCGTATCGCCGTGGTCGTATGCCACATTGATTTTATTTTATTATTATAATATATCTGTTTGGCAATCCCCTCTAGGAGACAGAGGGCGCTGCAGTCAATTTAACGTGTCGTCATGCCGCCTATACCCAGAAGACAATCAAGACGCTTTTAACGTCATTTGTTCAAATATGATAACTGGTTTAGAATTTTAGAAGACGAATTTTGATGAAATAATGCAATATTTTTATCTCGCGTTATTACAAATCGCTCCACAAAAAATATATTAACACTGATGTTATAAAAGAAATGTATATTTTTATCACTGTCAAATAGCCTATTACTATATTAATCGCATAAGTCAATTTCATATCCAATTTATTACTTCAGCTTCGGCTGGGTTAGATTGGGAATGTTGAGAGGGTTCCTATTGTGGCGATGTGAGTCAAACGAGATTCCAAAAGTTATGATGATTTATTTGTTCATACCACCTACTTATATGGGCCGTGTGGTCCCCGGCAGAGTAGAATAGGCCACCCTCACTCTTACCGAGGTGTCGTAAAAGGCGACTAAGGTAAAGCTGCTGGCATGATCATCAGCACCCAGAGAAGGAAAACTCTGCATTAATATCAAAACCCTCGCCAACCCGTCTGCCAAGCGTGGTGAGTATGGCAATTACCCCTCATGTGATTGAGGGAGGCCCGCGCCCCAGCAGTGGAGACTTAAATGGGCTGACGATGACGATGACCTACTTATATACAAATGTTAAAAAGGACACAAAAATATTGCTATTTCACACAACATAGAAATTACACAAATTGAAGGTGCACAAATATTTATAAAAATTGACGTACCGTCCTACCTACACAACACGCACATAAATATGGAATCGCGGCGTTTTGCGTCTCAGTTCGGCTGGGCGCGCAGGACGATGCGGATGTGTATGACTCGCCACAGGGAAGATTCGTAACGTTGGCTTACGCACGTTTCAGAACGACACGTCGTCGATGCTGAGCCCCGAGGAGCTGCCGACGCCGCAGGAGCCGCGGCGCTCGCTGCCCGACGACGCCTCCGACAGCGAGGCGCAGCCGCCGCCCAGCGAGTGAGTCGAGCTTACTACAACGCTACGCGACTCGGAGCCTGCTTGAAGTGCCGACAGATGACTATTCATCATCATCAGCCCATTTAAGTCCCCACTGCTGGGGCACGGGCCTCCCTCAATCACATGAGGGGTAATTGCCATACTCACCACGCTTGGCAGACGGGTTGGCGAGGGTTTTGATATAAATGCAGAGTTTTCCTTCTCTGGGTGCTGATGATCATGCCAGCAGCTTTACTTTAGTCGCCTTTTACGACACCTCGGTAAGAGTGTGGTGGCCTATTCTAATCTGCCGGGGACCACACGGCAGATGACTATTAATGGACAACATTTCAAAATTGCTGAGCTATGAAACATAAAATACCAATTCTTTATTTACTTCTCCGCTCCTCGAATATGTACTTATTTATTTTTTATATTGCTTATTTACTGAGAAAAAAATTAAAAACTTAAAAACGTAAGATGACGTCATCGGACGTGTGGACGTAAAGTGTGGACGTAAAATAATACAATTTATCTCCCGTTTAGAATTCTACGAAAATTTATAAATTTCTTGTAAATTGATAAATTTACGGATCTTGTTATTTTCCGGTGACATACACATGCTTGGCTTTGAGTCGAAACTTTGATTCACGCCAAATGTTGCTGCTTAAGCGCTAACCGTACGATTATTGACGACCCGTTTGGAGATCAGTGGTAGTGAACGCTGCCTCTGGTGCAAGGGTTGCGGGTTCGATCCCCGCACAGTACAAACATTTGTGTGCATGAACATATCTGTTTGTATTGGTCTGGGCGTTATCTATATATTATAAGTATGTATTTACAAAAGAAAAGTATTATAATATAATACTATTATGGATATATTTGTAATCCTACTGTTGATTCTGATATCCTTAACACAGGTGCTTGAGCTACCTATCTCGGAGTCAGATCAATGTATGTGATGTTGTGAAATATTTATTTATTTATTATTATTTATTAATGTTAATTTTGGTGCTATTTTGATGTTATTCTGTTTTGTGGGCCGATAAATAAATAAAATAAAACATGTAAAATATATGGTCCGGTGAACAAAGTATTTCCCATACAAACGTAATATTTCAGAATCAGATGAATGTAATATGTGATATGTTACTTATTGATTGGTTACTGCAAGGTGGCGCCGGTACATGTCGTATTGTATTGGTCTGGGTCATCATCATCATCATCATCAGCCCATTTAAGTCCCCACTGCTGGGGCACGGGCCTCCCTCAATCACATGAGGGGCAATTGCCATACTCACCACGCTTGGCAGACGGGTTGGCGAGGGTTTTGATATAAACGCAGAGTTTTCCTTCTCTGGGTGCTGATGATCATGCCAGCAGCTTTACCTTAGTCGCCTTTTACGACACCTCGGTAAGAGTGAGGGTGACCTATTCTACTCTAAAAATATTTCTTTAAATATTTCTTTGCTTAGCACATTATAGTTTTAAATTTACGAAATGCCAAACCCATGACACGTAACTGTCAAAAAAAAAAGACAACTTGTCAACGTTGAATGTATGAATGACGTTGACAATGTTGACACTAGTATTCTTTACCTTTGACAGTAGTACTTTTTTTATTAAAGCAATGATAAGCAAAGGAATATCGCTGTATTCAGCCGTCCGATGACGTCATTTGGCGCTTACGTCTATTTTGAATAAAAAGAATTTCAATAATTATTTTATGCATGAAAATGGACAAATTTTGAAAAAAGAAATAATATGGGTCTGTTCATTTTATGTCTATTTTCATATATAAAAAAACAATATGGACATGTTAAAAATATGAAATGTTGTCCATTCCGCTGTTGATTCTGATATCCGTAACACAGGTGCTTGAGCTACCTATCTCGGAGTCAGAGCAATGTATGTGATGTTGTGAAATATTGATTAATTGCTTGGTGGTGGCAGGGCGGCGCCGGGCGCGGCGGAGGGCTGCGGCGCGTCGCTGCGCCTGTCCGAGCGGGACTCCGAGCTCTGCCTCAGTACCGCGAGGTGATCCAATTGTGATATAAAAAAAAAAACTGTTTTTTTTTTCAAAACAAGATGTGTCTGTGAACATTTATCGTGGAAGAGCGACGTTCCGGCATGAATGGCTCGACCGGAGTGATACCACGGCCTCACAGAAAACCGGCGTGAAGCTGCTGTGTTTTGCTGCGTGAGAATAATTTAATCGTTGGCAGCGCATTTGTGTTCTTATTTTTGCCGAGGGGTAATACGGTATTTGACAATTTTTATTTTTATTTTTGTAATCAAAAGACCTCTCAAGTTTGTCCGTCCTAGCATAAAAAAAAACAAAAAAAATCTTGAGTTTATTTATTTATTTTTTATTCAGCTTACAAGTATGCTTTCAGACTACTACCAAAGCGTACACAAGATATTTTTTTTAAAAAGAAAAGAAATGGAAAATAAAACATTAATTACAATTAATATTCAAATCAATCACCGTATTGATCGGATTATAGCTGTATAATAATAATTGTTTATTCAGTAAATAAGGGCACATTACATTAAATTTAATAAATTACAATACCAGGAGCCCAATTCTCGTGCTTGTGATATTTTGAAAACCATACAAAAAAGCTATGTTTTAGTGATATATGTCGTATGAAAATAAATGTCACTAGCTCGAGAATTGGGCTCCAGGGTTATTCATTGCCTGAACAAGGTTAAAACCTGTGCTTCAGGCTATACAAATAAAGGTAAAAGATTGATCCCGTTTGGATCAGTGGTAGTGAACGCTGCCTCTGGTGCAAGGGTAGCGGGTTCGATCCCCGCACAGTACAAACATTTGTGTGCATGAACATGTCTGTATTCGTCTGGGTGTTTGCTATGTATTATAAGTATGTATTTACAAAACAAAAGTAGTATATGTATATATTTGTAATCCCACTGTTGATTCTGATATCCGTAACACAGGTGCTTGAGTTACCTATCTCGGAGTCGGATCAATGTATGTGATGTTGTGAAAATATTTACAACCTGTGCGGATAAAGAATGGGATCAGAAATGGCGGCGCATCTATTTACTTCTCGCTCGCACACTATTTGCGTCTATACTCGCACCCTACGAGTGCGAGCATAGACGCAAATAGTGTGCGAGCGAGAAGTGGTTAGATTGGCCGCCATTTCTGATCCCATTCTTTATCCGCCAGGTTGTATTTATTGTTATTTATTTATTAATAATTTTAAATTTCTTATGAGCAAAACTAATTACATTTTGAAGTAAAAACTAATGTGGTTGTGTGTCGGCGCAGATGCTGCCAGTGGGCCCGCGGCTGGTCGCCGGCGGGCGGCAGCTGCGAGCGCGAGCGCGGCTCCAGCGCGCCCGAGCCCGGTGAGTCCCCGCACCACACCACACTCGCACACACATAGCTCCAGCGCGCCCGAGCCCGGTGAGTCCCCGACCACACCACACTCGCACACACATAGCTCAGCGCGCCCGAGCCCGGTTGAGTCCCCGCACCACACCACACTCGCACACACATAGCTCCAGCGCGCCCGAGCCCGGTGAGTCCCCGCACCACACGACACTCGCACACATATAGCTCCAGCGCGCCCGAGCCCGGTGAGTCCCCGCACCACACCACACTCGCACACACAATAGCTCCAGCGCGCCCGAGCCCGTGAGTCCCCGCACAACACGACACTCGCACACACATAGCTCCAGCGCGCCGAGCCCGTGAGTCCCCGCACCACACGACACTCGCACACACATAGCTCCAGCGCGCCCGAGCCCGGTGAGTCCCCGCACCACACCACACTCACACACACTATAGCTCCAGCGCAGGCCCGAAGTCCCCGCACCACACCACACTCGCACACACATAGCTCCAGCGCGCCCGAGCCCGGTGAGTCCCGCACCACACCACACTCGCACACACATATAGCTCCAGCGCGCCCGAGCCCGGTGAGTCCCCGCACCACACCACACTCGCACAACATATAGCTCCAGCGCGCCCGAGCCCGGTGAGTCCCCGCACCACACCACACTCGCACACACATAGCTCCAGCGCGCCCGAGCCCGGTGAGTCCCCGCCGTACCAAAGGGAGCGTTCAAATATTACGTAACACAAGGGAGGGGGGGCAATCTAAACGGACATATTTTACATGAGACAATAATCGTGATTCGATGGTAAGATGGCCGCCATACCGATTACTGATTTATTGCGATTGTTTTTGTGCAAAAATTCCGACTATATTAAATTATTATATTATTTTTGTCTGTCGTATCCTTAAGTCATTTAATAGTTTTTATAAATGATAAACGTTCATTTGAAGTATTAACACAACAAACAATACTATTTTTGAAATGTCACTTTTGACAGCGCTTACATTAATATTGCTTCTGAGCCTGAGCACTGGCAAGATGGCGCCGAAAATGACGTCATGCATGACGTCAAGAAAACGTTTATGGAGGCGCTCACGTCATAACGAAACGACCGTTAGCGCGCTGAAAGCGCTCAGAACGTATCTCAGAATGCGGCCTAATGGTACGTATGTAGTGTCAAGAAATTGATACAAAAGGAGAACAAAGGCTATTAGTAGGAAAGCGGACCCCGGGCTTCCAAGCCACGGCCTGGGACGCAATCGGGACAAAGCGCTAAGATGATGATGTTGATGATGATGACGATGTATGATGTATGTTCGCAGGTCGCTGCGAGTCGCGGCAAGCGAAGGTGGCTTCCAGGGTGCGGCTGCGGCGCACAGACGACTCCGACTCCAACCAACATCTGAGCGCTGAAGAGGTAACGGCATACCACGTATTTTTATGTGATATGTGACAATAGAGAATACGGAACACCTGATGGTAAGCTATTTACGCCGCCCATAAATACATATCTTCATAGAAAGAAAACATTTAAAATTTAGGCGACCCGTTTAATTCAGTGGTTGTGACCCGTTTAGATTGCTGCCTCAGGTGCAAGGGTTGCGGGTTCGATCCCCGCACACTACAAACATTTGAGTGCATGAACATGTCTGTTTATATTGGTCTGGGTGTTTTCAATGTATTACAAGTATGTATTTACAAAAGAAAAGTATTATACATTTGGCACAAACAGAAAACAATTAAAATACATACAAATAAAAAGAAAAAATACTCAATCATGTCCAAGCAGTGCCAAATGAAGTGTTATACGTCAAATTATTTAGAGAGTCCAAAACGCATGTGTCTGATTTTGCTTCCCAATCCCACACTGGGTCTATTTCGCGAAAAACTCCTGTTTTCACAACGTCCTTTAAGGTTAGCTGCCCGTCTCGTTTGTCATAGAATTTTCGCAGCTGCATTTCGTGGCAGCTTTCGCTATACTGCCACGTAGTGCTGGAATAATCTCCCACCACCTATAGGAACCTTACCAGTATTAGAACTTTTAAAATGAAATTAAAACTACATTTATTAAATTTTCAAAAGTCTAAATAGATGTGCTAATTCTTGTACCTACCAACATTCCACCAACCATTCTGAACCACATTTGTTCAATGTCTTTTCGAAATTCGTCGAAATTTTTTTTCGACTCCCCATACAAAATAGCCAAGTCACGTGACCAACTTTGTATGAAAAGTTGCATTTTTTTATGCCAGTTTCCAAAAGTCAGAACAAATTTTGTTCAGAATGGTTAATAGAACACGTGGTTGAAGGGATTTAAATGTTCACAGATACACCCTGTATATTTGTAATCCCACTATTGGTTCTGATATCCGAGACACAGGTGCTTGAGCTACCTATCTCGGAGTCAGATCAATGTATGTGATGTTGTGTAATATTTATTTATTTATTATCTATCTCATTATTGATACTTTCCTCTTAGTAGATATACACTGGACAGCAAATAAACCGAGCCACCAGCTAATGGACAACATTTCAAAATTGCTAAGCTCTAAAACAAAAAATACCATTTCTTTGTTTACTTTTCCGCTGCTCGAATATATATTTATTCATTTTTTATATTGCTTATTTACTGAGAAAAAAATTAAAAACTAAAAAACGTAAGATGACGTCATCGGACGGCAGAATGTAAAATATTTCTTTGCTTAGCACATTATAGTTTTAAATTTACGTAATGCCAAACTCATGACATGTAACTGTCAAAAAAAAGACAACTTGTCAACGTTGAATGTATGAATGACGTTGACAATATTAACACTAGTATTATTTACCTTTGACAGTATTACTTTATTTTTATTAAAACAATGATAAGCAAAAGAATATCGCTGATTCAGCCGTCCGATGACGTCATTTGGCGCTTACGTCTATTTAGAATAAAAAGAATTTCAATAATTATTTTATGCATGAAAATGGACAAATTTTGAAAAAAGAAAAAATATGGGTCTGTTCATTTTATGTCTATTTTCATATAAAAAAACAATATGGACATGTTAAAAATTTGAAATGTTGTCCATTTTCATACAAACGCACCGGAGGTAACATTCACTACCACTATCCAAACGGGTCGTAAATAATCATTATTATTGGAGAAGCCGTGATGAAGGCGTACGTTATAGTGGATTGATTCACCGCTCCTGGTCGCAGGCGTGGTGCGCGGAGGCGGCGGAGCGCCTGGCGCTGGACGTGTGCGCGCAGGCAGACCTCAGGGAGGCCATCGCCGCCGCCAACAACGACGGTCAGTGCTAGAGCGGGCTTAAGCTTTCGCGTTTCATTATACACATCATTATACTCATAGTCTTAACCAGGGTTGTTGCGGATGCTGATTTTTTCACATCCGCGGATGAGGATGCGGATGCGGATTCCAGGGGGCAAACATCCGCGGATGCGGATGCGGAAGCGGATCTTTACAAAAATCTTAAGTTTTGGGAGAAAAATTTAAAAGACAAGTCAAATAATCAGTAATTATATATCTTTATTTATTATTTTAATTATAAAGAAGCAAGTCAAGTACTATTAAGTACTAATTATGAATAAAATAAAAAATAAAAATAAAAATACGTTTATTGCTTTCTCATAAAACAAAACAGGTACGTAGATATTTCCGTAACACTATGATAAATACGGGAATAGGGGCTCGATAATTAAAGACGGCTTCGCACGTATATCCAGTGTATTGGTAACACCCTTGTACGTCGCCGGCAAACGAAC
Source organism: Marasmia exigua (assembly GCA_019059595.1). Taxonomy (NCBI): domain Eukaryota; kingdom Metazoa; phylum Arthropoda; class Insecta; order Lepidoptera; family Crambidae; genus Marasmia; species Marasmia exigua. Next base: position 1,093,917 of record CM032491.1, on the reverse strand, counting down.
GACACCTAAACAGTCAATCCGATCACCTGTATAACTTAGCAGACGCTTGCTAGTTGACGTTAACGGGATTTTCTGGAAGAATTTATGATACATTTGATCTGAGATCGCTGTAACTGCCGACCCACTATCAATTTGAAATTCTATTTTCACATTTTGAACTCTTACCGTTTCCATCATCGGTTCCCCGTGAACCGATCTTATACTGAACAGGGTTGACTTACCGTCGTCATTCTCGCCCTCGCTTACCACGGTGGAATTCTCCAAAAAATTTACTTTTTTACACATTCGCCGCAAATGCCCCTTTTCATTGCACTTTTTACATTTGAAATTAGAAAACCTGCACTGTGAGGTTGTGTGATTTTTTAAACCACAAACTAAGCATTGAACTATATTTCCACTCGCACTCTTTCCTCGTTGCTGGTTAATCTTGAAAAGCGCCTGATCGGCTGGCGCCGGTTGCGCCCCCGCCGCTGACGCCGCCTGGCGTGCGCTGTACACGCTCGAGGCCAACTCCAAAGCCTTGGCAAGTGACAAGTCCTTCAAGTCCTGCGCGAACAACTTCTCCCGCTCCGGTCCTGGTACCATGCCCATCACGAAACGGTCTCGAAGAGCTTCTTCGACGTTAAGGAAGCTGCAATGCGCAGTTAAACCGCGCAGTCTTGCTGCCTACTGCGCATAAGTTTCATTTAATTCTTGCATTGCAGCATAAAAATGGTACCGCTCCCCAAAACCACATTTTTTTGGAGTGAAGTGGCTATCCAAAGTGTTGACAATATCCTCAAACGGCACGTCCTTTAATTCCTTTGGCAAAACCAAATCCGCGGCCAATTTGTATGCGTCATCACTGAGCGCGCTCAGCAAAATTGCTCGTCTTTTCGTCCCTTGGGCATCCGTCGTATCATCGATGTCATTCGCTATGTACCATTGCTTCAATCGACTTATATACGATTTCCAACTTTGTGTACTATGATCGAATGTAGATAAAATTCCGAAGTGAGCCATTTTATTTCACTTTGTGGGTAAATATTCCGCAGTCGCCACTGATAAATACGGGAATAGGGGCTCGATAATTAAAGACGGCTTCGCACGTATATCATTTTATTGACAAGCACTTGACAACCGACACATCATTCATATGCCCATAGACAGCGCCATAGAGCATACCCAACACACTAGAACTTATCTACCTTACATACTTCGTTTTTTAAAATATAAACAATAATCTAGAGAAAGCAAAAGGCAGTGGCTCAGCTAATGCTGACATAGGTCAGCGCTGATTTTCAGCCGCTCCTACCCCTTTAAGGTCGAGTGAATTAAATACATTTTAGTAATTAAATTTAAATAAGGGAGCATTATATTTGATAAAAAGAAGAATGGCTGCCTTTTCGGGATCCCCGCCCCTTTCTTTCTTGTCCTGACCTGCAACACATTCGCATCCGCATCAGCTCCGCATCGATTTTTGCGGATGCAGATGCGGATGCGGATGCCTAAATCGATGCGGATGTTTCGCATATGCGGATGCAGATATTCGCAACATCCCTGGTCTTAACACCAGAAATTAACATAGACTTGCCGTCCCAGTCCTCAGACTTCATAAAATCGGTAATTACCGGCCTAAACTATTGGACCTGCGCCCGATCCCTCTCCGGTCGTGTCACGCTGGTGTCCCATCGGAAAATGAGGGCAAGGGAATAGAGAGTGCCCTTGTGTTTGCGCACACACATTTGGGCACATATCCAGCATAAGTGCCTGATTGTTTAGATTAACCGCCTTAGCCGAAAACGGTTGGAGGATTTTATTATAATGCAATGCGAATGTTTAAAATCTTATATGTTCCAAGAATTCGAACACCTACCTATTCTATCTTCTATGTATAAAAGGAGAACCTGAGCACAGTAGATTTATACGCAAGCAGTATGGACACTACACACACACACACAGACGCACACTTTACAAGGGGTTCTAAGGTCCCATCGGAGTACAATCGTAGGAACCAAATTCAGGGTTGTCGGTTTTACTCGAGTGCCGCTTACTTTATATTGGTAGAGAAAATAAGTAGATACATTATTATGTATGTTACCAAAAAATGGTTTCGGATTTTAAAGAAATATGATTTGGGGTAGGAAAGTGGTGTATATAAGGAGCGTTCTTTCTATTTTAGTCGAAATTTACTGTTGACTGCTGTAATTTACGAGATCACAACCTTAACGTGTTTTCCAAGTAACGAAACAAAACGTTATGAAAAGTATGTCTAATTTTATGTATCTTTGAGTAGTTTTTTGCAACTTTAGGAATCATTTTGTGTACATTTGTGTACGAATGTTGTATGCTAGTATTATGCTAATTTCTTAAGAAATATCATTAGTTCTAATAACACGCACCAGATGATCCTTGTTGCACCTAGGACCACGCGATCACGGCCCGGTACTTAGGTCCCAAGGTAAGAATAATATTTTACAAAAATAAGAGAACAACTATAATGTATCAATACGGAACACGTTATTTACTATGTGAAACAACATTGTGTACTCACATATTTGGCTCGACGTTTCGGCTACGTTACGAGAACAATCCTATACGGTAGGTAACTTTCTGTCCAAAATGGCGGAGTGTCGATACTGCTTTAGCGTATTTATCTACTGTGACCTGAGTGACTAAGGTATTAGTGATTATAGGAATGCACCCACAGCCCAAACTACTGACCCTAGAAACTTGAAAATTGGGAAGGGGGTTCCTTTAATAGTGAAAGTGACCACTAAGAAGGGATTTCTGAAAATTAATGGAGTAAAAAGGGGGCTACAAGTGTGTATGAAAGTCCGCCATCTTTGATGTTTTAAATTTGAAAATTTGTATACCGATTGATAATTTGAAATAAAAAATTGACCTATTTATTGGTTTTTGAAAATCACTCTTAAAGGATGTAAAATAGGGGATGAAATGGCAGTATGGGAGTTTAGCCATTTTTAAGTAAGAATCTTGAAAATCGCTATAAGTTCTCCTTATTTTAAAACATGAACAAGTTTGTTTTAACATTTTTATAAATGCAATCCTTAAAGGTGTGAAAAAGGGGTTTAAAGTTTGTTTGGAAGTCCATCATCTTGGATGTAAGGAAAGCGAAAAATTATTTATATACATATAGTATAATTATAATAAAAAGTAATTCACTTAAACATTTTTGGAAGATCACCTTTTCTCAAGACGAAAGTCTTCAATGTCTGTGTGTTGCCAGTGATGACATACAGAACCGAGACATGGCCGCTTACAATGTGCCGATTAAGGAGGCTCAAAGTCACCCAGAGAGCAATGGAGAGGGCTATGCTCGGAATCTCTTTGCGTGATCGTATCAGGAATGATGAGATCCGCAGGAGAACTAAGGTCACAGACATAGCCCAAAGGATTACATGCCTCAAGTGGCAATGGGCAGTGCACATAGCGAGGAGAACAGACGGCCGTTGGGGCGGAAAGGTCCTCGAGTGGAGGTGTACGTGTGTGTGTACGTGACAAGGTGGACCGACGATCTGGTGAAGATCGCGGGAATTGGATGCGGGCGGCACAGGACCGATCTGTGTGGAGAACATTGGGGGAGGCCGATGTCCAGCAGTGGACGTCTATTGGCTGAAATGATGATGATGACCCTTTGAGGCGGTAAATTAGGGGATGAAATGCAGTATGGGGGATTAGACAGTTTAAAAGTTAGAATCTTAAATTGATGTTTGGTCACCGATTTTGAATAAAAAAGTGACTTTTGAATTTTCAACCCCTAAGGGGTAGTTGCGCGGGTTTGAAGATTGAAGGAAGAGTTTTTAATAAAGAGTAACTGCATGAGGAACGCCGCGGGCGCAGTCTAGTTATGAATATAATTTTTATTTTCAGACTGCGTCTGGCGCTCCCGCTGGCTCCACTCCGAAGCGGAAGCCCGCGTCCTCCGCTGCGCGCTGGCGCGCTCCGGCGACACGGCGCGCCGCCTCTACTGCGCGTGCGGCGAGCTTGAAGCTGCCGCCGTTTGCGTCTGCGCCGCGTTACATGCCGCCGACAGGGCTTTAGAAGCGTACGATGTGCTGCTGGCTTTGGCGGAAACGGAAAGGGCGGACGAGAGACACGAGCAGGTGACAGATTTGTGGAAAAAAAATCCCGGGATTTTTCCGGGATTGGGATGGGAATCCCGGGATTGGTTTTAACGTTTCACAAGTACTTTTAGGTGATTCCGAGATGGATTTTATCGCTCCGGGATGTAATTCTAAAATCTTGGGATTTTTCCAGGATTGTGATGGGAATCCCGGGATTGCTTAGAATGTTCTAGGAAGCGTTTAATATGGTCCTGGGATAGCTTTTAATACTCCGGGAATGAGATACGAATCCCGGGATTGCTTAAAATGGTCTAGGAAACCCCAATATAGCCCAGCGTTTAGTTTTTAATACTCCGGGATCGTTTTAAAAATCCCGGGATTGAGAGATGATTCGCGGGATTGCTCAAAATTGTCTTCAAACCTTCCAGGAAGGTCCGGGATTGACTTGTTCGTTCCGGGATTGATATAGGAATCATGGGATTGGTTAAAATGATCCAGAAGGGTGGTTTTGAAACCCCGAAATTTGGTCAGGGTTCCCTGGGTCGCATCGAATTGTCCAGAACTCCTCCGATTTAAATATCTATATTTGATTCGATTGACATAGGAGGATAGGATCCCGGGATTAAAATTTCCCTAGTGTGATCCTGGGATACATTTTATTACTGTGCGATTGGTTTCAAAAACCCGGGATTAAGATAAGTTGATCCCGGGATGTAAGGCAAATTAATCCCGTTTGTTGCAGCGCGCAGCGGCGGAGTCAGTGGCGATGCAACTCCTAAGGAGACTGGAAGCGGAGCGAAGGTCGGCGTGCATCGGGGAACCTCTGCTGTCTCCGGGACCCTGGCTGCAGCATGACCAGTGAGTCACTCGCTCATCACACTTGCATCCAAAGCTTTCGCTCTGAAGCTTGGGTACGCTTGGACCATGATTCAGGATTTGGGGAGTCTGGTAATTACAATGAAGCGACACACGTCTGACCTTCGCAACCCTTTACAAGGATTGATATTTTTATAGCAATCTTTTGCAATTTATTCTTAAGTAAATAACACACTTAATTTTTTTTTTCTTAATAATATCCTCCAACCGATTACGGTTACGGCAGCCAATCTCAACGATCAGCCACGTACGCAGGATATATTATAGTGCTCAAGTGTGTGCGCAAACACAAGTGCACTCTCTATTCCCTTACCCTCATATTCCGATGGGACACTTCTGTGACACGACCGGAGAGGGACCGGTGCTTTTCGAGGCACGACGGTACAAGACCGACAACTTCCAGACTCCGGGCTGACACTGAGAATTTCTTACCTAAAACTTAGGTTCAAATTTTTGTCCCGACCCGGGGATCGAACCCGGGACCTCTTCCGCAGCCGTCGCTTTAAAGTGCGACCCTTTAATCACTGCGCCATCGAGGGAGTCAAATATCAGGCCGCCGGATATCCGATGTGCAGTGAAGTGATCCTGATAATAAGAATCGTTGGATTGTATCGTTTTTAACACTGATATATACGACGCAAGCACAGAGATCAAATATTTTTGTACAAAATTATTAACAATCTAATTGACTCACCTTACTTACTTAACAAAATAACATTTAAGTGCCCCCGACCCAGTGCACGACAGAAGCATACGTTTCATATACCTCTTTGTCGTACTAATTACGCTAAAAATAGTTTTATTGTGAGAACAACCAGTGCATATAATAAGAGTTTCATTCACATAGACATATTCCACGAGAAGCTGGCGAAGTACCGCCGTCTTCTTAGATCAATGCACGAGTAATGTAGACTTTACCATGGTGTTTCAAAATTGTTAAGTATATACCTACCCAGTATTATATTGTTTTACCTTTAGTTTTACCGAATTAGGTGTCTGTCTTACCAGAATTGTATTGTGTACAACTTAACTTTGGAAACTGTGAAGGCTAATGTAATATCTATTATAACTTAGTTTAATAATGAAATATATAAAAAGCTGTATGTTTCCTTAAATAAAATATTTTGTGTCGAGTGAGTTGTCACGTGACAACTTGCTTGGATCTAGTAGAGTCTTAAAACCCGCGATTGTGTTTAGAGTGGTATCCGCTGAATCCGTAGGTCGATAAAACGCAAAACACCGGCGTTTTATTGAGTGACTGTGACTTTGACTGACTTCGACTGTTGACTACCTACTTATTCTCAATAAGTTACTTGACATTGGCAAGATAGCTTTAGGTAGAGACATATTATAAAAAAAATTACAATCATTAGACTTTATTCAATGCTGGCAAATATGTTTTTTATGGTTTTAAATCATCATCAGCCCATTTAAGTCCCCACTGCTGGGGCACGGGCCTCCCTCAACCACATGAGGGGTAATTGCCATACTCACCACGCTTGGCAGACGGGTTGGCGAGGGTTTTGATATAAATGCAGAGTTTTCCTTCTCTGGGTGCTGATGATCATGCCAGCAGCTTTACCTTAGTCGCCTTTTACGACACCTCGGTAAGAGTGACGGTGGCCTATTCTACTCTGCCGGGGACCACGCGGTGTGTGTGGTTTTATATAGAATACATTTATTAAATTTTTTCATCCATTGTTTAAAATTTTCAATTACTGTAACATGTTGTTGATAGCAGACTATACTTACATAGCTAGCATATTTACATGTAAATATAAATATACACATATATATTCACATACATATACACGCACACGCACCCACGCATACACCCTCGAACATCTACACTCATTCATACACTGTTAGGGATTGTGCTATTACGTTGCTGTACAATACGTACCTATTTTTGTAACATAAACAGTTAACAAGTACCTATTAATAAAGTTGTCTGTTTCGTTGACTGGTGACGCTCCCTCAACTAACTGGCTTCCACAGAATACCAGCGGTGTGACCGGGGCGGCCGTGCCATATGCTGAGTGGGCGCCATTTTGGTCCAATTACTTTCGCTTTTAAATTCAGTGTATTTATATGTAATGCCGGACCGAATAAAGATTTTTAATTTGACTGACCGGATGGCGCAATTGGTAGTGACCCTGCCTCTTACGCCAAAGGTCGTGGGTTCGATCCCCGCCCTGGACAAACATTCGTGCGATGAACACTTGTGTTTGTTCAGTGTCTGGGTGTAATATATATGTATTTAAGTATATATTTGTATTCCTCTGTTGTCGGATATCTGTAACACACGTGCTTAAGCTACTTAGTACGGAATCAGGTCAACGTATGAGATGTTGTGAGAATTATTATTATTATTTCATTACTTGTAGGGGCAACAACGGCGCGGCCGTGGTGGAGGCGCGGCCCGCCGCCGACGCGCCGGCCTCGCCCTGGCGCGCGCCGCACGACCGCGCCCTGCGCGCGCACGCCGCGCGGCTCAAGGCCGACACCGTCACGCTGCGCGCGCAGGCGCAGCAGCCCAGGCTGTTCTCCTACCACGGTAGGCACATCCCTAGCGAGGCACATCCCTAGCGAGACACATCACTATCGAGACACATCACTAGCGAGGCACATCCCTAGCGAGACACATCACTAGCGAGGCACATCACTAGCAAGACACATCACTAGCGAAGCACATCCCTAGCGAGGCACATCACTAGCGAGGCACATCCCTAGCGAGGCACATCCCTAGCGAGGCACATCACTAGCGAGACACATCACTAGCGAGACACATCACTAGCGAGACACATCACTAGCGAGACACATCCCTAGCGAGACACATCACTAGCGAGGCACATCACTATCGAGGCACATCCCTAGCGAGGCACATCCCTAGCGAGGCACATCACTAGCGAGACACATCACTAGCGAGACACATCACTAGCGAGACACATCACTAGCGAGACACATCCCTAGCGAGACACATCACTAGCGAGACACATCACTAGCGAGACACATCACTAGCGAGACACATCACTAGCGAGGCACATCACTAGCGAGGCACATCACTAGCGAGGCACATCACTAGCGAGGCACATCACTAGCGAGGCACATCACTAGCGAGGCACATCACTAGCGAGGCACATCCCTAGCGAAATCTCATGTCATCCCGTTCCAACGCGCAATGTTAAAAGCGGCTGGCACGAGTTTTATTCCGGGACTATCCTTAGTTCGGGATTTGTAGTAAATGGACTAGAGTTGTATGTGTTATTTTAAATCATAGGATTAAACCTAGACAATCCATCTTGGATGGTACATCTGTGGAACCCCGAAACAGATTTAGTCCCAGGCTTATGAGATAAAGATAATTTATTTCCAAGAATATGGTACACGTGTTCTTAAATTAAAATAACGTTCAGCATATTCTGCCACTGATAGTCAAATATTAACATTATTAAATATTGCATAATTTAACTTTGTATTGCATTCAGACATAGACGAGGAGGAGCTACAGAAGTCTACAGGCCCCTTCAGCATGGCGGAGATGGAGGCTGCCGTCGCCATGCAGGTGAGATCAGCCGGCTTGAAAACACGTTTTAGAATCTATCCAAAATTAGAACTATAATGAATGGACAACATTTCATATTTTTAACATCTCGATATTGTTTTTTTATATGAAAATAGACATAAAATAAACAGACCCATATTTTTTCTTTTTTCAAAATTTGTCCATTTTCATGCATAAAATAATTATTAAAACTCTTTATATTCTAAATAGACGTAAGCGCCAAATGACGTCATCGGACGGCTGAATACAGCGATATTCCTTTGCTTATCATTGTTTTAATAAAAAAAAAAGGTACTACTGTCAAAGGTAAATAATACTAGTGTCAACATTGTCAACGTCATTCATTCATTCAACGTTGACAAGTTGTCTTTTTTTTGACAGTTGCCTGACATGGGTTTGGCATTTCGTAAATTTAAAACTATAATGTGCTAAGCAAAGAAATATTTTACATTCTGCCGTCCGATGACGTCATCTTACGTATTTTAGTTTTTATTTTTTTTCTCAGTAAATAAGCAATATAAAAAATGAATAAATATATATTCGCGCAGCGGAAAAGTAAATAAAGAATTGGTATTTTTTGTTATAGAGCTTAGCAATTTTGAAATGTTGTCCATTAAGACGGGGATTAACACGAAATGTATAGCCGCTTGTGACCACGGCTGCTGTAACGTAGCCGAAACGTCGAGCCAAATATGTGAGTAATGTTGTATCACATAACAAATTTCGTGTTAATCCCCGTTTTAATTAATTGCAACACGAAAATTCGTAAAAAAAATATCCGAAATTATAGTTTTCAAAATTCTGTTGCAAGTTTAAATCGTGTCTGTTAGAACTTACTAAATACATAAAAGAAATCATTATTAGTAACGATGAACGGAATGACTCTTTTAAAAGATATAAGAGTTATAAATCTTTTGACGAAAAGAGTTATATCACCGTAACTAAAGACTGGAAAGACCTTGATGATACATTGATGCACACATGATTTCGTACTTTATAGCAGTAAGGTTAGTTTTCATACCAATCTTGCTCAATTACTATCTCTTTCTGACACGCACAATCCTAATATGGCCATTTCGCTCTACAACGTTTTGGACTTAGTCATTCTACAATCGATCTTCACGTTCAGTGAATTTAAGATGTAGATTTAGTTAGCGGCGCGTTCCAATCATGCTCCATCCTTTTTTGGCTTACAGAATCCCGCTATGGTGATTTCACTCACTCTTTCAGACCAATCTTGCTCACACAGTATACTGAATGGACTATAATACCTTTCAGTATCTGAAGGTGAATAGGACAGTTCTATTTTGACATTAAAAGTGCGACGCTCCTTTTAAACCTAACCGAGTTTTTTTAAGAATCGAGAATATGATCTTTAGAAATTCTAATCGACTTTTTATTTGTTTGATTTTTAATTTTAATCAACATTTTATCTATGAATTTGAACTATCTGGATATGGAATACAATATGTAAATATTAAATAATATGCATCTTATTCATCTGAAAAATAACAACACTCGCTTGACGTGTCGGAACCACCTTCGTCACCGAAATAAATAACTAATTCTTGGTCCTTAATGGAATCTATGCGGACATATTTTGCACGAGACAATAATCGTGATTCGATGGTAAGATGATCGCCACACTATCTCTTTTTAAGGTGACAGACAGGGCACACTAGCGACGCCAATTGATTTAAATTGTTAGCAACTAAACCGGATATCTTTTTAACAATTTCGAAGCTGCAGCCTCTCGGAAAACACTTATACTTTTTATTTAATACTTATACTTAACTTTTGGGTCTGCTTTTGTATTCGAAATTTCGAGTGCAAAAACAGATCAAACAATAAAAAGATAAAAGATAAAAAAAGATAAAAAATTCTTTATTCAATTTAGGTCCACACAGAACACTTATGAATGTCAAAATAGGTACATAATATCTACCGCTGGTTCGGAATGTCGATTTCTACTGAGAAGACACCAGCAAGAAACTCAGTAGTTACTCTTTTCAAATATTGATGATGTTACAGAGTTTCAATTGAGAAGAGAAAAAAAAATACGTAGAATAGTGTTGAATAAGTAAATAAATAGCATAAATGTTAGAGACTCCCGCTCCGAAATTGCCTAAAATAGATCCGGTTTAGTAGCTAACAATTTAAATCGATTCAGTGTCGCCTTATGTTTTTTAAATAAAAATATGGAATAAAGAGCTTATTGATGTATAATGCGGCGCAGGAGCTGGTGTCTGCGCGCGAGGCGCGTGCGCACGACCACGGCGACTACAAGGTATCGGCACGATCAATCATTTATACTCATTTGGGACATCCATAAATTATGTGAGTGAGGTTACCGGAGGCCCAATGGGGGGGAAGGGGAAAAGGTTGACAGCGCACTTGTGACTCCACTGGTGTTGCGGGTGTCCATGGGCGGCGGAATTGCTTCATCATCAGCCCATTTAAGACCCCACTGCTGGGGCACGGGCCTCCCTCAATCACATGAGGGGTAGTTGCCATACTCACCACGCTTGGCAGACGGGTTGGCGAGGGTTTTGATATAAATGCAGAGTTTTCCATCTCTGGGTGCTGATGATCATGCCAGCAGCTTTACCTTAGTCGCCTTTTACGACACCTCGGTAAGAGTGAGGGTGGCCTATTTTACTCTGCCGGGGACCACACGGCGGAATTGCTTACCATCAGGTGAACCGTCTGCTCGTCTGCCACCTCTCATATAAAAAATAAATCTGTCTTCCCTTGGTGGGATGTCGTGAAATTTTATTCCATCCTCCAATCTCACGTGAGATTGGAGGATGAATGTGAGTCTCGTACGTAAACGCGTTGAATTGTTATTGTAAAAAGAAAAACAATTTGCTTCGTGCTTTTATGTACACTAGTTAAGATTAAATCTTAAGCATGTACATTTTTTTTTTATAGAGGCACAGTATATTGGCTCTCCTCAGCCTGATGGTAAGCAGGAGAAGAGTCTACGTTATAATTACAACTGTCGAGAGCCCTGTGTCAATCTACTTTTGATGCTGAATATATTACAAATTAGGTATAGTACGTTTAATGAGACATGATCAAAATGAAGTGGAAATGCTGTGGCGAGCAACTGACAAAACGAAACTGAATGATTCTCTTATTTTCCGCCCTTTCTAACAGTACATATGCATTTTAGAGTTTTGAATATTGGTTATGAACTAAAGGTAACGAAAACTATTTTAACATGTTTGCTTTCGCAGACCGAGTCCTCGCGCAGCCGCCGCCGCCGCGAGCGCATGCACCGACACGCGCACGCGCACACACACGCCGAGACAGACCTCTAACACACACACACACATAAATACACGACACATAATACGCACACACTCACACCCACACACACGTCACATAACACACAACACACAAAAAACATAACACACAAAACACATAACACACAAAACACATAACACACAAAACACATAAATCACAAAACACATAACACACAAAACACATAACACACACATACGCACATACACACACAACACAACATATACTCCTACCCGTTAAAAATATTGACTAATTCTACTTGTGATGACCAATAGCGCAATATCAATTGTAATCTACACAATTTTGGCGGCAATCGCTTAGCAAATCACATATTTGCTGATCCGCCTGTTCGTCTGCCAATGAACAATACGACAAAAAAATATATTAGCATTTTATACGCTTTACGAATAAAGAAAAAAAAAGATGACTCATATTTTTTAATTATCATTAAATGTGTTTTTACTAAAATATTTATTTTTTAAATTATCACTTAATATGCCGGAATGTGACGAAGCCCTGAGGCTTAACGTATTGTGTTGTCGGTGCTATATGTACAATAAAAAAAGTTTAGTCGGTTTTAATTTACATTCCGATCACGGTTATTTGGCACGTGGCAAAAGTTGGAACTAATGTTGTTTTGACTATTTTCACAATGACAAAAACGGCTGAAAAACGCGCTTTCTGATCTTGGTCGGTCTGTGCTTAATGTCACTGTCATTACCTTTTGTTTAATCAACGTGAGCAAAAGCGTTATTAATTTGTCATGCCGAGTGAATGACGTCACAGGAGGATTTTTACAATTTTTTTTTCTCCATACCAAATGTCTATTTAAAAAATCGAAAATTATTTATCTAAAATTTCTATGAGTCTAATGTCCTTTCGGAAAAGGTTTTTTGTCGTATTGTCCATTATGACAAAATAAATAAGGAATTCATAAAGAAACAAACCATATGCAGACATGAAAATAATTAAAAATCACATCTAGGTTTGTAATAATACCGTAAATAAATGCCACACACATACACACACACATCAAGTATATTATAACACTCCGTCATTTTAACGTTACGAGTCAAAAAAAGAATAATTGAATTTTCATATTGACACATGCATTCATGCATATTTTCACCCTTTAAAGGTGATAATCTTGGCGTGATTATGTCGAATGAAGGTTTTGCAAATAAAAATCCGCTAGATTGACGTATTACGTCAAAATTACGAAGTTACAATGCGACCATGATCAGAAGGCATTTCAGTGACATTGACAGGGGGGCGCTGTTTCTATTGGAAAATGTCAAAAACTCTGTTGTCTATGACATTTTATAATGGAAATTGCATTAGTTCGAATTTTCGCCACCTGCCATGTAACTGCAGGGCGACTAAACGTACAAAGAATAAAATAAATAAAACAACCAATGTCATCAAAGTTCGTTCTGACCTCTAGGTAACGCCATCTATCACATTTTATTTGCAAAAACCCTTATTCCTCAATAGTTTGTAAATATAAGAAATAAAGAGGCTTATTAGTATCAAAAAAAAAGAAATGAAATCAACACAACTAAAATTATTGAATGTTATTTCAAAATAATAAGATATTAAGTAATAATCTGAAACAACGAAGTCATATATTGTAATTGTTAACATATCTTTGGATCAGTCGCTTTGCTCAAAAGACGGAATCTTGTAAACATCACAGCGCACTGCAACAAATCTGTTTTGGCCGATTATTCTATAAATAATGTATATCAAAAGCTGTGTCACAAATAAGATTTTCTATCTAATTTAAAGCAGACGTTACGACCGAATCGTTACGTTTCTTTCTGCAGATACAGACAATGAAGAAAAACAAATAAAAAAAAAGATTGTTTCCTTAAACTTTTTCATCTATTTTTGGTCTAAATATGAAAGTACCAGCCTAAAGATTTTTTTGCTGTATGCACTCTGTTAGGACGTGACCCCCTAATTCCAACGTCAAGATTTAGCAAAACAAAAAAATATGTAAGTTAATTCACTTGCAAATGTATGAAGATACATACGTTGCCGTGTGGTCCCGGCAGAGTAGAATAGGCCACCCTCACTCTTACCGAGGTGTCGTAAAAGGCGACTAAGGTAAAGCTGCTGGCATGATCATCAGCACCCAGAGAAGGAAAACTCTGCATTTATATCAAAACCCTCGCCAACCCGTCTGCCAAGCGTGGTGAGTATGGCAATTACCCCTCATGTGATTGAGGGAGGCCCGTGCCCCAGCAGTGGGGAGTTAAATGGGCTGATGATGATGATGACGATGATGTATGAAGATGTTGATTTTTGACATCAAATAAAACCAAGGATAACGACCGCACAGCTTTGGTGCTCATAGTAACAAATACTCAGGGGGCGCGTCCTACAGAATACAACAAAAATAATTCTAGCCGCCAGCCACTTGGACCAAAAAAAGAGGATTTTCTTTGCTAACATTTTTATCAATGAATGGCACACTGTTGCAATGCTTTCTGCATTAATTCCAATTTTGCCATCGGCCATAACAGCTTTGTCGTACTATAAACAAACTGATATCATCATAGACTAATTTAGTCTGTGGTCTATTCTATAGCGACCAATGTTATTGAATTAGCTAGGGATAGCAAATAAATCTTGTGCATTTTAATTTTGTTTAGCAAAATTGCAGTTAAACATAGACGATCGTTATAGCGTGGTTTAGGGCCAATTTCAAAAAGTAGCGGATTCGATTCCCGCCCAGTGCGAATAACAATTAGGTCCAAAAATGTAAAATATGTGTTTCTTAATAAAACAAATAATTTTGTAAAAAATAATTTAAGAACACTGGAATAAAAAAAGAAATATATGTATACCTATAACTCTTTATCATTAAAAATTATGTATTAATGATCTTATAAAAAAAAATTGTTATATTTTTCGGAATTTTAAAATTAATAGAAGAATCTCGATGTTACGGCGACTCGTCGCGAAGCTAATAATTAATTATAGATATTATTAATTGCGTATAATAATGTTATTATTATTGCAAAATAATAGGCCATTTTGTTGTGTCATTCAAAATTGTTACTTTATTAAGTTTTTTAATACTTTAGGAGTCTTCCCTTATTAGATGAACTATTCCCTTACTATATGAAAATGAATTAAAGCATTTAAATTTAAAAGACTTTTGAGTGATCTCCGTTTTATTTTTGCAATAGATTTGAACAGAATAATTATGTAGGGTGTTCATTTGGTTATTATAATTGACTTTTAATTGTTAAAGAAATACGCCTTAAATAATTATATTTTAATACGAATGGTATAATACATTCAATCGAACTGCACGCTTCCAAACGAATGGGTAGACTCTACTGGAGTGATACCACGGCCTCACAGACAACCAGCGCGAAGCTCAATCCGGGGGGAGTTTAAACGTCGGTAGCGCACTTGCGACTTCGGAGGTCGCTTACCATCAGGTGATCTGTCTGCTCGTCTGCCACCTATCACAGAAAAAAAACAGAAAGGTATGCATAATGTGTGAGCCCAAAGTTAAAGATTGATTTTATGGTCGAAGTAAATACTTTCTTATTAAAATATAATTACTTGTAAAATATTGCTACATTACACATTTAAAAATAAAATATCAAATTAATGAAATGAATATATTTTACCTTAATGTTAAAAAAGATCGTAATAATTGTAAACATACCAAATAAATGAATGGTTACTTGTAACATAGTTGTGTATAGAATATTGTAAAGATACTAAAAAGTGCTATGTTAATTTAATATCACAATATATCTAGTTGTAAGCAAATCAGATGAAGTTATTTAATAATTGTAAAATAAAGCTAAGATGCTGCATTTATTCGTTGGTATTTCCACCATCTGTATTTTAACCGACTACAAAAAAGGAGGAGGTTCTCAATTGGGTCTTATTTAGTATTTCCATCTTGCCCCACCAAGGCGCCCCACTAGTGGGGCAAAGTGGAACGCTTCAAAATTCGTAGTCGAATCTGCTTCATCAAATCGATTTAGTAGAACAGATTCATCTACTTTAAAGGCACAAAAATAAAAAAAGGTTCATATATTCCTACTTTTACGAATTTTAAAGCATTCCAGTGGGGCGCCTTGGTGGGGCAAAGTGGAAATCCTCTTTAATTTAAGTTCCCCTATTACTCGAAGACGCTTGGACTGCTTCGGATTATTTGCAAAAAAAATATGTTGATTACATAACTGATTTTCATATGTTAGGAATCACACATTTTACAATTTCGCGTTGACCGGTTTTATCCCGGTTGTGTCCGGCTGCGTCGCTTCGGAGCCCGGGGGACGCTTGCTCTATGCTCCAGGTGGAGTAAACCGGAGGTATAGTCCTTTATCCCCATTTTCCACACCACTAAACACCACTTATTTATTCCCAATCACCACCCCAGTAGCAATTTCGAAGGGAAACAATGGGAATAAAGTGGTGAGATCTAAGAGATCGGGACTTCCGGATTTTCCGGTGTAATTTCCGTCAACTCTCAAAACTCAACTCAAAATATTGTTCAAATTAGAAGTTTGTATTGTAAATACAGGCTGGCCCATTTTTAGTGAACAAAAAAAAATTTTTAGATGCCTGAGATGCCTCATAAGAAAGAGCATCTGAAACACCCCTGTATATTCCGCGATTATTCGAGTTTTTTATTTTTTTTTATGTGGTATCAAAATTTACAGCCATATGATAAATGTGGATCCCTTAGCCAAGAGAACCGAACCAACTATAGAATCTTTCAGTTCCGACGAATGGATGCAGACGCAATGCTTAACGTAACGCTAGCGTAGAAGCTTGCGAGCCCCTCCCGCCGGAGACCAGCCGTATGCGGCGTTGGAGCTTCGTATCATCGGAGCAGTCATTTCACTTAGTACTTTTTTTCCTTAATGTGACGGTTAGGGCACACTAGCGACACCAATCGATTTCAATTTTTAGCTACTAAACCAGATCTATTTTAAACAATGTCGGAGTTACAACCTTTCGACATACACTCATACTATTTATTAAATAACCATGCACAAATGCTGGGTCCAACGCACACGCGAAAAATTTATTCACGCCAAAAGCGGACGGCGTGTATTAATAAATAGTATAAATGTTTCCTGAGAGGTTGTAACCCCGAAATTGTTTAAAATAGATCCGGTTTAGTAGCTAAAAAATAAAATCGATTGACGTCGCTAGAGTGCCCTACCCGTCACCTTAATATGGGAAAAATAGTTCAGCGGTTTTCGTTAGATGGAGTTTGTATAAAGCAGAATGTAGAAACCAGAGATCTAGAAGGTATTAGGCATTTTGTTATATAGGAAATAAAATTATTTCTGATATTTTGTTGAATCTACATAGCCGTTGAGTATTGGTCGGTTTCCTCTAGATGGCGCTAGCACTGGCTAGAGCCGACTGATGCCTCTCTCAGTATTTATAAGTTACTCTATGCCATAGCGTGTGAAACACCTCTATAGGCAACGTGCGCATCGACGGTGCTGCCAACTGGTGCCATCCATTTGAACTTATGTTTAAAAAAGTAACCAATAGTCAATAAACGCCAAAATGTGTTTTTTGAACAAAAGTTAGCTTAACCAATAGTTATATTACAAGGAATTACGTCACGTTGACTATTGGTTAGACAGTTAACTAAAGTTAATTTAACCAAAAGGTAACTACGGATCAAAAAATCGACCCTAAATAGTCAATTGTGGTGCCACCTATGTTATCGCACTAGGGCACGATTCTCAGACCACTCGAATAAAGTTCACATTCGAAAAATGTTCGAAGATCGAATTTTTTTTCGAAGGAAACTTACTCCACCTTATTATAAATCGCGATCCAAAGTTTAGTAACTTTGTAGTACGGTAGTCCGTACTAAAGCTCCTGTCATCCCGTTCCAACACGCAATGTTAAAATGGGCTGGCACGAGTTTAGTTCCGGGACTATCCTAAGTTCGCGATTTGTAGTAACAGGGACTTTGTCTATTCTCAGAAATTTCACAATAGAAATAGTTCGATTGAACTTCGCTCGAACGCAGTAGGGTAGAATGTTTCGATCACTGGGCATATGAGACATGGAGCACACGGAATACGCATGCAGGGGCACATAGTTGTAACAAGACACATGTATAACAAAAAAAAATACAAAATATAATTAATGCAACGATTTCCAATGCCATATTACGAAGCACATTTTAAAATAATGAAATAAAATAATTTTGTAAGTTTGAGCTTTCAGATTCTCGCTTCGGCATAGTTTGTAAATGTGTGTAAAGAAAATGTAAAAATGTATGTATGTTTGTACAGAGGCGAGGCGAGGGGAGGGGAGGGGGGCTGGTGCTGTAGTCGTTGACTAATATTGTCGAATAAAGGTACTATTATGAATTATTTGGTTGTTTCATTTAAGGTGACGGGTAGGGCACACTAGCGACGCCAATCGATTTTAATTTTTAGCTACTAACCGGGATATATTTTAAACAATTTCGGGGTTACAACCACTCAGCAAACACTTATACTAGTTATTAAATAACCATGCAAAAATCAGTCAAACCAGTGTGACACGACAGAAGAGGGATTAGGCGCAGGACCAACGGCTTAACGTGCTTTCCGAGGCACGGGGGTACAAGACCGCCAACGTCCAGACTCCGGACTAACACTGAGAATTTCTTAAGGTGACTGGTAGGGCACACTAGCGACGCCAATCGATTTTAATTTTATCTACTAAACCGGATCTATTTTAAACATTTCGGGGTTACAACCTCTCGGCAAACACTTATACTATTTATTAAATAATCATGCACAAATGTTGGGTCCGTTTTTGTACGCGAAAAATTGATTCACGCTAAAAGTGGCCGCTTTTGGCGGTAATCAATTTTTCGCGTTGGGTAAAAACTCGGGTACAAATTTTGGCCCGACCCGGGGATCAAACCCGGGATCCCAAGCGCAGCCGTCGCTTTAAAGTGCGACCCACCTACCACTGTGTTACCGAGGCAGTCGTACATAGTGCATAACATACGAGTAACAAACCATTATAAACTGCAGTAAATGAAAAATTGTTTAGTTTTCGACATAAAAGATTTGTGATTATTTTATAAGCATATCTTAGGTATACACAACTTTCATGTCGCAATCATCTCCAGTATAATTTTACAGTGGCGACTTTTGTTCTGAATCTTGACTTACTCGACTTATTATCCTATGTCCCCGAGCTGGGGCAGAGGGCGTCCACAGTGGTCTTCCATCGCGTTCGGTCTTGAGCTTCGCGTTTGACCTCACTCCAAGTTCTGCCGATGTTCTTCAGTGCTGCTACAGTGCGTCGCCAAGTTTGTTTGGGACGGCCACGTTTGCGTTTCCCTTGGGGATTCCAATCCAGAGCCTGTTTAGGGATATGATCAGAGTCCCTCCGGAGAGTGTGGCCAATCCAGTTCCACTTGCGGCGCTTGATCAGCAGCAGATCAGCAGATCAAGTTCTGGGGTCCAATTCGCGTGCTCGTGACATTTATTTTCATACGACATATATTTATTTATTTATTCTTTATTGCACAAGAAAGTGAAGTACAATTGGCGGACTTAATGCTATACAGCATTCTCTACCAGTCAACCATTTATCTATGATATGATTTATATATCACTAAAACATGGTTTTTTGTATGGTTTTTAGGTGATATCCGCCATGTTTTCAAAATATCAAGAGCACCAGAATTGGGCTCCTGAATCATACTAGAAATAATAAATAAATTAGAAAAACTTCTGGTTTCAAACTAAGGTTTACCCTTGTTCCTAATATGGAAACCAGGTACAACGAAGATACCACAAACACCCAGACACAACAAATATCAACCAGTTTCATGAACAAACATTTGTGTTCGAATGCCGTGTACAAAATATCACAACAATCCTTATCCTAACAACTTGTTATCTGCAAAAAAATGAGGGACCCCGCGAACGTAGATACCTACCTGCGATAATCTGAGTCGGTGACCGACGTTTTGTCCGAGTAAAATACAACGTGGGTCATCGATCTATTCTCGCAACGCACACGTGACAAAAAGTAGGTCAGAAACAAAATCGGCGAAGCCCGACCGATTGTCGGCAAAAAATGGAACGTTCGGAAAAGATCGGAACTTCTCACCGACAGTCGGCCGCGCGCTCTTGCTGGGGAAGGACGCTGCGTCCATTGCCAAGAGTAACTTGGTCAGAACTCAGGGATGGAAATCGATATAGAGCTATTAATAGAAGAGGTAGAAACCCGGCCTGCTATATACGATACGGGGCTGGCTGAATATTACGATAGGAACAACAAGAAAACGTTATGGGAAGACGTGTGCCTTTCATTAAATTCTCAATGGGCAACGTATAGCAAAATAGAAAAAACTCAATTCGGTAAGTCGATTCAATCATTTATTAAGTTGAATGGATGGAGAGAGACGTGGGCTACTTAGTGGCAAACCGAATACCCAGCGAACGAAGCTGCGAGCGACCGCTAGTTTTAAAGAGGTTTGGTATTTTTTCTGTGGGCCTCGGGACGTGACGGGAAAAACTATGGCGAACACAGGTAGTGAGCCAAAATAACTAAACAAACCCTATTGCCGTACGCACCTACATCGATAGATAGGCAATCGGCATCAGCTACAGCAACCAGTACTAAGTACCATAATTAAGTAGTCCATGGTACCTACTATAGACAATTTGTACCTAGTTGTAGTAATTTGAATTAATTAGGAGGCTTTTGTAAACGTCTAGTTTGCCAGTTTGGAAATTCTTTCTCCAGTCTCAGTCCAGTCACCAGAATTTTGGTATAAATAACTGTGATTTAGCTAAGTCAAATATCGACTGACTGATCTGCAATACCAAAATTCTTATTTCAGGTAAATTGGTACAAAAAAAATGGAATTCCCTCCGAGATTGTTTCCGAAGAGAATTAGCCAGTCAACAGAACACCCCATCAGGGAGTGGAGCAAAGAAGAAAGCCAAGTACAAATATTTTGATGCACTCCTTTTTTTAGCGCCTTTTACACAAGTTAAAGAGAATGACGAATCACATTGCAATCGCAATGTCACACAAGAAAATGCACCACGACCTAACAAGAAGCAAAAGACCGACTTAAATCAAGATACAATAGGCCTATTACAAGATGGTTTTATTAATATAATGGAAGATAGTGACGGCAAAACAGTGCAAAGAATTAACAACACCTCTAATGAAGATGACGATGATAAATTATTTTTGCTATCACTTTTGCCTAGTTTTAAAAACTACACAATGGAAGAAAAATATTTACTGAGAATAGAAATTGATGAAAACTGTGTTAACATTTAAACAATCTCGTGACCAGAGGGCGTTGAACTCAGCACAAAGATGTAAACATTCGCCCATGTCAGAAAAATCTGAGACCGATTTTGCGTAGGAACAATATAGCGTAGTACTGATAAAATAACGAAACCCACATGTTCTACAAAAAGAAGCGGAAAATCGGCCCAAATATTGTTCAAAGTCGGAGAAAAACAGTATATATAACTTAGAGAAGCATAATTTTGATATTATAGTAAGTCTTACAGACTCACGATGATCTCTCAATCCATGTCTCTTAGCCATGTTCACAATAACAATTATGTTAATAAAGTATTGTAATGTTTTGAGGCTCGACTTTCCATGATACCTACACTTTTTTCAGAAAAATGGCCTTGGTTAATCCGCCACTGCCGAGGTTTTCTTCTTGAAGAGATGTGCTCTGTTCACTCACAAAGGTGGGTTCGCTCGCCCGTGAAGTCCCTTTGAAGCTGGCTATAAAAATCGATGACAAACGGATAACAGACCCGCGAACGAGAAGGCGAGAAACATCATATTCACCGTGTTCTCGGGGCTTTTCGACGTGATCAGTATGGTATGGCCTATTATACTTTCCTGTGGTACAGTCAGCATCGAAATGATCTCTGCATTTAATGACAAAAGTCAAACGTCTGTACTGTCAGTATCGGTCAAGGTGCATTTTTGTTGTTCGAGATCAAATGACAACCAATTGAGGTGTTGTGCTAAAAAGTGATTTTTATGAAATTTTCAGACATTTTTGGTAGGTTTGATGAACGTTGAAATTCGCAATTAAACCTTTAAAGGTTGACAGTGCACTTGTGACTTCACTGGTGTCGCGGGTGTCTAAGGCGGCGGCAATCGCTTACGATCAGGCGATCCGTCTGCTCGTCTGCCACCTATTACAAAAAGTTGTCTAATATTTGTAATGTCGGTAATATCATCGACATATTCGTATTATTAAATACAGGGTGTATCTGTGAACATTTACATCCCTTTAACCACGTGTTCTACCAACCATTCTGAACATTTGTTCCACGACTTTTCGAAATTCATCGACAATTTTTTCGACTCCCCATACAAAATGACTAAGTCACTTGCCCGACTGTGTATGAAAAGTTGAAATTTATTCATGCGAATTTCCAAAAGTGATAGAACAAATGTTTGTCAGAATGGTTAATAGAAGACGTGGTTAAAGGGACATAAATGTC
The DNA here is from genome assembly GCA_019059595.1 of Marasmia exigua. Classification (NCBI taxonomy): domain Eukaryota; kingdom Metazoa; phylum Arthropoda; class Insecta; order Lepidoptera; family Crambidae; genus Marasmia; species Marasmia exigua. The sequence continues at coordinate 1,071,586 of CM032491.1, read as the reverse complement.
CACAGATACACCCTGTATGCTAAGGTAGACATAGATCTGCAGTTGTCTATCTGCGAATAAACGGTGTGATTAATAAGGACGCGTCGTTTCCTTCCAGCCTTCTATTAGACCTAACTTATATAGATACCTACCTAGATATTTCTCAATATTTTTTTATTTTAATGCTCTTAGTATGTAGAGTCCGCGCCACGACAGAAGTCCCGCGGAAAAACTCGGTACTAAAATTCGAGATTCCTTGTGTCTATGACCATGGAATGAAGCTCAAGTTTGAATGTTGATATCGACTCAAGCGCGCTTTGAGCGCTTTCACGTGACATCTTCCGTGGCGCGGACTCTAGGTACAAAATTACCAAATAAAACTCATGAATTTGAATAAATATTTTATTTATACATAATAATCTGTTAACAACGACGTGCGCGGCGGCGTCACGGTCGGCGCTCGCCACTATGTACAAGGGAACACGGTCCACTTTCGCGCGACACTCGACACAATTCAACGATCAAAATCAACTATACAGGGTTAATTTTATGTTTTGTGTTCCCATATATTTTGTTTTCTTTTAATTTTAAAATACACCGTTATTTTTAGGCGTTTTAATGCCGAAGTGAAGAATAAAGTCCTTTTATACTCCTTTCGCTTTAGCATGTTTTTTTCTTTTTTTATTGCTTATGTAGGTAGACGAGCTTCCGGCCCATCTGATGGTGAACGGTGACAGATGTCAAAATCTATACATTTTTCACGTTTAGTCTCTTTCTAACGTGTGACTTACGTATAACTCTCTCCTGCTGTCACCGATATCATGATAAAGCGAAAGGACTATAGAAAGTTATAGGGTGGCCGATTATTAGTAATCCAAAATTTTTTTTAGAAATCTAACAGCGAGGCTCATCATCATCATCAAAATGGACCATTCTGTATCAACAAATACAACAAAGCCAGCTGTGGGGCTATCGCGTGCGTTAAATCCGCTAGATTGCGTACTATAGGCCTAAGGTCCATCTACAAGGTGATTAGGGCATTTTTAGACGTAATATGTCAAATTGACAATTAACGAATAAATCAGCCAATGATATTGAAGTTGGACCTCGGTTCACAGGCACGCCATCTAGCGGATATTTCACACGCGATAACTCCCATTATTACTGTTGAGGCCACTTTGCATAGAATAATAGCAGATACCTATTTTCTGTATAAAAAGGATTAAAGATAACGGTGTATAAAAATTGCTATCTCCAAAAAGTTATAACCATACAGGGTGTTTTCCGTAAACAGTTACATACTTCTAAACTCCTTATTTGGAATAACTTTAGTCCAATACCATTTTATTTCAAAACGAGATCTAAAGGTACTAGCGTACATGCCATCCCATTATAATGCGCATTGTTAAAAGGGGCTCGAATGAGTTCAGTTCCGGAACTTTTCTTAGATCGGGTTTTGTAATATGGGGAGTAATATATAATTCTAAAATACGTTAGGTCATGTTGTATGAGGAATTCATAATCATCATCATCAGCCCATTTAAGTCCCCACTGCTGGGGCACGGGCCTCCCTCAATCACATGAGGGGTAATTGCCATACTCACCACGCTTGGCAGACGGGTTGGCGAGGGTTTTGATATAAATGCAGAGTTTTCCTTCTCTGGGTGCTGATGATCATGCCAGCAGCTTTACCTTAGTCGCCTTTTACGACACCTCGGTAAGAGTGAGGGTGGCCTATTCTACTCTGCCGGGGACCACACGGCATCACACGGAATTCATAATCTTTTGAAATTTTCAGACAAATATTTCAAATAGCGAGTAATGTCTGTGTTTAGTAGGATGCAACTCTTTACCGATACACACTATATTTTGACACAATAATCATGTCGTAGGTACCTAATTAAATTTAAGTGGGGGTACAATTAATTGATACTATTGAATTTTTGATTTAAATATCGTTTCGACATACATTAATTTGATAGGTATACATTACAATTCAAATCAAATTATTTGGTTTATCTTTAATGTTTAAAGACAGATTTCAATAATAACAATAAAATTTCAACAAATCTCAATTGACTTGACGCAAATAACAGAATTACATATACACTCGTAACAACAATGTAGGCAGCATCGTAGACAGCCACCACCTTATTACAAAACGTGATCTTAAGTTATCATTACCGTACTTAGGCTCATGCCATCTCGTTTCAACACGCAATGTTAAAAGGAGATGGAACGAGTTTAGAGTGCTTTTGTTTTTCTGGATGGAGTGTTTTTGTTTTTCTTGTTGTAGTATGGTAATATCTAGGAATACGTATCGTCTGGTATCGTAATTAGGTCATGTCGCAATTAGGAAATATAATGTACAACCTGTGCGGATAGAGAATGGGATCAGAAATGGCGGCGCATCTATTTGCTTCTCGCTCACACACTATTTGCGTCTATACTCGCACCCCACGAGTGCAAGTATAGACGCAAATAGTGTGCGAGCGAGAAGTGGATAGATTGGCCGCCATTTCTGATCCCATTCTTTATCCTCTCAGGTTGTACTTTTATAATTTAGCTTAGTTGCGTTATTGATTAAGTGTATTGAATATTATTCTGTGATCACTCAATAAATGGACGTCGATATGTAAAGTATATCTTTTATCTCTTCACTTCACCACCCCAACCATCCTCTTAGTCCTGGAACTTGCGACTGTTACCAGTTTAGTTCCGAAACTTTCGATCTATTTTTGTAATAAGGAGCACAGTCTTTACAAATATTTGTTAAAGTAAATCGGTTAAGTGAGCTTGAGTAGATTCTTGTGGAGCATTAGAGAGAGGCTACAAATTCAGCACCAAATGGCACGTACAACGTTAAATAATAAAATTGTCACCAGATGACCCAATAGTATTTGGGTTGTATTTAACGTTCAAAATCATCAAATTTCAAAATTAATATATTGCTTACCTAACCTTTTTGCACACTAATAATACTCATTGCAGATTAAAATCATAGTTATACTTACATAATATAATTTTATTGCACTCAAAATAAAGTTTTTGGCGTGCAAATAGGTAATTTTTAGATGCTTGGTTAAATATATCCCTGTGTAACAGAACGGAATCTTTACATCCGTGGCTTACACATGCGCTGTGCATTTCTTGTATATGCATTCTCGTTCGTTAGTTTCATTGTAGGCCTCTCATAATACAAACGAATGGAATCCCAGTTTAACGGTAATTGTTACTGTCAGCTTCAAAAATATCTTATCTTCTAACCCGTCATAAATATCTGAGCATTTGACAAAGTTTAGAAGTTGTTTTTTAATTGACTGTGATTTGTTTGCGTACCAAATTTAGATTAATAAATAAACAAAGTCACTTTTAGCTTTCATTTATTGTCATTTGTTCTCGAAGAACAAATGAAAATGTATCTTGGGCGTGTACATACACTTGTCTTTATCGAATGCCTAGATATTTTTGATAGGCTTGAAAGCTACGGTGTCGAGATTCTAAACTTATTGAACTTTATCTTTCTTGTTCTACTCATTTGGTTACATATTTTATTTATGTTCAATTCTAATTATTTAACGTTGTACGCCGCACCGGATGCACCACATCTATTACATATGAGTATAACATCAATGGCAGTATTCGTTACACATATTTGTGTTAAATCATCATTCGGTGTAAATAATTTTGAATTCTCTCGTTAAACTAGCTTTTATTTGTTGACTAAAATCCACATCAGTCTTTATCAAAGCGAGATCGTTATGTGAGTCGCAGACGAGGTTACCATACCATATTCCACATGGTTTTACGTTTGCCTACTATAGTATGCAGGGGCACATGGCCCCTGCATACTATAGGAGGCAAACGAGCAGACGTTATCACTTGATGGTATGCGATTAACCCCGCCCATGGGCACCTGCCACGACAAAGAGTAACAGGTGCGCTGCGAGCCTTTTTAAAAGGGAGTACTCTCTTTTATTGAAGGTACGCTCCTTTCTGGAATCAGTATGCTGTCTTTTTAAGTTCTACAGCCCAATTCTCGTGCTCGTGATATTTAGTTTTCATACGACATATATCACTAACACATTGTTTTTTTTTGTATGGTTTTAAGTGATATCCGCCATGTTTTCAAAATATCACGAGGACGAGAATTGGGCTCCTGATTTAGACTAATATCACTTTAACCAATTTGATTCATTCCAAACCCAAACATTGTCAAGTGTTTCATTTGTGTGGGACTGAGCGCTCTAGCTTCGTTGCGGCCTCGTAGTCTTGCATAGTTTATCAACTGCATCCAACCTAAGTTTTAATTTTACAATTTTGATTAAATCTCAAAACAGTCAATTTTCTTACCATATCACAGGGGGTTTCCCTGGAAATAAAAGCTAGTTTAAGAAAGAATATTGCAATATCGACAGTTGATTTTTCTTTTCTAAAACAGGGTGTATCATAACGAATAAAGTACCTATTTACAGTATCCAGTTGTATATGTATTTGTTAAATAATTGACTAAACAAATACCTAAACGAATATAATTTTGAATCAATTTTAATTTGTCATTGCTATAACATCTCCCCCCTTATTACAAATCGCAAACTAAGGATAGTCCCGGAACAAAACTAGCGCCAGCCCCTTTTAACATTGCGTGTTGGAACGGGATGACTTGAGCTTTAGTACGGTAATAACTTTAGATTGCGATTTGTAACAAGGCGGCTTAAAATTTGTACATTTCTAGAGGTAAAATGCAGCTTTAATAAAGATATAATAATAAGTTTAAGTGCAAAATCATGTTCTGGCATTTTATTTGCAAATACGAAACAAAATTATCACAATAATGAAAAAAAAAAGCTCAGACAATAACTGTTCCGATACACCCTGTACATAAATTCATAACAGTAACGCGATATCAAAGTGCGCCGACGCTCCACGCCGGCATCTATCCGTCGGGCGCAACCGCCTCCGGTACAGCAATTAACAAGTATACGTGTCAAAAGTATCTAAGCATCGAAAGTGATCAAATATATCTTGGCAATCATAACAGCAAGTATTTAAACTATTCCTCATCGTAGCGTATAATTCCCGGTTGCGTCCAAAGCTTTCACTCTGGAGTCCGGGGTACGCTTGGACCATGATTCTTGATTTGGGGAGTCTGGTATTACAATGAAGCGACTGTCGACTGACCAGCTGAAATATGGTTACACGTTTCAGAAAATATCCGAAACGTGCAGGTTTCCTCACGATGTTTTCCCTCACCGCCGAGTTAATGGTAGAATAGTTCCAGCCTTTTTAACATTACGTGTTGTAACGGGATGGCATGAGCTTGATTACAGTAATAAGTATTTAGAATAAGGTGGATTGTGTTCTATCCAATCATTATTCAGTTACTTCCTCAAAGCATAAAATGTTTAAAGTCGCTTTGTATAAGTCACTCGTTTAGTAAAGACACTGCAAACCACTGGTCAAGCTTTTCAAATTCTGTCTGGGTGTTGTAATATAATATGTGGTGGCTCCATTGTTGATTCTGACACAATGTTGCCACTGCAATAAAATGATCGTACAATAGTATACCTACCTATTTTCTGAAAACATAATTTATTTATTGGTAAATTTAATTTTATAATTTAAAGAAGTAATTTTATTTACTTATTTTTACATAAATACAAGACGCTTTGATAAAAACTTAATCATCCGTAATATATGGTAGAAAGGCTGGTATTGAGCTTGTATCATTTCAGGTGTTAATAACATTTGGTACATTTGAACTTACATGTTGTTGTTTCGTGCAGTGAGGTGCCGCCAAGTGATATTAATATAAACATCTTTTTTAACACTGCTATTGTGTGTTGACACGTGAATAACTTGCTAGGGCCTAAGAGAGTCTTAAAACCTGCGATTTCGTTAAGAGTAGTCTCGGCAGAATCCATAGATCGAGATAACGCTAAATACCCCCGTTTTATTAAGTGACTGAGATTTGACTGACTCAAAATATCACTTGACCATTTTCCTTACGAGTTATTTCACTTATTAACGCCTAAAATCTAAAACATGTGGTATACTGGAGGAATTCATTACTGGAGTGGTGGAAACCTAATCATGAATTTTGCCAGCTTATACTAAGAAAAGAAGTATGTAACAAAAAGGTTAGCAAAACCTGAAAACTTGATTTGACAATGACATAAGTGACATTGAAAGATTTGACAGTGACGTATCTGTCGTAGTTTTTTTGGTCTTGAATTCCAGTTTCGGGTATATATAACATCATCATCATCCTCTTTGGGGTTAGATTGTATATCCCATGACCATGACATTCAAACGATAAGAAATGAGCATACATGTTTTTGATCACTTTAGACGCTTAGATACTTTTCACTGATATTAAGACTTAAATCATCTTAAAAACAATATTTAATGTGGTTTGGCAGTGACCATTCTAATCTAGGAATTTCAATCATAAGATTTTTTACTACACACTAATAAAATAATTTGAATTTAATCAGTAAAACAGTAGTGGAAGTTATCAACAAATAAAATTGTTTGAATATCACAGAATATTACAGAATAATCGTTTAAATAATTAACTGATATTACGATTATCAGTTTGATAACAATTTCCGTATTATTTTCGTTCAATTATCATAATAGTTAATTATTGCAATTATTGAAGTACCATTTCATTCAATTCAGAATTTCCAGGATAATTTTTCTGTGCGAGTTTTTGGGAACAAATTAGTGAGTAATTTCACAAAATTTTGTAGCTATTGTAAACATTTTCGGTTATATTAATCCGATAGATTTCGTAATACCCACATTTGGTCCACCTAAAGGACGACAAATATGTTACGGAAGAATCCGTAGGTGGTAAAAACGCTAAACACCGACGTTTTATTGAGTTCTTGTGACGTTGACTGACTTTATTGAGTGACTGTGACTTTGACTGACTTTATTGCATGACTGTGACTTTGACTGACTTTATTGAGTGACTGTGACTTTGACTGACTTTGATATCAATTATTTCACTTGACATTGGCGAAGTCATCTTCATAGAATACGATACAGCCATAACAAAAAATCATTTGTGTAGCGTATGAGAACTCCGCTAGATGGCGTAGTGTTAGACTGAGGTACAACTTCAACAGCATTGGTGGTTTAGTTCGTCAAATTCCCATTTTGACAACTCACCGTGGGAGAGCCACGCTTCGGCATGAATGGGCCGGCTCGACCGGAGTGTTACCACGGCCTCACAGAAAACCGGCGTGAAAATGTAGTGCTGTGTTCCGCTGCGTGAGTGAGGGTACTGGAGGCCCAACCCGTGGGAAGAGGGTACTTAAAATCACGTTCATCAATAACCAATCATCTTGTAGATGGACCTCAGTCCTATAATAAGCCATCTAACGGGATTTTCACAAGCGATAGTCCTTTGGACCTCAAGTCTTTTACGTTACGCCATCTATCGGGTTTACCTTCAAAACTTGTTTTCCCGGTTTTTTATTACTTAATACATTTTATCTCATACAACTCCATTCGCCAACGGAATAGATGCCGCGTACTAGAATAAAAAGATTATATTATACGCACCTATATAATTAATTTATATTATTTACAATAATTATCATTATTATTATCATATATTATTATTTATATAATTATACATTATACAATCGTTGTATTACCATCACCATCTGTCATTAAATATTATAATACAAACAAATTCGAGACTGGGTGTTTAGAGAGACACTATAAAACATCTGATCTTCCGTGGGAGAGTCACGCTTCGGCATGACTGGGCCGGCTCGACCGGAGTGATACCACGGCCTCTCAGAAAACATAGGGTGAAAGAGGGAAAGAGTGAGGGCACCGGAGGCCCAATCTGGGGGAAAGGGCGGTTTAAAGGTTGGTAGCGCACTTTTGACTCCACTGGTGTCACCGGCGTCCATGGGCGGCGACAATCGCTTACCATCAGGTGATCCGTCTGCTCATCTGCCACCTACCACATAAAAAAAAACTAGGGTATAGTTTTACCAATTTTATAAGTTACACCAATGTACCTGCGCAGAAGTCTTACTTTCGAAAACTGCGGCAAAATCTTAACCAATCACAACGCTCCATTTACGCGCGCCATAAATTACAACTTCTTATTGGTCGATGCGTCAGCGCCGTGTTCGGTGCGAGGGCGGTTAAGAGAGAGATAGCATTCCTCTCTGGATTTATTGTATTCAATCTTAACGTAACGCAATAAAGTCTGTATTTCAACTGCTTTCGCAATCGTACTCAATCGGATTTAACTTGCTCTTCTGCGTAGACGAATTTTGCCGATGTAACTTATAAACGCCGGCCGTGTGGTCTCCGGCAGAGTAGAATAGGCCACCCTCACTCTTACCGAGGTGTCGTAAAAGGCGACTAAGGTAAAGCTGCTGGCATGATCATCAGCACCCAGAGAAGGAAAACTCTGCATTTACATCAAAACCCTCGCCAACCCGTCTGCCAAGCGTGGTGAGTATGGCAATTACCCCTCATGTGATTGAGGGAGGCCCGTGCCCCAGCAGTGGGGACTTAAATGGGCTGATGATAATGATGAGGAACTTATAAACTTGGTACAACTGTACTGAAATGTACAATTAAACTTAGATACATGTGTGAAGTATTTCTCAGAACACCCAGACTAGAATCGAAAATTAAGCACGTTTTAAACATTAAAGATTACAAAAATAATTTAAAATTACTATAATACAATTAAATATAATCAAATTTGTAACCTAACAACTGTATATTACAATTTCATACAAATTGAATGTCTTGTATGAGAACCATGCTTAATGTATGACAGATCGCGATTCATAATACAACACACTGCATTAATATTTTATGGTCTCCATTCATTTATTCATACATACATACAACTGAGATCAAGTTTTGAATTTCGACTTCTGGCCCCATACAAAAGTGTATGGGATATACAACGTGAGTTCCACAATTATTGCTTTACAACTGATTGCGACAACCATTCGGCTACAGGTCGCGCGGTTGCGTGGCGACCGTATGGTTGTATTTTGTACCTGGTTGCAATATCAAATGCTTTGTAAAATCACATATTTCCTTAAAGTCCGTAACTAATTATAAAGGAGATGTCCCAAAACCGGCCAGCATGTTGTACAATGTTAATAATTAATAATTTTTACTTTAAAAAGTAAAGTATCAGCCTATAAACTGTCCCACTACAGAGCGAAGGCCTCCATCATGGACATTATCGCTACTATGATTGCTTGCCAAATGCGGATTGGTGATCACAAACCCGAGCTATGTCAAAAAAATTGGAAACATACATTTCGCTCGACCCGGATATCGAACCCAGGGCCCTGAGATTACGGTCCGATACTTAAACCACTAGACCAACAGGGCGTCCGTTTAGCAAATCAGTAAAATTTCGAGAGAAAAAAAATCTCTCGAAATTTTACTGATTTAGTAAAAAATTCACAAAACAAAATTACTAATCTGATAAAATAGCGTCAGAGATGCCTGATCTGAAAAAATAGCGTCAGAGATGCCTGGAAGAGTTCGCTCATAGTGATAAGGCCGCCTTCGTTACGCATCTCCTGTAATAAGTACTTAGTTTTCATACATTGTGTTGAGTGCAATTAAAGTATATGTATTTTTGACATGACAACTGTCAGACTGCTGTCAGATGTCACTTTGACATAACCATAATTTGTTTTGTGATATTTCACAGTTGACAGATGTCATCAACGAAATAATATTCCCATCATGATGGTTTACGCTGATCTGTATTTGAAAATGTATATTATAATCAAACGAAGTCATTATAAGGAATGTGGAGAGTAACAAAGTCTATTAGTTGCAAAGGACATTTTTGGACTACTGCACAAGCTCCAGGCCAAGTCTCCATATAATTTTGGACAGCACCTTTGAATAATAAATAGTAAATAGTTTGTATGTGCATTGGTCTTTTTTGGACAACCGTACAAGATCCTGGCCGAGCCTCCGAATAATTTGGGACGTCACCTTTATTCATTTCTTCATCGGACATTGCAACCAGTCACCGGCAGCAGGCGACACGACGCGGACGGGCGACCGCGCCGTAGAGTATTCACTGTAGGCTTCGGGATACGGCATATCTGTGGGAGGAACATTAATATTACTCAGGTGACGGGTAGGGCACACTAGCGACGCCAATCGATTTTAATTTAATGTAAGTGAGCCCTCCGCCTGGGGAGGGACGTGAAGTAAGGTTCTTTAACCCGTACTCATGTCCCCTCCCTACTCTGGCGATGAGGGAGCGTCGCTAGGGTTTAGTCGGTACGCCTCTGGCCGGCTTCTCGCTAGAAGACGAGACCAGACCAGACGAGAGCCAGACATAACCAGGAGGGTATGCATAAGGAGGCGTTCCCCAGCGTCAAAAAATAAAGTTTCGCCATCGTCGTATGCCACATTAATTTTATTTTATTAATATAATGAATCTGTTTTGCTACAGTAGGTGGCATACGACCACGGCGATACGGCAAAATCCTGTCAGTAGAGAAAATTTTCTTGTTGTGTTTTTTGATAGTCGGGTTTTAGTTTTTAAACTTTATTTAATTTAACATATTTTTAGTTATGTAAATATAATTACATATTTGAAATGTGTTAGAAAAGCTCTTTCATTTCATACCCCACACGGTACCGTCAAGCATAATTTTTTTTTAAGTGCTTTACTCTAAGGCCCCTAGAGGGCGCTGTAATAAATTTAACGTGACGTCATGTTGCCTATAACCAGAAGACAACCAAGACGCTTCTAACGACACCTCATTTGATCAAATATGATCACTAGTTTAGAAGTTACGTGGAAACAGATGAAAATACATACATACATAGCCTGTCAAAAAAAGACAAGGTGCAGGCACTCACCGCTCAGGCGTAGTTGCTGGGGCTGGGCCCGCGGCTGCCGGCGCCCGGGCTGCCGTAGGCCGCGTCCAGCCTGCGACACACACACACGCGTTACGACGTAGGGCTGAGGGCGGAGCGCCACTCCTGCGCAAGCCCGTCACGCGCACGGTGCGCGCCAGTCACCGACTGTGCGCACTTCGTCTGATTGGGGACATACTCACTCAGTGTAGTCACACTGACATCTTTGCTGATAGTGTCAGACACAATACCTCGATACTCATAATTATTAATTTGTGTTTTGACATCTTATTTCTATTTTTGACATCTTTGTATTTTTGACTTTTTTGTATTTGTGACATTTAATTTGTATTTGAGACATTGGCAATAATTTATTTACCTGTGGCTGTATTGTGGACATGTTTTTCTAATTTAATTTATTTGTATTATGCTTGTCAGTTGTTCCATAACCACGGGCAATTATGTTTCGGACTTTTGGAAGGCGTGCGTGGAGCCGAAGCCAACACGTAGAGGCCCGTTCAATTGACAGTTTTACTATAATGTGATGTGACACCAGCCGGCGACTATCCCTGTATACACTACAGAAGTGTAGCCAAGGACAGTCCCCGGTTAGCATAAGACTATTGAAAATAATGGAAAACAAAATGAACTGGGCTATTGGGTTGAGGTGCTAGTGGACCGGTTAACTGGTACTATGGCGAGACTATGGCACCTGCCCGATCAATGATAAAAATCACGAAAAAACCGTATTATTATTATTAATGTGAATTATTCTGTACTATATGTAATAATGTATGATGACTTGTTGGTGTGTTGGAATTTACCTGTTCTGTTAACTGACATGTAAATGATTAAATAAAAAATATGGCTGCTTTAAGCTGTGAAAATCAAAAATATATCAGTGGGGGTAGCTTCCACGCGGAGTTCGTGGCGCGAATCCGCGCGTGCATCTCTGGAATTTTCCAAGCTATGTGTGTACAAAGCAAACATCAGACGGTTCGTCGTCGCTCCGGTAGATGGCGCTGTGCATTTTTACATCGCGCCATCAAAGCGTGTCACCGGGACAATGGCGTCGGGCCGCCTGCCCAGGGTTGGCAATACAGCATATTTATTAAATTGTAATCAAAACACCTCTCAATTATAGACACATCGTTTACAGAAAAACGTTACGGTGCGTTACAGGAGGGAAGGGGGGGTCAATAAATCTTCAAAAATTGCGTTACGTAATACTTGAACGCTCCCATATCACAATTTTAAAATCACATTATTTTGGGTAAGCCCAAAACGCTTCATGCAAAAGGCGACGGGCAGGTGACGTCACACGCAAGTATGTATGTATGTATCCAATTCATTTGAATTTTGTATGGTAGCTATATCAAATATTTCGTTTATGTCAATGGTTCTATTATATTATAATAGTTAAGGCAAATTGTATGGGTTATTCTATGGTATGGACTGGACTTGCCCATGAATCTTTGAATGACCATAAAACTGGCAAGATGTTATATTTTTAACTGAGATTTTTTTTGCTATTGGTACTTGTTTAGTATACATATTTTGATAAAATATGAATATTTTGTACAATCTTGAGATTGGTCAAATACCCTATTGCTTAATGAGGAGTTTTTAATTACATTAGTCAGTCGGTTTCTCTAAAGCGATAACAGATGGCGCTAACCGTATCTGTATACAAATTGCAGCGATTGGTCGCGGCGTTTAAAGTGTTGTCATATGTCATGAAAGTGAGGTTTTATTAAAAAATATTTATTATTTTAAATAATCAACAACAACAATGAACTCCTTGTAAATTTATATTTTTAATTCGATTAAAAATGTTAAATGACAAAACTACTCGGTTTCAAAATGGCAGCAATATAAAACATCTCCAAACGCCATGGCAGACATTTTATTACAATTTATTTTAGGTTTACTTGACGTTGGTATAAAATGTTATTTTCCATGTAACCAACTATATGGTTACCTGGAATATTAGGTGAACGTGAAAAACATAGCACTGGGAAATTTTCCCATAAATTAGGGAGCACAGGGTACAACAAAACCTGAAATATATGGAGACTGCTTACACCACCTAGCGAGTTACTTCAAAATTAATTAATACCTTAAATAATACCATCTAAATATACTTTGTTTTCCACTAAAATGTTTAAAAGCAATCTGGGTCACTTTTCATCAGTAAATAGAATGCAACTGCTTTACAACAAAATCTCCAAAGGAACAAATATTGACATATTTGATAAGCCAGGAGTATTTATGAAATCTATCTGTACTTACTATGAAAACGATAAATAAATAAGTTAGCCTGCAGTAGGCAATGTTGTTTTATCTGCGGTGAATGTTACCTCTGTGGCAGCTGCATTAGCGAGAATATCTCGATCCCAAGACTTATCCTCATATTATAATATGTCGCAGGGCTATTGCAGCTGCCACAGTATTACATACTACATATTACATAACATGTATTTTTTCTTTTCTCATATTATGCATGTCGTGGCAGCCTGTAATTAAGGCGTCACTTTAGCACCTATATAGTACTAGACTAGAGTAAGAGTTAAGTTACTTAAGTGATGTTTTGTTGGCTGTCCTTAATAAATAAAAATAAATAAATAAATAAATAAATAAATACCTACTGGAAAACTGCTCATTGAAGAGGCGTGCCGGATCTTCCGCTATTTAGTATTAATCTAAGGGGCCGTCCATTAATCACGTGATCTTTTTTAGCATTTTTTTAAGCCCCCCCCCCCCTCCCCCTTGGTGATACGTAGTGAGGTTTAGGACTAACATCACGTATATTTTTAGTACCTATAAAGAATTTTTAAAATTTTAAAACATAGGTAATTAAATACAGGTATAAACAATAATTTTATTTTATTCTGAAATTAAGGACCATTATAAAAATGTCTAGACTAGGTTGCAAGTTCTTTTTGATTGTCATAAAAATAATAATAAACGAAGAGTGTAATCTTACGAAAAACGTTTTACGAAAAAATAAATACACGTGATATCTTACTACACCCCCCTCCCCCTTGTGTTATTTTCGTGATTTTTATCAACCCCCTCCCCCCCCTTTCTAGCCTCACGTGATAAATGGACAACCCCTAAGGGTGAGTTAGGACATATTGGAGGAGTGCCAGACCTGTAGTCGCGCGGCGGCTGCAGCAGCTTGTGGCGGCGCGGGCTGGGCGAGGCGCTGGCGCTGCTGCTGGCGCTGCTGTACGCGCCGCCCACACCCCCCACGCCCCCCCACCGCGCCCCCCACGCTGCCGCTACCCACGCGGCTCACTGTGTAGACGCAGACACATTCTACCTTATTACAAATCCCGATTTAAAGTTATTACCGTACTAAAGCTCATGCCATCCCGTTCCAACACGTAATGTTAAAAGGGGCTGGCACGAGTTTTATTCCGGGACTATCTTAAGTTCGCGATTTGTCGACCTGATTGGAACAGTGGTAGTGAACGCTGCCTCTGATACAAGGGTTGCGGGTTCGATCCTCGCACAGTACAAACATTTGTGTGCATGAACATGTTTGTTTGTATTGGTCTGGGTGTTTGCTATGTATTATAAGTATGTATTTACAAAAGAAAAGTATTATATATAGTACCCCACGAGTGCGAGTATAGACGCAAATAGTGTGCGAGCGAGAAGTAAATAGATGCGCCGCCATTTCTGATCCCATTCTTTATCCGCACGGGTTGTATATATAATCTTATTCTACTTAGAATACTGTAAACTTGTTCTCTGTTCCATCATGATGCTCCTTGTGCTGTGAATGTCGTGACGGTCAATATATATTTTTTTTAAATAAATATAGTATGCAATGAACAGCTCGAGTAATATAAATAGTTTTTTAGATTTTCGCGTTGCATTATAACTATAATGTATCAATACGGGGATTAACACGATATTTATTATGTGAAACAACATTGTGTACTCGCATATTTGGCTCGACGTTACGGCTACGTTACAGCGGCCGTGGTCACGAGCGGACCACGAGTCCGCTCGTGACCACGGCACATTATAGTTAGAGTAATGTTGAAGACTTACTGGGGCGGTGGTGGTGCGCCAGGTGGTGGCTGTTGGACGCGCTCAGCGCCGACGGCGACGGCGACGCGCGGGTGCCTGCGACAACGCCCACACTCACTTACAATGCCAACACATATGCCTTCATTGTTGTAGTTTACACAACAACGGATCCACAATAACTTGGAAACTTCCAAGAAAAGAGCGTACTCCTTCTTAAAAGACCGGCGGCGGACTTGTGGCTCCATGAATACACACGGCGGATGTCTCATGAAAACCAATGTTTTTTCTATACATCATTATTTTTTTATCGTTTACATTCCGAAAACCTCATAATAGATGCAGTAACGTTAATTAAGTAACCAGTAAGTGAAAACGTCGTGACCGCCAGCCGTGTGGTCCCCGGCAGAGTAGAATAGGCCACCCTCACTCTTACCGAGGTGTCGTAAAAGGCGACTAAGGTAAAGCTGCTGGCATGATCATCAGCTCCCAGAGAAGGAAAACTCTGCATTAATATCAAAACCCTCGCCAACCCGTCTGCCAAGCGTGGTGAGAATGGCAATTACCCCTCATGTGATTGAGGGAGGCCCGTGCCCCAGCAGTGGGGAAGTTAAATGGGCTGACGATGAAGTGAAAACGCGTTTTTCTCAAAAGTCGCTTTTTGTGTTATGACAGTTTTTCTGAGGATATCTTGAACAAACTCCATTTAGCATATTAGATCAACAATACAAGCGAGTGTACCGGGTGGATATTTTATTTTGTACTAGCTTTTGCCCGCGACTTCGTCTGCGTGTAATTCGAATAAAAGCAAGGTCTTATAGATATCTTTATAAATTATAGCCTATGTGTTATTCTGATCTATAAGCTACATTACTGTAAAGTTTCATTAAAATCCGTTTAGTAGTTTTTGCGTGAAAGAGGAACAAACATCCATCCAAACAAACTTTCGCCTTTATAATATTAGTAAGGATAAGGATGGAACAGGTGATAATTTTTTTTTATCTTAACATGTTAAATGGACTTTATTCGCGATAATAAAATTAATGAGGTTATCGGGATGTTAACGACGACAAATAACGGTATATATTATTATATCGATTTTAGATGAAAATGGGCATAAGAATTGGACTCCTGGTGTTGCAGTAATCGCTTACCATCAGGTTATACGTCTGCTCACCTGCTCCTATTTCACAAACAAATGCCATGAATAGTGAAAATACATGTCGCACTTTTGTAAACAATGTGTCACTTCTGCAATTTCTTATAAAAAACGACTTAAGTATTAAAAAAAAACCGCGATAATGAACTTTACATATACAGAAAAAACCGGGATAATCCGGCGATACGCATCTGTTTGGGGGCCGGGGGGACGTTATTTCGCAGAATTAGTCGGTTTGCTTGTCGAGGCCAATTTTTGCCGGTCGTCGCTGCCGCCGTTGGTGATATCCGATGGATCGCTAGCTCACACGGCCCAGGAGAAGGCAGACTTGTTTGCCTCTCTCTTCGCGAGCAATTCGCAACTAGATACAGCTGGCAAAAATCCACCTAAGCTACCTCAATGCTCTTCTGAGATGTCTGAAGTCCATATTCGACACGCTCAGCACTCTAGACATTAATAAGGCTAGTGGTCCTGATGGCATCCCTGCAATTGTCTTACGAACCTGTGCCCCTGAGTTGTCTCCTATTTTGACTCGCCTATACCGCCTTTCCCTCCGTACTGGACTAGTACCGAGTGCTTGGAAGCTTGCTAATGTTCAACCTATACCTAAAAAAGGTAGTCGTGCTGACCCAGCTAACTACCGTCCTATCGCAATCACCTCCATACTCTGTAAGACTATGGAGCGTGTATTGAACAACCGGCTCCTTGCATACCTAGAAGACAACGATCTCCTCAGTGACTGTCAATTTGGCTTCCGCCGCGGGCGGTCTACTGGGGACCTTCTAGTGTATGCAACCCACCTGTGGAGTGAAGCCATCGAGAAACACGGCGAAGCTCTCGCTGTTTCCCTCGACATCTCCAAGGCTTTTGATAGGGTCTGGCACGCAAGTCTCATTGGCAAGCTTCCGTCGTACGGAATCTCCACCGGCCTTTGCGTATGGATTGAGGATTTTCTGAGGGGCAGATCAATTCGGGTAGTCATTGATGGCTACTCATCTGATCGCCATGACATCAATGCTGGTGTCCCTCAGGGTTCTGTTCTTTCCGCAACTCTATTTCTACTACATATCAACGACTTGCTGTTGACACCCGGTATCTTTGGGTACGCTGATGACAGCACAGTTGCGGATAGATATCTGTCAGTTGCGAGGTCCGGTGCAGATGTCGGTTTTTGAGGGAGGGCATGGTTCAGAGGGTGAACACAGCCCTGAATGCTGTCTCCATATGGGGAGATGCCAATTTGGTTGGGTTCAACCCCGCCAAAACACAGGCCTGCCTTTTTTCGGCGAAAAGGAGTCCATTTCATCTGACTCCTACTTTCCGAAATGTTTCCGTGCCAGTGACTGACCATCTCGAGCTATTGGGCTTGGATCTGTCGGCTAGCCTTAATTTTGGTCGTTACATTGAGTCCATAGCCAAAACTGCAGCTAAAAAACTAGGCATCCTTTGGAAAATCAAGCGGTACTTTAAGCCCAAGCAGCTTTTAAGTCTATATCGAGCTCAGGTTCGCTCCTGCTTGGAGTACTGCTGTCACCTCTGGGACGGATCTGCCCGGTATCAGTTAGACGCTCTGGACTCAATAGAGCGACGTGCGAAGAAGCTCATCGATGATGACACACTCTCCGAAGCTGGCCTGCAGAGCCTGGACCACCGTCGACGAGTGGCATGCCTCTCGGTCTTCTACCGGATTCATTTCGGGGAGTGTGCGGAGGTTCTACATAATTTGATCCCCCCCAGCCCATTCCATCATCGGACGACAAGGCGCGGCGAGAGCTTTCATCCTTATGTGGTAGAAATACCCCTTATCCGCACGAAGCGATTTGCTTCCACATTTATAATGCGGACGGCTAAGGAATGGAACTCTCTGCCGAGATCTGTTTTTCCTGACCACTATAATCTGGGCATCTTTAAGGCAAGAGTGAACAGGCATCTTTTAGGCAAACGCGTATCATCCTAGACCTCATCGTCGCTTTCCATCAGGTGCGATTGTGGTCAAGCGTTAGCTTATAGACCAAAAAAAAAAAAAAAACATAACGGCTCATCCAGTCAGTATTGTCTCAAGAGCCGAAGTGTAATCTTTGCAATAATAACGTAACTTCTAAATGAAAATGACATTTTGTTACCAAATCTTGTGAATTGTTTACTGGAAACATAACGTCACTTCTGTTAATAAGTGTCATTTTCTCAATCAAAAAAATCATGATTTCTAACAAAAGGTCATTTTTGGTACCCTCCCCTTAATTTATCGCTTATTTCTCAAAATCGTCTACTTTAATTATTTTTGAAAATAGTAATTAATATTGGCAAATACTAGTAGTTTGTCTATGTACCACTGTAAAAAGCACGTTGATATTCTAAAACATTATCGAGTTATTTAAGAAATACATAAAAAAGAAACATATTTTAATGTTCATGTAAAATTGGAAAACATGCAGAAGTGACACCTTGTTCCCAAAAGTGCGATGTGATGTTATTTAAATAACACATTACCTTTCAAGTAGCTCAATCCATGATTACGAACATTTTTTCCTACGAAACCAGTGTTGGTTGGAAATCGTGGAAAAAATAGGTACAGGTAGGTGTTTCATATAAATCGATCTGTGAGCGGTATGAGACCATTTATATGAAAAGATGCTCTTTCTTTCGCAATTTCGATGTTGCTTTCATATAAAAAGATGTTCAGTTTCATGAGTTAGAATTTGAGTGGCTTTGCGCTATTTAAATAACACTTTGTATAGACAGTTAAGTTTTAGTCAGATCAGAGAATATTGTAATGCTCAAAATCACGCCTTAGGACTGCACCGGACACCTGTCCACTAGTGTACCTATGCTATTTCTCAGGGCTCTATCTTAGGCCCACCATTGTATCTTCAGGCTTCTTTACTACAACTATGGTGTTCCCCAAGGCTCAACCTTAGGTCCACCATTGTATGTTTAGGCTTCTTTACTACAATTATGGTGTTCCCCAAGGCTCAACCTTAGGCCCACCATTGTATGTTTAGGCTTCTTTACTGCAACTATGGTGTTCCCAAGGCTAAACCTTAGGCCCACCATTGTATGTTTAGGCTTCTTTACTGCAACTATGGTGTTCCCCATGGCTCAACCTTAGGCCCACCATTGTATGTTTAGGCTTCTTTACTGCAATTATGGTGTTCCCCAAGGCTCAACCTTATGCCCACCATTGTATCTTCAGCCTCCATCACTGCAACTATGGTGTTCCCCAAGGCTCAACCTTAGGTCCACCATTGTATCTTCAGCCTCCTTCACTGCAACTATGGTGTTCCCCAAGGCTCAACCTTAGGCCCACCATTGTATCTTTAGGCTTCTTCACTGCAACTATGGTATTCCCCAAGGCTCAATCATGGGACCACTATTATATCTTAGGCATAGATAAGTATGTATCTTTTGGTAGTATCACTCACGGTGCAAAGGCTGCGGCGCGGGCGCAGGCGGTGCGTTCGGCTGCACCTCCCGGTACTGATGCGGCAGCGTGTTGGAGGCCCGGCAACGCGCATGCAACCCCGGTAGTAGGGACGGGCTGTGCGCGCGCGGGTGGAATGACGAGTAAGCTGCAACATACAAATATAAGTTACATTTCTGTATTGTTCCTCATTATCTGTTAAACATTCAAAGTTATATAACGTGTTTATCGTTATACTTAGTTTTTTTTTTACTGGCTGGTTATAGAAGCTAATTTAACTCCGCCCAGTAGCGCAGAAGTTTCCTGGGAATCTCACAGGCTTGGCGGAGCGACTTCACCTTTCCGTGGATTTTATCTCGTTGGGTGGCCAGGGCATCGCATTCCAGATTTTTTATACAAAGTTGGGTACGTGGTTGGCCATTTTGTAAAAAATTGGTTACGTGATTGGCCATTATGTAAAAACGAAAACCGAAGTCTTTGAACAAATGTTGTACAGAATGATTGGTAGTACACGTGGTTAAAGGGATGTAAATGTTCACAGATACACCTTGTATACCACTAAAACATAGTTTGTATGGATTTCATGTTTTCAAAGTATCACGAGGACGAGTATTGGGCTCCAGATATGCATTGTATAGGTTACCTCGCAGCACGGACAGCTCCAGGGCGGCGCTGTCGTCGCGGGCGCGCGCGCAGGCGAGGGCGGAGGCTTACCTCGCAGCACGGACAGCTCCAGGGCGGCGCTGTCGTCGCGGGCGCGCGCGCAGGCGAGGGCGGAGGCTTACCTCGCAGCACGGACAGCTCCAGGGCGGCGCTGTCGTCGCGGGCGCGCGCGCAGGCGAGGGCGGAGGCTTACCTCGCAGCACGGACAGCTCCAGGGCGGCGCTGTCGTCGCGGGCGCGCGCGCAGGCGAGGGCGGAGGCTTACCTCGCAGCACGGACAGCTCCAGGGCGGCGCTGTCGTCGCGGGCGCGCGCGCAGGTGAGGGCGGAGGCTTACCTCGCAGCACGGACAGCTCCAGGGCGGCGCTGTCGTCGCGGGCGCGCGCGCAGGCGAGGGCGGAGGCTTACCTCGCAGCACGGACAGCTCCAGGGCGGCGCTGTCGTCGCGGGCGCGCGCGCAGGCGAGGGCGGAGGCTTACCTCGCAGCACGGACAGCTCCAGGGCGGCGCTGTCGTCGCGGGCGCGCGCGCAGGCGAGGGCGGAGGCTTACCTCGCAGCACGGACAGCTCCAGGGCGGCGCTGTCGTCGCGGGCGCGCGCGCAGGCGAGGGCGGAGGCGCGCGGGCCCGCGGCGCCGGCGGCGGCCATGGCTCGCGCGGCGCGGGACCCTGCGGGTGTGGAACTGTTATTATCGACGCACAAGGGCTTGAGCTACTTAGTTTTACGTCAAGTCAATATTATGCTATCGTCAGAAAAGTTATAAAATAAAAAAAATCTAAAACTTATCTAAACGAAGAAACTAAACCTTAAAAACAATATTTTTGAAACTTTATAAATGTAGAAAGGCACCCTCGAGGTCCAGGCAGGGAGACTGAGATATGAAACACACGTTCCGTCTGATTCCCTCGCACTGTTTGGTATTCCGTTTTGAATTGACTAAGCTACGAAGTCGACTCGATGTTTTTATTTCGGTAACACACTTTGCTAGCACGATGTAATTTTGCATAGTGACATCTACCGAAACAACGCCGAACCGCCAGTTTATTTTTTTTATAATGGCTCTACTCAAAGATAATTTATTTATTTATTTATTTATTTATTCAGGAAAAAAACAGCATCATTATAATACAAATAGAAAAATTTAAGTATATAACACATTTGCCTTAAATAATTTCCACCACTAGTTATCGCAGGCTATGTTGATTCTAACTGTATACATTCCGTTTTACTATATTTAAATTAAACAATACTATATAGTTCGCAAAATATAGCCCGACTAGAATGACAGCTGTGATTTGATCTCTATTTCTATAAACATACAGTTTATCATTCAAAAATTTTTTTGTGACATCAAAAGCTCTCATTCCAATCAAGTCACACCTCACGGAGCATACTGTGACAGGGAAAAAAATAATTAAAGAGACAATTTTAATTATTGTTCCTTAAGTAAGTAACGAAAGTGGCCAATGTTTTCGTGAAATATATCGATGTGTCCATACTTTTTATTGTATTTGTCGCAAGCCCGTATAAGGAAAGTGTTTTTTTTTGTAATTAGTACTACAGACGGTTGTAAGAAATGTATCCTTGTGACGTGCACCAAGTCTACAGCATTTGAAAAATAATTTATGTAATAGGTATGGTGAATCTACTAGATTATGGATTATTTTATATAATAAGATCTGATCTCTGCTTTCCCGTCGGTCACTCAATGACGCGATATTTTCAGAATTAAACTGTTTAAATCTGTATTTTATCTTTTTAATAAATTTATTTTGAATACTTTCAAGCAGATTAATGTATTTAGCATACATTGGGTTCCACACTACTGATGCGTACTCGAGCTGTGATCTGACATAAGCATTATAAAGAATAATTAATGTGTTTGGATTTTTGAAGTCCGTGCTTTGTCTAAGGATAAAGCCGAGTAATTTATAAGCTTTAGCCGTTACCTTGCTAATATGAGGCTCAAAATACAAACCACAGTCCAGTTGGACCCCCAAATCTCTCACCTCTTGAACCCTTTTTAGTCTTATGTTATAGAGGCTGTAATTAAAATCTATTGGACGTTTTTTTCTACAAAATGTGATTGTACAACACTTGTCGACATTTAAATGTAGTTTATTGATATCACAGTATTTGCAGAGACGGTTTAAGTCCTGTTGTAACAGTTCACAATCTTTATTGGAATTAATGATAGAAAATATTTTTGTATCGTCAGCGTACATTAATAATTTAGAATTTCGAAAAATATTTGTTACGTCATTAATAAATATATTGAATAATAAGGGTCCGAGATGAGAACCTTGAGGAACTCCAGAAGTAATAGGAATAAATGTTGACACGTAACCTTTGACTGTAACAGCCTGAGATCTATTTCTAAGGTATGACGACAACCATCTGAGCAAATCGCCGTGTATACCGATTACTTCAAGTTTGGCTATTAACAGTGAATGTGATATTTTATCGAAAGCTTTCGAATAATCGGTATACACGACATCAACTTGCGCACCATTGTCCATAGCATCAAGTACCAAGTCCAGGTACTCACAAAGGTTAGTCTCAGTGGAACGTTTGGTAACAAAGCCATGTTGACGAGTAGTTAAAATAGGATTAATTATTGGTGTGACTTGATCATAAACAATCTTCTCGAGAACTTTGGGTAGTACGGATAATTTAGAGATGCCTCTATAATTTCTGGCGTTATGTTTATCACCATTCTTATGAATAGGGACAACAAAAGACTTTTTCCAGGCAACAGGCATAATACCGGTTGACAATGAAGTTTTAAACAACAAAAAGACAGGATGTGATAGCTGTCTACTGCATGTCTTTATGAAAAATGGGTGTAAGCCATCTGGGCCACTGCCCTTACTAACATTTATTCGATTGAGATACTTTTCAACAATATCATGTGTTATTTGCACCTTACCAATCACAGCAATGTCAGAAGTGTTAGAAGTCACAGTATGGGGAAGGTTAGAATCATTCTCGAATACCGACTGAAAGAATTCATTAAACAGGTGAGCAATTGACGGTCCATCATCTCCTGTCCTATCATCCAAGGATATGCAGTCTGGAATGCCATTACAGCTTTTTTTGGATTTGACAAATGACCAAAAATATTTTGAACATCGGTTAATATTCGTTTCACACTTGGTTATGAAAGAATTATAGCATGATGCCTGTAGTATCTTAATGGATCGCCTTAAGCTCGAAAAAATATCATAATCTGCTGATCTGCCATAGGTTATCCATTTCTTATGTATTTTATTTTTTTGCTTTAACATTTTAATTAAGGCGCAAGAAAACCAGACTGGATATGCACTACTACCTTTGGTTCTCTTAGGAACGTGCCTATCTATTATGTCGTTGACGATCGTGTAAAAGCTATCAAGAGCAAAATCAATATCGACCGCGGATAAATGCCTTTCCCAATCAACCTCATCCAATTCGTTTTTAATAATATCATAATCTGCTGCATGAAATCGTCGTACAATATAAGCAGGTTGCTGGAGGCATGTTTCCTTTAAGCCCAACTTAGCCACTATCAACAATGACGGATGATGGTTATCTTCAGGTTCAGACAAGGGTTCAGTACGAGTAACACACGATAAAAAACTAGAGAAAACAAGATCTAAAATTCTGTCATTATGATTAGCAATCCCGTTATACTGAGACCAACCCGTGAAACACATAAAAGCATGTACCTGTGAGACTACATCCATAACGGATGGATTGGCTATACAAAATGAGTCATTAAGTGACGGCGTCCAGACGGCATGTCTACAATTAAAATCGCCAACAACCAGAAATTCATCATTTGGTCGATCGGCATGTAGCTCTGATACAGCATCGAAAAATAAAAGCTCAGATGTCTTTTGTTCTGTCGTGCCCGGAAAATAGCAGCAGTACAAATGTAAACGCCTTTGTGCTGATCCGTCAGGTAACAATATATCTACGTGGGTAACATCAGCATCAGGAAAGCTAGGAAGAACTGCACTACAGTGCGAGTCAACACGAAATTCTCGTTTCACGGCAATCAGGGAGCCGCCTCCCATTGTCATACCTCGCCTTGCATAGTCCCGATCTGTACGGTAAACATTATATCGGCAGTCAAAGAGTTCAGTGTCAAAAACGCCCGGTAATAGCCATGTCTCACTCAAAAATATAACATCATAATCATGTGTAACATGATTATTATAAAATGTTTTAGTTTTCGTTCGTAATCCGCGCGCATTCTGATAAAAACAATTTAATAACTTATACACTGTGAAAGTATATATAATAATTATAATTTTGAATTATACGGAATTCATTCATTATTAGCATAAGGAACCTAGCATAAAATAAAGCGTTAAACACTAAATAACGCACACTTAGTGACAAAAAATTATAACTAAAATCGTTTAAAAGTATTTTTTCAATTCCAAACACAACATTAGAACGTGTACGCATCAGCAGGTAGAACGTAATTTGAGAGACGACCGAAGTTCTAAAACATTTAACTACTACCGACAAACGAACCATAACAAACAGATCCTCGCGCAAACTAACGAATTTAAAAATTAAAATATTGTAGTTAAAAACACAACACAACAACAACCATCGCAAATTACGATAAGTTACACCATAGATTGACCGCTCGACATCATACACATGAATGGGGCACCCACAAGGCGCCGCAATGGACTGTGCACGCAACGATTTAAAGGATGTCTTAACACTGCAATAGTACTGGACCTTAAGCAATGTCATCACTACTGAGGCACACCTTCTCAAACTATAGCATGTGAAAAATTTACAGTGAAGCACACATCGATACATGACCACGAACTTAATAAGAAATATTAAATTACATAACAAGGTTATTAAACTAGTACTTATACAATTTTTTTTAAACATTCTTGCGAACTTATATGTATGACTGGTGAGTTTTCTGACTTACGAACCATGATCGTACAATTACGAACCCAGCAATAGGTGTAGTTCCTCTCTTTGACTCTTAGTTTAGCCTGTTGTAGAAGTTGTTTGTTTCGCGACGAAAGATGGTCGTTAAAATAAATACGTCCATTAATTCCAACAAAACCTATATCACTCGCTTTGATGTTTAGTTTGCGCAGTGCTGTTAAGAAGTCATCCTTTTTATATCTGGACTGCATTTTCAGTATAATCGGTTTC
This sequence comes from Marasmia exigua, assembly GCA_019059595.1. Classification (NCBI taxonomy): domain Eukaryota; kingdom Metazoa; phylum Arthropoda; class Insecta; order Lepidoptera; family Crambidae; genus Marasmia; species Marasmia exigua. The sequence continues at coordinate 1,046,252 of CM032491.1, read as the reverse complement.
ATTTTTTTTCCCTCAATGTCATTCTTCACTGCCACTCTCGTCACAAAATCTATATCTCTGTCAGGATCGAGCGTAATATCGCAACGTTCAGCCAACGTTTTCACAATTTTTATCAGGTTTTCGCCATTTTTCTGAGGAATTCCATTTATTTGAATGTTAGATCTCCGCACCCATTGCTCGTTCTTATGACCTTCGTTCAAAACTTCACGCAGTTGGTCTTTTAAAAAGTCAACTTCGCTCTTCATGGACTCAACCAGGGTCAACCTGGACTCGATGTCTTCCACCCGAACTGCAAGCTGATCAAATCTGTCGTTGACCGCTGCCTTCAAGTCGGCAATATCTGACTTAACTTGGTGTAGCTCCTGTTGTATGACATCTATAGCGTTGAGTTTAACTTGCATATTAGATATCTTGGAGGATATGTCACTAAGTAGGCTCATATATGTTGCATTTTCCTTTTTATCTGTTGCTGTCTTAACAGAATGCTTAGGTGTTGATGCAGAAGGTGTTCCTTGTTCTAATGGAAGACCAGACGATAACCTAGAGCAGCTAGGGGACCCAACAGCCGTTGCGTCCTCCATCTTGGAAACGTCTAATCCCGTCTTTGACGAGTCTCTGCAGTTTGGACACATCCATGAGGCTCTGCCAGTACCAAGCCGTGAGTAGCCGCGCTCGGTGATGCCACCACACTTAAAATGAAATTTATTCTTGCAAACGGAGCACTCCGGGCCGTCACCTACAAGTTCCTTACAACTGGCACAGTCGGATGTAAGCATGTTGACAAACTATGACTTTTCGCAAACAGAATATACGCGTCTCTTCAACAAGCGATCGCACGGGACTGATCGCACGGGATAATTCGCCAATGTCAAGTAACTTATTGAGAATAAGTAGGTAGTCAACATTCGAAGTCAGTCAAAGTCACAGTCACTCAATAAAACGCCGGTGTTTTACGTTTTATCGACCTACGGATTCAGCGGATATCACTCTAAAAGCAATCACAGGTTTTTATTAGGTCCAAGCAACAAGACAACTCTCTCAATACACAATAGCAGTGTTAAAAACGATACAATCCAACGATTCTTATTATTAGGATCACTTTGCGGCACTTCACTGCACAAATAAACACCAAATTCGACTGACCGGATGGCGCAATTAGTAGTGACCCTGCCTCTTGCGCCAAAGGTCGTGGGTTCGATCCCCACCCTGGACTAACATTCGTGCGATGAACACTTGTGTTTGTTCAGTGTCTGGATGTAATATATGTATTTAAGTATATATTTGTGTTCCTCTGTTGTCTGATATCTGTAACACAAGTTCTTAAGCTAATTAGTACGGAATCAGGTCAACCTATGAGATGTTGTGAGAATTATTATTATTAAATTGTACACTAAAACCACTAGACACTAATTTAAAATCTTTGAATTGCTTCAGCCCATGCGGCTTGTTTGAGCCCTACCCGCCGAATCGCCAGTTTGATTACTTTCTACAATAAACTCTACGTATTACCTCAAATTTTTAATTATACGAACTAAACTGACAGATGCCAAACTAACAGGTGTCATTCCCGTACTTTTTGCTCCTTTTGACAAATGCAAATGTCAAGTTCGCCTTCGCATCTGACAGTTTTGTTAGCATAATTTAATTTATTTTATTATAATTACTTAAAAGCGAAATGCGGACAATATTTTTCGATTCGCTTAAGGGCAAGAATATAGGTACAATTGCTGCGAACTTAAGTACAACAAAAGATTTCATCATCATCATCATTTCAGCCAATAGACGTCCACTGCTGGATATAGGCCTCCCCCAATGTTCTCCACACAGATCGGTCCTGTGCCGCCCGCATCCAATGGATTCCCGCGATCTTCACCAGATCGTCGGTCCACCTTGTGGGGGCCTGCCACGGCTGCGACTTCCTGTGCGTGAGAGCAATGGAGAGAGCTATGCTCGGAGTCTCCCTGCGTGATCGTATCAGAAATGATGAGATCCGCAGGAGAACTAAGGTTACAGACATAGCCCAAAGGATTGCATGCCTCAAGTGGCAATGGGCAGGGCACATAGCGAAGAGAACAGACTGCCGTTGGGGCAGAAAGGTCCTGGAGTGGAGGCCACGTACAGGAAAGATTTAGAAAATTGTTAATCATTTATTTATTTGTGATTTTATTCAACAAAGAACCATTTAATTTAACTTGGAATGTCACAGCGACTCAACTCAACTGAGCGATAGTAAGGTAACTCAATGGCTCAAAACGCGCCTTCCATGCGGGGGCTCATTCAAATCCGAACATGCACCTCAGATTTTTCAAATCTATGTGTGTTCTTTTACCATTAACTCGACGATAAGGGAAAACATCGTAAGGAATCCTGCAAGTTTCACGACGACCCGCTTGGTGGTTGCAGGTTCGATCCCCGCACAGTACAAACATTTGTGTGCATGAACATGTCTGTCTGTATTGGTCTGGGTGTTTCTATGTATTATAAGTATGTATTTACAAAAGAAAAGTATTATATGTATATATTTGTAATCCCACTGTTGGATCTGATATCCGTAACACAGGTGCTTGAGCTACCTATCTCGGAGTCAGATCAATATATGTGATGTAGTGAAATATTTCATAAAGTCTGAAACATGTAACCACGATTCAGTTAATCTGGATTCCCTGTTAAATAAAGGGTTGCGAAGGTGAGACGGCAATCGCTTCATTGTAATTACCAGACTCCCCAAATTCTGAATCATGGTACAAACGTACCCCGGACTCCAGAGCAAAAGCTTTGGACGCAATCGGGAATTACACGCTAAAATGAGGAAGATGGTCCCAGCAACTCCGTCCAGGCGCTCTAACTCAACCAATCGCGTTGAATTGCTGTGACCAATTGGTTGAGTTAGAGAGCCTCTCGGTCTGCCCAAGCTGTTCGGGCGTGAAGACAGATCTAACGAATAACAGACTGGCTCGGTGACGCAGTGGTTAGTGGGTCGCACTTTAAAGCGACGGCTGCGCAAGAGGTCCCGGGTTCCATCCCCGGGTCGGTCTTTTGCCAAAATTTGTACATAAGCTTTCGGTAAGAAATTCTTAGTGTTTGTCCGGAGTCTGGAAGTTGGCGGTCTTGTACCCTCGTGCCTCGGAAAGCACGTTAAGCCGTTGGTCCTGCACCCGATCCCTTTTTAGTCGTGTTAACCGTGTGAGAGCCAAGCTTCGGCATGAATGGGCCCGCTCGACCGCGGCCTCACAGAAAACCGGCGTGAGCAGTATTTATTGTGTTTTGCTGAGAGATTGAGGGTACCGGAGGCCTAATCCGGGGAGGGAAGGGGAGTTAAAATGTTGGCAGCGCACTTGTGACTCCACTGGCATCGCGGCTGTCCATTTGCGGCGGCTGTTCGTCTGCCACCTATGTCATAAAATATTAACGAATAACGATCGCGAGAGAACGACTCACCGGGCCTCGGCGTGTGCGTGGCGCCGTCCCCCAGATCCAGCTGCAGAATCCCGCCTGTGCCGTACTCTGTAACTGAAAACATTAACAACTTGCAAAACTCCGCAAAACAATGGATCTTATCCATAAAATGTTTGTTAAGGTCATCAAAGGCATCGACGAAACTAGCGCCGCCAATATATAGATATGTATGTATTAATTGTGGCAAATATGAGACATTAAAAAAAAAAATTTTTTTTTCAAGCTTTTTAGTGTCTCATTTCTTGGAAAAAATTTGAGACACTAAAAAGACCTTTTTAAAATTTTTTAGAAGTCGAATTGAGAACCATATTGGATGGAACTACATGACCCGAAAATCCTCTCCACCGATCGTCATTATCATATCAGGATAGTACGTGAAGCGATTGAGATCAAGAAGATAAGACTTTCAATCGGGAGGATGGATTTAAAATATCATCGACATGGAATCCAGTAATTAACAAGCGCAAACCCCGTGCTAGGCCGTTACTAACGCAAACAAACACCAATACTGTTAGTGTGTCGGAGTAGCTTCACTGACAATTCATCTAGTGGCGAATTAATATCGGAAAATGTGAGGGTGAAGACTCACAGCCCGGCCCCAGCAGACGACGCCGTGCTCTGCCAGTCCGCTCGTGACCACGGCTGCTGTAACGTAGCCGAAACGTCGAGCCAAATATGTGGTTGTTTCACATAACAAATATCGTGTTAATCCCCGTATTGATACATTATAGTTTTTAGTAGGTCACCTTTTTATGAAACGTCAAATGTGACCTATTATTTTGGCTCAACTGTAAGGTGTCCCTCAGGGCACTATCTTTGGACCGCTTTTGCAAACAGCGTTGCATATATTCACAGTGCGTAAGATGCTTGTTGGCGTTAGACGCCATGGCCACGTCTGACACAACGCTTCATCTTAAGTGTTCTTCAGGGTATCAACTTGGCTCCACTACTTAAAGTATGGTCACCCTCAAGGTACTATATTTGGTCCGCTATCTTAAATGGTGTTCTTCAGGGTGTTAACCTGGGTCCACTAAGGTGTCCCTCAGGGCACTATCTTTGGACCGCTTTTGCCAACATCATTGCATATACTGACGGTGCGTAAGATGCTTCTAAGCAGGCGCTGTTAGTAGATGCTTGTTGGCGTTGGACCCCATGATCACGTCTGACACAACGCTTCATCTTGGGTGTTCTGCAGGGTATCTACTTGGCTCCACTATAATAATGGAATTCCTCAAGGTACTACATTTGGTCCACTATTTTATATAATGTCCCTCAGGGTACTAACATGGGACCGCTATTTAATATAGTGTTCCTCAGGGCATTATCTTTGGACCGCTATTCTAATCATCGTTGCATATACTCACGGTGCGTGGGATGCGCGTAGGCGGGCGCAGTCAGTAGATGCGTATTCGCGTTGGGCGCCATGGCCACGTCGGGCACGCAGGCGGACAGTCGCCCCGCCGCACTTAGAGACGAGCTTCCTACACCGCTGCCTACGGACCCGCATATTGATACAGATTGTCTGGGAATAAAAAACAATAGTGTTAAACCAATTAACTGTCCCTACGTACACTATCAAACGTGAAAAATCGTGATATTGTTTTAATATTTTTGTACCCTATCCCTCTTTTACGTGTGTGTGTGGGCACCGGATGCCCAATATAAGGTTGGCATTTGCTTACTATCAGCGATGACGATATGCCTCCGATACCCTCACTCGTTCTGGTTCACGCCAGTTGTCTATAATCCGTAAAATGTAGCTTAGTTACAATGACAATCATTAGTGTTACAGAAAAATAATCTTTAGGTTTATAGTAATAAAAAGGCATTGAATGGAACTTGATTAAATGATAAACCCTATGTCTACAGAAATAAAGGTCAAGTGACAGCTGTCATTTTAATCAAGTTATATTTTACGGAATATACAAGGCTGTGGTATTACTCCGGTCGAGCCCGCCCCTTCAGCTGAAGCGTGAAGCGAGCGAATAAATAAAAATAAATATTTCACATCATCACATACATTGATCTGACTCCGAGATAGGTAGCTCAAGCACCTGTGTTACGGATATCAGAACCAACAGCGGAATTACAAATATATACATTTGATACTTTTCTTTTGTAAGTACATACTTATAATATCCTCCAACGGATTACGGCTAAGGCGGCCAATCTCAACGATTCGCCACCTATGCAGAATATATTATAGTGCTCAAGTGTGTGCGCAAACACAAGTGCACTCTCTATTCCCTTTACCCTCATATTCCGATGGTACACCAGCGTGACACGACCGGAGAGGGATTGGGCGCAGGACGAACGGCTTAACGTGCTTTCCGAGGCACGAGGGTATATGACTGCCGACTTCCAGACTCCGGGCTAACACTAAGAATTTCTTACCGAAAACTTAGGTACAAATATTTGGCCCGACCCGGGGATCGAACCCGGAACCTCTTGCGCAGCCGTCGCTTTTAAGTGCGCCACCGAGGCAGTACATATGTAACAGACATGTTCACGCACACAAATGGTTGTACTGTGCGGGGATCGGACCCGCAAACTGTTCGCGCCACATCCATACTTTTTGGCTATCTGCAAAAAACCAAACTTATTTACGACTCAACTAGAACGTCCCCGTCACAGAAGAGTATTTCTGATATATGTATCACGTACCGCATCGCACCCGCTAACATTATTTCGCCTGCAAATTTATAAGAGACAAGGAGCTCACGTAGTCGCAACCTATTGGCGGCTACGGGGTTACATAACCGTAAGTAACCTTGTGTTTTTTATAGATAGCTCCATCTTCATCCTCATCACCGCGTCCCCTCAACCCTTGCGCCAGAGGCATCGTTCACTGCTGCTGCTCCAGTCGGGTGTTATATAAGCTGAGGGCAAGTATAGTCACCTGTGCTGCAGGCTGTCTGCGCCGCGCGACGGCTCGCGCCTGCACGTGCCCGCGCGCGAGTTGTCTGCAACAACACGCAACGATTGCTTACAATACTATACTTCACAAAACATAACATTCAATTCAATTCAAATTTCTTTATTTCGGGCAACGTTACGCACATGGATTAGTAGAAAATTAAAATTTTAAAACGCATAAGGAGGGTTAGTAAAAAAAAGTACATTTCTTTCCTTATTTTATCATATACCTGAGTAATAGATTATAAGCAATTTTGTAATGTTAATATTTCTACGCCTAAAGTGATGGCAGAATATGTTGAACTTGTGCATAACTTTAAAATCTTCTGTATCATGTTCTTCGAAATAAACTATTTATCGTTATCATTATCATTATCATTACCTCTGTCTTCCTTTCCTATCATTGACACTCGTGGTCGTTAGTCCTCTCCCAGATCCATCCATATATTGCAGGTATAATATATATCTTCTCTATTATAACCTTATAGTAGTATATTTTATATAATTTGTGTAGGTTATATTGTATTATAGTAAGGTAACATTCGTAAATATTTGTGTATGATAACGTGTTTATTTATTATCTAGATATATGCATTTATACTATAAATTTAGTTAATCAATGTTCAAAATCGAAAGGATTGCACCACCCTCCCCTCTTCTATCTAATGTCCTTTACCTGAAGGTTGTCTGGTAGAGATCGCTCCCAGCGATAAGACCGCCTAAATTGTACATTGTATCTCTGTATACCTTTTAAGTTTTGTATGTTGTGCAATAAAGAGTATCTATCTATCTATACCTTAGGGACACTCGCTGTGAACTCGACCTGGAAACCTATTTTTGATTTACTCGTATGACTTAGCGTCGTCGCATGCGACGTATGTCACATTCGCCTTCTATGTCGCATGAAGCCGATTTGCCTTATTTTTGAATCGTTCGATATCAATTTTGCCAATATTATAATACGGTAAATTGACATAACCCTTCCATGCAGAATTTTCCAAAAAACCGGTAAATTCCGCATTGCAAACGGAACGCAAAAACCATAGACTATTGGCTGAATATGAAATCTTTGCTTTTTTATCACAAAAAACTATGAATGTCACATTGTGTCAACTGTCAAAATCAGTCAAATCAAAGTTTTGAAATTTATAATATGTTGTTTATGCTTGTCATCATCATCATCATCAGCCTATCGCAGTCCACTGCTGGACGTAGGCCTCTCCAATTGTTCGCCACTGTGATCTATCCATGGCTTCTCGCATCCAGCTCTCGCCAGCCATCCTGCGCAGATCGTCCCCCCACCTAGCCAGAGGGCGCCCTACATTACGTTTGCCAAGACGCGGTCTCCACTCTAGAACTCGTTTACCCCATCGGTTGTCGGTTCTGCGGTGCGGTGCGGTTTATGCTTGTATCTATTGACAACTATTTTGACGTTGCTTCTACCGTCGTTGCAAACGAATGATTAAAAAATTTGGAATATCGTAAGTCGAATGAAAATCAGTAGAAATCGTACGCTCGTCACGACGCTAAGTCATACGTGTAAATCAAAAATAGGTCTCCTGGAAGAGGTGCTGGTTGCGATTTCGGTCATAGTTCAATCCACGAAGACGCGCCCCACCCTTTCTCATTATCGCTTACAAATTTTCAATGAGTGCTCACGCACACTATGATAAATTAACAGAATGCTATGGGGAAATAGTACCAACGTTCCAAGTCTATTCACACAACAAAAGAAACTTATCAGAATTATAGCCAATATACAACAAACAGATAGCTGCAAATTACATTTCCAAAGACTAAAACTCCTAACTCTCCCATGTATTTATATTTATGAAACATGCCATTTTGTAATAAAACACCCCGAATTCTTTAAAACTAGACAGGAAATACCCACAAAATATTCTTTTCGTCCAAAAAATCAAACTAGATTGATGTTGCCAACCTCGAGACTTAACTTACACTCGAAAAGCCCGCTAGTAATGTGTGTGAAAATATTTAATAAATTACCATCTGCTTTAAAAAGCATACCCAGTGAAAAAGAATTTTTGAAAAAGCTTAAAGATATACTTATTAAAAAATGCTATTATAAACTAGAAGAATATTTTAAAGAAAGTATATAAAACTAGAAAATAAATAATTACAGTAAATGATTTAAGCATAGGATAAAAAAGTTATTTTAAATTAATAATGCAAACATAATAATAAATATAAATATTGTTCTAATGTGATATATAAATATAATAATAACATAATATAAATATTTTCATAACATAAATATAAAAATTATGAATAGGTAAACAAATATTATATTATGATACTTGAACTAGAGAAACACAATGTGAGTCTATAAGTCCTACTCTCTCCAAAATGTTTGCAGTGCCCGACAGGGTCCATATTGTAACTTAAAATACTTTAAACTAAGATCTTTGTACAACATATGAAGAAGCAATAAACATATTGAATTGAATTGAATTGAACGTCACGGGGTAACTGAAAAGATGCTACTTGAATTTTTTTCTGTGAGAAGTGTTCAAATTATTTAAATGATTAATTTGCGTATTAAATGTAATAGCATAAGTACCTAAAACTGTTCCTGATTTAGACATATTCGACAATGTGTTTTCTAAATTCAAATCGTTGGTGACAGAGTATCTATCAGGCCACTAGCCTGATGGATGCTCTTAGCTCTGTCACTACTGTCACGCCTAGCACTAAGTTTTTTTTTTACTAATCTAATTTAATTTAATTAAGACACATAAGGAATCGAAACAAATGTTTTTCTCATAAGCGCTATGTACGCCGTTATTTTGATGCATATCAGAACTGTGACCTTATTAATATGTGGCTTGTGATTGTAATAATATGTATCATGTGGCTGTACTAAATAAATAAATAAATGCCCTTGCCCAAAAGTGGTGGGGCGCGTCTTCGTTAATTGAACTGTCTGTATGTATGGAGGATTTAATTATTTTTATTAAAGAGACCTACGAAGTCGCTTAGATTATTAACCCTGCCGTACATGTACATATTTGAGCTATTTATATTCGTTAAATCTAATCCAAATCTGTTCAAAAAACAAGATCAAGTGCCTAACCTTCGCCCTAGACCAACTAAAATTGAAAAAAATATCTGTGCTACCGCTCTAATGCGCAAAAATGTTATTGAAATGGCTCCCAAAGTGTACAATAAACTCCCTGAATATATTAAACAATTTAATCTGTATAAATTTAGAAATATGCTATCCCGAATTCTTATAGAAACGAATACTTTGATGATACTGCATTTGAATTGTAATTATTTTATTTCTCTCTCTTTTTTAATGTATTTAATCACCATAATAATTTAATTCTATTACCATACTAATTTGTAATGTTTTTGTACTAACATTAACTAATGAATACCTATGTTTTTAAATATTTGCCTATTATTTTCATCTAATAATATTGTGTATGATGACAAGTTTTTTTTTTTGGCATCTAATGATTTCGTATGCCATTGTAGGCGCATCATGGAGTTACCACATACATTACCCTTGTCAACTTTGTATCACCTGTGATGACGAATAAATGAATTTGTATTTGTACGGAGATCAAAGAGAGCTATCGCGTGCGAAATATCCGCAAGATATACTTATACTAGACTTATTTAGTTTATTAAAAAAATACTGTTGTTGTTATGCAAATGCTATGTGTGTACGCCTGTAATAGGCATATGTATCAGAATTTTGTTTTAGAATTTAGTCATATTTAATTGTTATTATGTTTTTTACTATAATTGTACAAAGCATGGACCTATGTATGTTGTCTGCAATAAAGACATTTGAATTGAATTGAATTGTCATAATAATACATATGCTGTTGGTATACCTTTTTTAAATAAATAAATAAGATGGCGTACTATATGCCTAAGAAGGTCCATCTACAAGGTGATTGGGTATTTTTAGACGTGATATGTCAAATTGCCAATGAAATCACCGCGATTGCCCCCATTCAAATCAAATTCGAGGAAGAGCTTCGCCGTTCCTCGGATATCTCGCTATCTCTGTACCCGTGCGAGTAAAAACAGCGAGATAGGTGTTTAAAATTAGTAAGAAAATAGTGTGCATTTGCGAATACCAAAAATTATGAATGAAACTTGATTATATTTTGATTTTCTTTAAAACACTGTAACTAGACAATACAAGCTGTTTCTGTGTTAAATTTGCATAGTGAAAAAAATAATTTATTCGCATATATTTTTAAGTGGGTAAATATTTTTAAGAGTAGGTGTTAACCGAACATAGATAAATACATCCTTAATCCGAGTACAGCAAATGTCGAGATCCTCAAATTACATATTGTTTTGGTATTACCTTTGTATGGAAAAAAGAAGTTGTTCTCCGGACCCTTAAGTTCAGAATGACATTGATGCCTGTATCGGAACGATATGTGTGCAAGAGATGCATGACAGTACGATTCACTCTCTCGAGCCAACATGGCGGAAGGTGTAAAGCTGTTGTAATTTTTAGAATAAATAACGAAGTATTCGCATTACAAGAGTTTTCCTGACTCACACGTATATATGATAATAACTTTGTGAAAACAACATTCAAATTATTATCGCTAGATTTAAAATTCCATACCGAAAGCGTTTGAAAAAGTGTGTCAGAACAGGGCTGTCAACAGTAATTCATAAATTGTAGTCACCATATTTAATGTCAGCATAAAGCCGCTCACAGCGATGTCGGCTCCAGCTGAGCGTGTCTCACAGCTGAGAAGCTCTCACCTTGCTCGTGCGTCTGCGGCTGTCTCCGCAGGCTGCCAGTGCTGGAGCCTCTGACAGACCCGGCGCTGTCGGCTGCAGCTGAGTGTCTCTCAGCTGAGAAGCTCTCACCTTGCTCGAGCGTCTGCGGCTGTCTCCCCAGGCTGCCAGTGCTGGAGCCTCTGACAGACCCGGCGCTGTCGGCTGCAGCTGAGTGTCTCTCAGCTGAGAAGCTCTCACCTTGCTCGAGCGTCTGCGGCTGTCTCCCCAGGCTGCCAGTGCTGGAGCCTCTGACAGACCCGGCGCTGTCGGCTGCAGCTGAGTGTCTCTCAGCTGAGAAGCTCTCACCTTGCTCGAGCGTCTGCGGCTGTTCCCCCGCGGGGTGCCTCCGCAGGCTGCCAGTGCTGGAGCCCCTGACGGAGCCGGCGCTGTTGGCTCGCCGGCAGCAGTCGGGCGGCGTCGACGAATGCTCCCAGCGTCGGCGGGACCCAGGGGACTCCCATTCTCTTTCCCTAGTATAGGAAATAAGGATTTAGAAATTTTTGTCAATGTTTAATTTCACAAGTCGGAGAGAGATATCCTCGGACATTACTTTTTTATCGTTTACATCCCGAAATCCTCATAATAAAATTTATGCTGTTTTCTGTTAGGACTTAGACCTCTGATGTTCAAATGTCAAGATTTGACATAACAAAAATAAATGTTTATTGTTAATTCATTGAAAATGATGATGTCGATTTTTGAATGAATATAATTCCGTTTAAAAGATTCACTTCACCTTTCATTATTATCTTCGTTGAGGAGCAGATCAGCACACGAGTCCGGTAGCGACATCTCGCGAACCGTTCGCAGGGCGATCTGTAAACAAGCAGTTTTTTGTAAAGCTTTAACTGTACTGAAGAAAAAAATCCACCACATCTTGAGCCTTATCTTTTAATTTGAAAAGTAAAACATGAATGTAAATCAAGTAGTGTATGAGACTGCACATACTTTTAAAAATCGCAATGGCTCGTTTTTTAAAACCTCGCTTGTGTTTTAATAGCCCTAATTATGCATCGGTCACATAAATTACTATTATATTAACTGGTAACTTTATTGCGACATTTTCGCCCCCTGTTAATGTCACATGTACTGAATTGCCTTCTGATCTTAGTCGGTCAGTATATGATGAACAATATAGAAAAAGGTCACTCAAGAACATCACGAGTTCATCGCATACTTTATAAAGTGTTCCTCAGGGCATTAAACTAGCTCCAAAAATTAGCTAGCTTTTGTAAAAGAAGGTTCCTTGAATTTATGTCTTACGGCCGCACTCAGAGACGTCATTTAAGCTTATGTTCATTAACTTTAGTATCTGTAGTCTTTATGCGTATCGAAATAAGTGTCAATATTTTTTCTTAAGTAGCCAACTAACGACTCTGAGTGTGGCAGGTAGTATCAACTGTTGTTTTATTTAAAAGGTTCCCTCAGAGTAGTAACTAAAGTCTAATATTTAAGTTGATTGATATGTGTTCTCCAAGGCATTTCCCTCGCTCCGTCTTTGATTTTATAGTTGTCCCTCAGGGTAGCATTTTGGGCCCACCACTCACTTCACAGGTTTGTTTACTTTACAGGTGTCCCTCAGGGCAGTATCCTAGCGCCACCGCTTACTTTACAGGTGTCCCTCAGAGCAGTATTCTAACTCCACCGCTCACTTTACAGGTGTCCCTCAGGGCATTAACTTGGAACCACCGCTTGCTTTACAGGTATCCTCCAGGGCACTATCCTGGCTCCACCGCTAACTTCATAGGTGTCCCTCAGGGCAGTATTCTGGTTCCACCGCTCACATCACAGGTGTCCCTCAAGGCATTAACTTGGCTACACGGCCTGCTTGACAGGTGTCCCTCAGGGCAGTATCCTGGCTCCTCCACTCACTTTACGGTTGTCCCTCAGGGCAGTGTTCTGGCTCCACCGCTTACTTCCCAGGTGTCACTCAGGGCAGTATCATGGCTCCACCGCTTACTTCACAAGTGTCCCTCAGGGCAGTATCCTGGCTCCAAAGCTCATTTCACAGGTGTCCCTCAGGGATGCATCCTGGCTCCATCGCTCACTTTTCAGGCGTCCCTCAGGGCAGTATCGTGACGTACCTGCGTCAACACCGTGGTAGTGTCGTGCGAATGCAGCTGCAGCGCCCGGAGCGCGGGCGCGCCGGCGCTGAGCTCGCGCATGCGCGCGCGCATGCTCGCCAGCACGCGCGGCGACACGCACGCGCCCTCGCACGCCAGCGCGCCGCCGCTGCCCGACATGCTCGCCGCCGACGAGCCGCCGCGGGCCGCCGCCACCTGAGCGGGGAACACATTTATTGCCATTCTAAATTATTTAAATTTAAGTATTTTAGCGCAACTTACATAAATAAATCTGCTATTCCATACACAATTAAAGAAATATTTCCCAACATCACATACATTGATCTGACTCCGAGATAGGTAGCTCAAGCACCTGTGTTACGGATATCAGAATCAACAGTGGGATTACAAATATATACATATAATACTTTTCTTTTGTAAACACATACTTATAATACATAGAAAACACTCAGACCAATACAAACAGACATGTTCATGCACACAAATGTTTGTAGTGTACGGGGATCGAACCCGCAACCCTTGCACCAAAGGCAACGTTCACTACCACTGTTCCAAACGAGTCGGTTGGCAGCGCACTTGTGACTCCACTGGTGTCACAATGGTAAGCGATTGCCGCCACCCATGGACACCCGTCCATGGGTGGCGGCAATCGCTTACCATCAGGTGATCCGTCTGCTCGTCTGCCTATCTATCACATAAAAAAACAGCATTTTTTTATTCCGTTAGTATAAATAAACAGAGAGAGAATGTCCAACGGATCCGCGCGGTTTTTCAAGTATTGCTTTTAATGAAAGGGCACAATCTGGTTAGGGTGCCCGTCTGTGAAGCAATGGTGATGATGGACGAGTGATCACGAAGCGGTTACCATGTAGAGCGTGTCGGGTATCCGGTGCATGTAGCGCGCGCGGCGCATGCGCGCCAGCTCCGCCTCGGGCGGCGCCTGGCACTCCAGCAGCGCCTGCGAAGCAAACATAACTCATGACCACCTACAATAAGCTCGAGATTTTACAAAATATTAATATTTTATCAAAATATAGCTAAATATGTGTAACGCCGTGTGGTCCCCGGCAGAGTAGAATAGGCCACCCTCACTCTTACCGAGGTGTCGTAAAAGGCGACTAAGGTAAAGCTGCTGGCATGATCACCAGCACCCAGAGAAGGAAAACTCTGCATTTATATCGAAACCCTCGCCAACCCGTCTGCCAAGCGTGGTGAGTATAGCAATTACCCCTCATGCGATGGAGGGAGGCCCGTGCCCCAGCAGTGGGGACTTAAATGGGCTGACGATGAAGACGATGAGGTATATATGTGCCTCGGGCGGCGCCTGGCACTCCAGCAGCGCCTGCGGGGCACGCACACCTCATGACCACCTACAATAAGCTCGAGATTTTACAAAATATAAATATTTTTGCTTTGATTTTATATTGGTTAATTAGAGAAGTTTAAAAATAATACATATACTTAAATAATTGAATTGTTACATATCATCATCATCATCATTTCAGCCAATGGACGTCCACTGCTGGACATAGGCCTCCCCCAATGTTCTCCACACAGATCGGAGATCGGTCCTGTGCCTCCCGCATCCAATGGATTCCCGCGAACTTCACCAGATCGTCGGTCCACCTTGTGTACGTGGCCTCCACTCGAGGACCTTTCCGCCCCAACGGCCGTCTGTTCTCCTCGCTATGTGCCCCGCCCATTGCCACTTGAGGCATGCAATCCTTTGGGCTACGTCTGTGACCTTAGTTCTCCTGCGGATCTCATCATTTCTGATACGATCACGCAGGGAGACTCCGAGCATAGCTCTCTCCATTGCTCTCTGGGTGACTTTGAGCCTCCTTAATCGGCACATTGTAAGCGGCTACGTTACATGTTACATATATTTTACACAAAATACTAAAAATATACCTTCATACGTGACGCCCTGTTGGTCTAGTGGTTTAAGTACCGGATCGTGATCTCGGGGTCCTGGGTTCGATTCCCGGGTCGAGCGAAAAGTATGTTTCGAATTTTTTTAACACAGGTTTGTGATCACCAATTTGCATTTGGCAAGCGTGTTGATTAAACCTAATCCCACCATAGTAGCGATGACTTGATTTCTATGCTGGAGGCCTTTGCCCTGCCGTGGGACAGATTATAGGCTTTATACGTGATTAGCCTTTAATTGATTTTTTCTGTTCCCCATTAGACAATCTGCGTCATATACGAACCACTGTATACGATGTATGTATGTAGGTATACGATATCTAAACAAATTTTATCACTTCTTAGGATTTTTTTGCGGCAACGTTCAAGTGGGGGAGACTGAGACATTCAAAGAAAAAATCTCCCAGTTGCCCCCTTGTGTTACCGGTGAAGGGGGCTACTGGGAGATTTTTACAAAAAAAATCCTAGTCGCCCCTAAAGGGGGAAATCCCAGAGGGGGCCTATTGGGACACACCGTAATCCGAACGGTTTTATCAAAATAAAAATAAATAAATGCCAATAGTAAAAATTCTCAATTAAAAATATAACGTCTAGCCAGTTTTATGGTCATTCAAAGATTCATGGGCAAGTCATTTTTAAAAGTATGAAATTAATAAAAATAATAATAACATCCCAATCGATTACGGCTACGGCGGCCAATCTCAATGATTAGCCACGTACGCATGATATATTATAGTGCTCAAGTGTGTGCGCAAACACAAGTGCACTCTCTATTCCCACTGCGACACCGAGGCAGTCATTATTATCGAGGAGTATTAATAATAATTATACCATTGAATAACCCATACAATTTGCGCCAACTATTATAACAGAACCATTGACATAAATTTGTTTGGTTTATGAACGTTTAATCTTATGAACACATTAAACGGTGTTTGTTAGTGTGCCGTCGGTGTAGAGTGCCGACGGTGCAAGAAGACGGTCCATCGGTCAGCCGCGCTGCATGTAGGTCGTTGCTGAGTTGGTTTGTGCGACGTAGCTCGTACATATTCCCGACTCGAAGAATAGGACGAAGAGGAGAATTTCAACCGTCTGTGTTGGGTCTCATTTCTCCCGCTGCGGCCAAGACATCTTTAGCCGTCACTATGATCAGTCGAGTGAGCCTGCTCGACTGGCAGCGGTCCCCCTCCTACCTACCGTCCTGACTCTTCCCGCTTGCTACCCTGGGCGACCCGGGAGCAAGCTCCCATCACCTTATCTATTTATGTATTTATTCCTATGGATAGGCAGGGCTAGGGCTCTAGGGACTTAGTGTCTTAGACAAAGGGGCTCTAGGCTCACTAGAGAGTTAGGTTCCCTTCCTTTCCTTATATTTTGTTCGCCGGGACACGGTGCCTTACAACCATCGCTTCCCGCCTGTACAATTTGATAAAGCTACCATACAAAACTCAAATGAAATGCTTACAAAATATTTGATTGTGATGTCACACCTCGTGTCACACAAGCCGTGTGGTCCCCGGTAGAGTAGTATAGGCCACCCTCACTTTTACCGAGGTGTCGTAAAAGGCGACTAAGGTAAAGCTGCTGGCATGATCATCAGCACTCATAAGGAAAACTCTGCATTTATATAAAAACCCTCGCCAACCCGTCTGCCAAGAGTGGTGAGTATGGAAATTACCCCTCATGTGATTGAGGGAGGCCCGTGCCCCAGCAGTGGGGACTTAAATGGGCTGATGATGATGATGATGATGTCACACCTCAGTAGTCAGCGTCAGTCAGAGTGTTTGTGTTTGTGAGTGTGATGTGTGATGTGTGATGTGTGACGTGTGGTGTGTGCTGCAGGCGTCACCTTGAGCTCGTCGAGGTGCGGCAGGAAGCAGCGCGCCGGGCGACTGGCGCCGCGGCCCAGCCACGCGTCCGCCGCGCCGCCCTCCGCCGGCGCCGGCGCCAGCCCTCGCCGGACCATCTGCGCACAGACAGTGACGAACCACACATACACCCTCTCATTCCAAAACGTGGTTCCAAGCAAATGTGGGAGAGCCACGCTTAGGCATGAATAGGACGGCTCGACCCGAGTGATACCACTGCCTCACAGAAGATCGGCGTGAAGCAGCGCCTGCGCTGTGTTTCGCCGTGTGAAAGTGCCGTGGGAAAAGGTTGGCAGCGTTTTATCACTCCACTGATGTTGCGGGTGTCCATGGGCGGCGGAATTGTTTACCATCAGGTGATCCGTCTGCTCGTCTGCCACCTCTCATATAAAAAAAATATTATAAAAAAAAGCAGTGCAATTGATACTAGAAATAACTGAAGTACTAGAGTAAACATTATTACAAAACTAAGTTTAACTTTATTTAGTATATCAAATCAACTATAATTACACCATTGTTTCAAAACTAACTTAGGTCTTCATAGCCCAATACCTAGAATGTGCTCGAAATATAATGAAATTTCACCCAATATAGATATTTTTCTCTACTCCTTTACAGGTTTTAAAACAAAACTATTGAAATAAAAACTACTATATAAATAAATAAAATAAATAAATATTTCACAACATCACATACATTGATCTGACTCCGAGATAGGTATAATACTTTTCTTTTGTAAATACATACTTATAATACATAGGAAACACCCAGACCAATACAAACAAACATGTTCATACACACAAATGTTTGTACTGTGCGGGGATCAAACCCGCAACCCTTGAACCAAAGGCAGCGTTCACTACCACTGTTCCAAACGAGTCGTCAAATATTAATGCAAATCCATTGTTATAATCTATACTTTGAAATATTAAGTTCACATTAGATAATGTAAGTATAATTGAACCAAGCTAATAAGCCGCATTTGACGTTTCTAAATCTTAGATTCATAGAGAGGTGACCTACTAAAAAACTTCGATTAAAGTAAATAATCGATATGTGCTTCCAAACAAACGTGAATCGAATACTCTTATAATGAAAAATAAGTTTTTAGTGCTTTTATTTGGAGAAATGTCAATCAAACTTACTCAAAAGAAAGAGGAATGTCAGTACCGATCCTAGATATCGATCCGCGGCCAGTTTATTTTAACTTAGAGCTTATATTGTGTGCCATAGATTTTATTTCTTTTTACTAAATAAATAATATGTTTATATTTTTAAACAAGAAAATAAAGTTTTATTTTAATCAAAATGTAGCTTTTCATTTATGGATGAATATTCCTTCATGATTAACATTGAATTCGTTCTATTATTTGGGGTACATCCCTAGAGCTTCAAAAGAAAATGCGTTGACAAATACAACATTGGACCAACATTCAATTCTTTAGAAAAGTTTAAAAGATGAATCAAATCGTGAAATTATCTGTTTTGTCCTTATGTTTCAATTTGTTGAAATTGGGCTTTTCTAACATAAAAATATTTATAAATCCAATGCCCGTTGTTATTCTCTTGTTTAAAAATATAAATACATTAATAACTTGGTTATCAGAAACACCATGTAAAGCGCTTTAATTTCAAAGAAAAAGAAATAAACTGGCCGCGGATCGATATCTAGGATCGACTTTCCTCTTTCTTTTCAATAATAATGGTACACATTTCTCCTCATAAAAGTACTAATAACTTCTTTTCCATTGTTATAGTGTTCGATTCACGTTTGTTTGAAGTACATATCGATTATTCACTATAATCGAAGTTTCTTATGTCACCTCTCTATGAAGCTAAAATTGAGAAAAGTCAAATGTGGCCTATTAGTTTGCCTCGACTATAAATGGAAAATAACATTTTTCAAAACTACCAAATAAAAGATTAAAAGCCTCACCTGCTGCAGCAGCTCATGGTCTGGTGGTAGATGCTCCAGCCTCACGTGAGGCACCAGGGCCGCGAGGACCTCACGTAACGCCGCGTCGCTCACCTCCCTCCTCCTTCCCCCTCTCCGGGAGACCGAATGCGCCGTGTGCCACACCACGTTTGGTTCTGCTGAAGAGTTGGACATTACGTTTTCAATATTGCTTTTGATAAAGTATGCAGCGATTGGCGACGACCAACACCCATCACTCATTTATTTCATGTTTTAAACATATGCAACCTTGTTAGTTGCGCGCCATGGATGTCTTTTTAATGATTGAAAATAAATTCACTTGTCAAGAAAATATTGTTGAGAAATTATTTCATATAGTAAAATTTATATAGAACTGATAAAACGAATAAATGTCCAAGGATCTTATTTAATAATAATTGAATCACTATAAAGAAGTCACTCAGGGAGTTTACCTAGATCCAATATTATAAATCATACTGTACCTCAGAGCTCAATTCTTGGTCTAATTTTATTACTTGTCCCACAAGGTAGCATTCTAGGACCACTTTTATTCAATTTCAAAGGGATGCAATCTGGGTCCATTCTTGGATTTCGGATTTCTTTAAGGGTCTTTTTACGGTTCATTTGGGGGTTCCTTAGGGGGTCATTTGGGGGTATCTTAAGGGTTATTTTGGGGTCCCTTAGGTGTCATTTAGGGGTGTTTAAAGAGGTTCATTTCTCTACTCACTAGGCGGCCTCGTCTGCTTGCTCGCGTGAGTACTCATCGCCGCACGCTCGGCCCAGCGCAGCAACGCTCGTAGAGCCTGCGCCTCGGAGGCCTGCAGGAAGGGCGAGGCCAGCGCGTCCGCCAGCGCCGTGCGCGGGAGGCGCGCCGACGCCGCCGAGGCCATCACCGCCGGGAACTCGTCGCGCAGGTAGCGCATCGCTTGTCTGGAAATAAACAGATATATTTTGATACTAGCCTTCGACTGCGGCGTCACTCATGTTAGAAAGAGACAAAAGTAGCCTATATCACTCTCCGTGCCTTCAACTGTCGCACTTTGTATGTTAATCTATGTTTTGTTTGTTTTAGGTTGTGTTTAATAAAAATATAAACTCAATTAATTAATGAGAACCAGCTCATTAATCGACCAATTTTCTAAGAAACGTGTCACTTTAATCACTTGACATTGGCAGAGTTGTTTCAAAATCAAAATCAAATAATTCTTTATTTGCATAGGCTTGTACACAGCACTTACAAATAAATAATAATGTTTCATAAGAGCAACAGCAAGCCATAAAAAATACTCATTGCATTGTTTCTATCTTTGGTAGAAGGTTTTCTTGTTACAGATGTAAGTAAATAAACTTGGAATATTAGAAATTCTCGCCGATTTAATAACCTACGCCCCGCTGACCGGCAAAAAAAAATACGGACAAACACAAAGACACACTCAGACTTTTACATTTATTATTATTAGTATTTATTTATATTATATTTTCTCCATAAATAGCTGTCTAAAAAATCTGGAATAAATGTGGAATGAATGTTAAATGTTTATCCCTCTTATTCCAAGACGGGGTTTAAAATAAGTAGTATGATTAATACTGGTAATAACTGAAGAACTAGAATAAACATGATAACAAAACTAAGATTAACGTTATTTAGTATATCAACTATAATACCTAAGTGAAACCACCCGGATCCCTAGTTTAAAATGAGTACTAAAATTATAACCTCAAAATTTTGATTCCCTAACCATGACAACATATCCC
This sequence comes from Marasmia exigua, assembly GCA_019059595.1. NCBI lineage: Eukaryota > Metazoa > Arthropoda > Insecta > Lepidoptera > Crambidae > Marasmia > Marasmia exigua. Next base: position 1,025,526 of record CM032491.1, on the reverse strand, counting down.
CGTGACAGTTCATTCCGTTTTACGCTAAAGTTATTTGTGAGAAAGTAGTTAATTTATTTTTGGGATTTAATCCCAAAAATATAAGCAATTTCTATGCATATTACTTGGAAACCTTACTTAGGTCAATATTTTAATTTATTGTTGCTTAAAAACAATTCTTTAGAATGTTTATCTTATCTTATCTGTTAGGGGCTATTTTCATGGGGCACGTCGACCCTAAGGGATCTTTTGTACCTCCCCTTTCTTTTGCGTTCTTACTCACGAAAGATACGTTTCATCAGCATCACGATGTCTTTCGGATTGAAGTGCCTGTAGTCTCCTTTAGAATGTTTACTTCAAACAACAAAATAACGTTATGTAAAATGAAATGTCACTGAACGAACGATTGAATGATTCGATCAATTTTGACACTATCCTGCGGTACTTAATTGTCTTTGGTTAGTCGAGGATTTGTAATAAAAATTTAAGAACTAACATTATTCCGTAATAATGATGAAGTTGCTAGTTTACGATAAAGATAAAGATAAAGATAAAAATGTTTATTTGCCAGAACACAGGTTATAAAGGTCTTAATAATAAAATAGTAGGTACAAGTATTCAACCTGCATGCAGGTGTGCAAAAACAAATGGATGGCATGCAGCAATATTATTTCTTAATTGACTAATTGATTAATATAGTTCAATAATTTTATTAGTTGCTGTTGTAATGTAGCCTCTATGTTAAATAGGTACTGGCTATATTTCTATTAGTTTAATTGATATTCCATTTACTATTTTGTATCTAGACTTTTACTTTTCTATTGTCACTTCTTCCTTCTTTTCATCTTGTTGACAAGTAAACATTTCAATCTTCAACAGTGTTTTTCTCTAATTTTATCACGTTATCAGCACGAGGCTTTACAAGCGAGCTAGCTGATAAGTATAATATTAACTGTGTTGTTGTACTATGATTTTCACGAAAATATAGTTCGTCGAATCTCGAAAAAAAAAATTGTGCTACGTCATTGTGCAAAATGCAAGGTAGCGGGGATAGAGTGTCCCCAGGCACAAGCAGCAATGCAATGGGAATGGGAGCGATCCGTATGCTTTCCGGACGGGAAGGCTACAGTGCATGGAAGTTTAAGATGCGATTTTACTTACTGCATGAGCAGCTGTGGGAAGCTGTTGTGGGTTATCCTGATGGAGATGAAACCCCAGAGTCAACGAGAAAGCGTAAGGATGAATTAGCACTAGCCAAAATCTGCATGACTTTAGATGGAGGAGCCATCACTCATGTGAGGAGTGCGGAGAGTGCTAAGGCCGCTTGGACGTCGTTGCAAAACGCCTATGAAGATAAGGGCATGGGCAGAAGGTTAGCTTTAGAACGTAAGCTTTACCGATATTGTCTTGAGAGTTTAATACTATCGAAGAGTATATAAATGCCGTTATAAGTACCGCTCAAGATCTCGCTGATATTGGTAAGAAAATCGAGGATTCTTCTTTGGCTGCGATACTATTGGGAGGTCTAACGCATAACTTCGATCCCTTGGTCATGGCTTTAGAAAATTGTAATGTTGAGGTTACCACGGTCATGGTAAAGGCAAAACTATTGAATGAGATGTCGAAAACCAAGCCTTATGATTGTGAGTCTGCGTTGCGTTCGAAGAAAGGTCAAATTATTCAACATAGTACCAAGACGAAGAAGAAGAAGGAGGTTGTATGTTTTGATTGTCACGTACGAGGTCATACTAAATACAATTGCCCCAATAAGTTGAAGAATAAGCATGATTCAACATCAATAACTGCCTTGGGAGTAAATGGTAATAAAGATACGTGGTACATCGACTCTGGAGCTACTTCTCATATGACTTCAAGGTCTGATTGGCTGACAGAACTCAAACCGCTGCATTCTGGCAAGGTGACCGTCGCTAGCGGAGAAGCGATAGATTCCGTGGGAATCGGAACAGTTTCAATCAGTACTAATAGTAGTATCGACAAGATTAGTGAAGTTGTACTTGTACCTAAATTGAACACTAATTTAATTTCGGTTAAGAAAGCAGTCGATAAAGGTTTATGTGTACTTTTTGATAATACTGGCTGTAATTTTTTTGATAGAGATTATTTCTCTTATAAAGGTAATCCTGTTTTACACGGTTCAGTACATGGCGGGCTTTATACATTAGATGTTAATATTAACAAAAATGTAGCTCTTGATGTGAATTCTGACTGTCATTCTGCAGATTCTCAAGTTCAGGCTGTTGATGTACGCACTAACCGTCCGTCTCAATTTCAGCTGTGGCACAAGCGGTTAGGTCATCTTTGCAGGTTTGACATGAATCTCCTAAGGAATGGACGTGCAGTTGGAATGGATTACTCAGCAGTGGATAAGGAGCCATGTATACCATGTGTTGAAGGGAAACAAGCAAGAAAACCCTTCACGGTAAGTGTGGATAAGCCTAAGAGTACAAATTCGTTATTGGAATTGATCCACAGCGATATTTGTGGACCTATGTCGGAAAATTCATTTCAAGGTAAGAAATATGCGTTATTCTTCATTGATGACTTTTCTCGACTTACTTTTGTTTATTTCTTGGCTTCTAAGACGGAAGTAAAAGCAAAATTTATCGCTTTTCAGTCTTTAGTCGAGCGCCAAACAGGAGCTAAAATTAAGGCATTAAGAACAGACTGCGGAACAGAGTATGTTAATGAACAGTTCTCTAGTTATTTACGTTCTAATGGTATTGTGCATCAAACCACAGTTCCACACAGTCCGCAACAAAATGGAGTATCGGAGCGTTCAAATAGAACGATTGTGGAAAAAGCGCGGTGTATGTTAGCTGGTGGTTTTCTTAGCAAAGCCTATTGGCAGGATGCTATAGAAGTGGCAACGTACCTGAAGAATCGATCCCCGCATAGAGCTCTAGATCGCCTTACTCCTTATGAGATATGGTTCGGCTCAAAACCCGATTTGAGTCACTTACGAGTGTTTGGCTGTAGAGCACTAGTACACATTCCAGATTGTCAAAGGAAAAAGTTGGATGTGAAGGCTAAACAGTACACTTTTGTTGGATATTCGGAAGATCCAGGTAATTATTACTTCCGAGATGCGAACTATCCGAGAAGACTCTTAAAAGCTAGGGATGTTGTGTTCTTCGAAGATGCTTTCTCTGATTTGAAAGGTGATAATCCTGCAGGCCAGTTTCCTGTTGATCCCCCTGCAGTGATGGTATTCTCAAACAGGAATGAAGCGGAAGTTCAAAATCCCATTGCTGGTAGCTCTGGCACTTCTACTAAGGTGAACGTAGAAGTTGCACAAATCGATCCTGATCCAGAAGACCCTATTTCTGATGAAGAAATTCCCCACGATGAGGAGGATATTCTCGAAGAACAGGTTTCTACTGATGAACCTACTTTCCAAGGAAGGTATCCCTTAAGGAATCGATTAGCGAAAGATAAAGGTTTTGTGTCAGCAAGCTATAGTTTTGATGAGCCTGAAACCTTCAATCAAGCTATTCAATCAGAAGATAGAGACAAATGGATGGGTGCTATGAGAGATGAATATAGATCCCTCATTAATAATAAAACATGGATTTTGGTTGATAAACCTGATGGTCAAAAGATAATACCATGCAAGTGGGTATATAAGGTAAAGAAGGATGCAGAAGGTGCAGTTGCGAAATATAAAGCCCGGCTAGTAGCCAAAGGCTATAGCCAAACCGCTGGTGTGGATTATACAGAAACCTTTGCGCCAGTAATTCGCAATTCTTCGTTACGTATGATGTTTGCACTTGCAGCAAAATTAGGCCTCAAGATGCGACATTTAGACGTGGACACAGCGTTCCTAAACGGAGAATTGGAGGAGGATGTATATATGGTACAACCGCAAGGTTTGAGAAACCAAGCCAACAGAATAAAGTTTGCCTACTCAAGAAAGCTTTGTACGGGCTGAAACAAGCGCCTCGTGCTTGGAACACAAAGCTAAATGAAACCCTTTCTGCGTTAGGTTTTAAACGGGCTCCTTCAGAACCATGTATTTATACCAAACTATTTGGAAAGGAACTTGTCATACTGGCAGTTTATGTTGACGACATAATTGTCTGTCATAAAGATGACAAATTGGCAGACGCTGTCAAATGTGATTTGCAAAAATATTTTGGTATTAAGGATTTGGGACTTTTAAACTATTATCTTGGTTTAAATGTTTCCCAAACAAAGAACTGTGTAAAAATTAATCAAAAAACGTTCATTTTAAATGTTCTTAAGAAGTTTAATATGGCAGACTGTAAATCTGCCCCTACTCCCTTACAAAAGGTGAAGTTGGAACCAAATAAGAGCGCTTATCCGGTGGAGCAATTAGCTGGGAATCGAAAAAACAGCCCACCGTTGCATTGTCATCAACGGAAGCAGAGTATATGGCCCTAACTTCAGCGGCTAAGGAAGCCACCTTCTTACAGAGGTTGATTCAGGAGGTAAGTGGCACCTCTCTGACTCCGGTTACCGTGCACAATGACAGTCAGAGTGCACATAAGATTGTACTTAATCCTATTCATCACAACAGGACTAAGCATATCGATACCCGTTTTCACTTCATAAGGGAAAAAGTCGCTGAAGGCACTATTTTAATTGAATATGTACCAACTAGTGACATGTGTGCCGATATGCTGACAAAGCCGTTAGGTAGGGTTGCGCATTCCAAATGTACTGTCGGTTTAGGGTTGTGCACTTGACATAGTTAGGTTATCTAGTCAACTATGGAATCTCAATTAAGGGCTGGTGTTGTAATGTAGCCTCTATGTTAAATAGGTACTGGCTATATTTCTATTAGTTTAATTGATATTCCATTTACTATTTTGTATCTAGACTTTTACTTTTCTATTGTCACTTCTTCCTTCTTTTCATCTTGTTGACAAGTAAACATTTCAATCTTCAACAGTGTTTTTCTCTAATTTTATCAGTTGCTCATCAGATTTCTATAATTTATGTATTCAGCCACGCTGTAAAAACAATATTTTAATAGCCATTCAGTTAATTTTATTTTGAAACTCTTACTCTCTAAAGTCAAAAAAGATAAGAAAAAAAATATAAATAAATAAAGATAAGATAATGAATAAAGATAAGATCAAAGGCTAACAAGGGCAAAGATAGAAGTGAATAACGAAAGCCACGCACCGGTGCACCCAGCGGCTGGCGTGCGGCGCGGCGGCCCAGCGCAGCACCAGCGGCAGCGACTCCGCGCTCAGCGCCTCCGCGATGGCGTCCTCGCAGCCCTGCACCGCGATCGGCATCTCCAGGAACCTGCCGGCCACACCCCACGCACACCTTCACTGACCACTTCTAACCGCACTCTTACTCTCTTAGTAAAATACCGACCTAACTCAAAATTGTTGATATTTTTATAGCAATTCTTTGCAATAGTTGATATTTTATAGCAATCTTTTGCTATAAAATATCAACTATTAACTTAAAAATTTCATCTCGTGTTCAGGCGCCTTCCCGCCTGAACACGAGATGAAATTTTTAAGTGTGTTATTTAATTCTTTGCAATTTATTCTTAAGTAGTCTTGAGTAAATAACGCACTTCAAATTTCATCTCGTGTTCATATGTGAGTGTACCTATTTACTTAACTCAAAATTGTTGTTAGATGACCTTTCATCCCTGGATATTAGCCGATACTATTTTCACTTAGCATCTATATTAACATTTTGAGTTAGGTCGGGGTTTTACTAAGGGTGCGATATATTCATTTATTGTCAGAACTGTGTTACAAACTTGTTATATGTAGGTATATAGCAATCAACAGTTTGTCCATTGCGGACCTACAATACAAGTTTACTACATTATCAATAAAAATTAATAAATTAAAATAACAATCAAATAAAATTAGTCTTAAGTAAATAACACACTTAAAAATTTCATCTCGCGTTCAGGCGGGACTCGAACCCACACCTTCCACAATCCGGGTGAATGTACTACTAATTAGACCACTGAACGCGATACTAACCCGACGAAATTTGTAAGTGCTTAATTCGACATGAGCTGTCGATAGTCTCATCAATATTGTAGGTATATTTACAATATCCAGTGGAAATATTATTACAAATATTTGACCACCAGTTAAAACTTTTTAAGTGTGTTATTTACTTAAGAATAAATCGCAAAAGATTGCTATAAAATATCAACTATAAATAATAATTATTTATTATAAAATAAATAAAAATTATATTATAATTAGTACATATAGCAATCACATAGAATCATAATATTCTTTTAAATTATAAAAACCTTTCGACAGCAGCCAATTTATCAGTGTCTTTTTAAATTTCGGACCATCTAATGCTTTAATGAAGACAGGTAACTTATTAAATATCCTAATTCCCGTTATAAAAGTACTTCTGTCATAAATATACCAACCATTACGATATTGTAATGGAGCGTTGTAATTGGTTAAGATTTTGCCGCAGTTTTCGAAAATAAGACTTCTGCGCAAATACATTTGCTTAACTTATAAAATTGGTAAAACTGTAGGTATCAGTCTATATACTGTCCCACTGCAGAGCAAAGGCTTCCATCATAGAAATCAAGTTATCGCTACTATGATGGGATTAGGCTTAATCACCACGCTTATTTAATGCGGATTGGTGATCGCAAACGTGTAAGTTCGAAAAATTCGAAATATACTTTTTGCCTGACCCGAGAATCGAACCCAACACCTCGAGATTACCGCTCGATACCTAACCACTAGACCAACAGGGCGTTTCAAACCAATAGGGGCTAGGCCTATACTTTCTTCTAATTTCTATCTTATTTTTATGTGATAGATGGCAGACGAGCAGACGGATCACCTGATGGTAAGCGATTAGCGCCGCCCATTGACATCCGCGTCACAAGTGCGCTGCCAACCTTTAAACCCTCCTTTCCCCGGGATAGGGCCTCTGGTACGATCACTCACGCAGCGAAACACAGTACAGAGACCTTACTATGAATTTGAAATACTATCCTCGCTATCCAAAACTATTGCTCTCTCTTTGACATGCACTACAATAAAAGGGACAAAGCGATAGCTTTCGATAGCGAGAACAGTTTTTCAAACTCATGGTAAGAGTAGTGTGCAGCTTCACGCCGGTTTCCTGTGAGGGCGTGGCGTCACTGCAGTGGAGCACGACAGCCTCACCTGGCGATCTCGTAGAGCTGGAAGGCGTCGTCCAGCGCCGCCGCGCCCGCCGCGCGCCCGCGCCCGAACGTCTGCAAACAACAACGCAACACTATATTCTGGATACCACAACACACTTCTATACAAGTTATATGTTACATAATAGCATCAGCATATGGAAAAGCCTGTAGCATACTCGTACTATGCGTCTTGTTTTGTATATAACGCCCTCTGGGCTGTGTTTTGCTTCTGCGGACAACACTAGACCCGCATACATCATTGCTGTCATTTTGGTTTATCGGATATAATATCGAGATATTTAAAGATAAAGATTTCTTTATTGGCCACAGAACACAAATTTAAACCCTAGTAACATAAGCACATAAATAGAACAAATTCTGTAGCCAACAAGGCCCAACCTCAGCGTTTGCTGCAGTGGCCGAAGCCGCTGCAGCGCTTGTTTTCAGGCAAAGCCTTGGGCGACGGACGTGCACAAATACATACAGGGGGAAGAAAGACAAAACAAAGAAAATAGTTACAATAGAACCAAAGAAAAAACAATATTAATAACATAAAGTCTCCAAGTAACATAAAAACGAAGGGACACATAGTAATGAAAATAAGGTGTAATGTAAATGTAATACATTATGATAATAATAAATTGACATTGGCTGACTACGCGGTCCCGCGCACAACGTGTGGAAGCGCCGCTCTGCGAACTCGGTTGGTGGACGCTGTGCGCGAGCTGTGGCCGCGAGACACAAGCGGAATGCATTCGTTACGTCGTATTGCCACGTACAACCGGGCATGGGAACTTCTTTTTATTAATAAGTAAACTTTAGGGTTATGAAAATCAAAAGAAAATGGGCGAGATTGTGCTCAGTTTTATAGTTTTAGTTCAATGCAGAGTGGATATCGTACAGCACAACCCACTGCACGAGAGAAGCGCCGTGAAGGAACGGACAACCTGACCTACGTGCGCCCAACACGCGCTTAGTTATATAGTGGTTAGAGGTCCGGGATCTATTGTTTAGCATACGGTTTTCGTAAACCACCAGATTTAGAGAATTGAGGTTATGTGTGCGGACTCATCTGTGCATTGTGATATGAGAATAGTGGGATTGATGCTGGAAGGCCGAGTCTATGCAACTACCAGCAAATCGGCACATCTGGGATAGATAAGGAATTACCGGGGCGTAAGGAGCTCGGTGCAAGTCTGGGGCTTTCGTATGAGGGTATTCATTCATTCTTTCTATTCATGTCCTGTTCGGACTGGAGGTAAGCTAAATCTTTGTTTTGCACGTCTACATATATAAATCAAGTACAAGTCTTCCACTTCGAAACATTTGGGTGACAAAAATCGAAATCCCAAACATGTCTATTTAAAGAGGTAAAGAAAGAAGGAGAGTGTCAAAAAGGGATTGGACGTAGGCAGAGGCCTACAATATATTGTTTTAAACTTTCATGGTCCCTAACTTTAGAATAGTTATTTGCGGGATTTCTACCATGTACCTTTATTTACTTAGTAACAACTTACCCGAAAAAACTTCAATTACTGCGTGACCATGGCGCTTGCAACAGTGCCGAAATATTGGAAGCTCAAAAATAAGAGGAGAGACTGGACCCAAATATACTACCACCATCTTATATACTGTACATGTTATGCAAATAAAAATCTGAATCTGAATGTAATAGGCAAATATTCACCATACTATAATTTTATTTTGATTTAGGGCTACATTTTTAAGGTTTATATCAAGTAAAATCAGTTAATATTGTATTATTATAATACAAACAGACATGTTCACGCACACAAATGTTTGTACTGTGCGGGGATCAAACCCGCAACCCTAGGACCAGAGGCAGCGTTCACTACCTCTGTTCCAAACGGGGTCGTCGTGATCACAAAACTGGAACATAACCTAAAACTGGAAAACTTCACAAATAGGCAAGTTGCCTCATGCTAACATTTATAAAAATAACTTTTAATTCAAATATCATTCCGTACAAGCGTCCGAAATATATCAACTTCAATAAATATAAATAAAGGACTGCTGTAAAAATTCAACTTAAACCCGTTATATTTGTACTTTTTTTTCTGTTGATCGAAAACACTGTCCGCCATGGTTCTAGGTCACCACTATTGTACACAACAAAACGTCAAACCCTAGCCTTTATTCCGATAAAAAGAATATGACAGTCACGCGTATTGCTTACAATAACAATGACGTCACGGCACAGGTAATTAAAAGACCATCACGGACGGCTTTTATGGCTGTATAGCCACAATATAATTAACAATATATTAGGAAAGGTGCTTGAATAAAAAAAAACATATTTTTTATGGTGCATTATAATCGTAATGAACCGATCTATCAAATAATAAAAATAGTGGCAACTAGCCTAATCATTATGGTTGCATCACAGACAACTGAAGATTTCCAATGCGCTTAGTAATATCTTCAAGAAATACAATGTTGTTAGTATACTAATGACGACCCGTTTGGAACAGTGGTAGTGAACGCTGCCTGTGATGCCAAGGGTTGCGGGTTCGATCCCCGCACAGTACAAACATTTGTGTGCATGATCATGTCTGTTTGTATTGGTCTGAGTGTTTTCTATAGTATTATAAGTATGTATTTACAAAAGAAAATAATTATATGTATATATTTGTAATTCCAGCTGTTGGTTCTGATATCCGTAACACAGGTGCTTGAGCTACCTATCTCGGAGTCAGATTAATGTATGTGATGTTGTGAAATATTTATTTTATTTATATAACAATTGTATCTGTATAAGCAACTCACCGTGCCGCTACTGCTCGTGCTGTTGGTGGAGGCAGGGGAGGACGTGTTCCTGCCTATCAGACTCAGGTCCACCTGGAACATAAAACATACAATTTAGATACCTCGGCCTCACATAAAAACGGCGTGAAGCAGCACTGTGCTGTGTTTAGCAGTGAGTGAGGGATACAGGAGGCCCAATCCGGGTGGAAGGAGAGTTTAAAGGTTGGCAGCGCAATTGTAACTCCACTGGTGTCGCGGGTGTCTATGGACGTCGGCATTCGCTTACCATCAGGCGACCCGTCTGCTCGTCTACAACCTATCACATAAAAATGAACATCGTTTGTTTTTAAAGATTGTTAAGACACCATACTTGTTGAAAAATTTAAGATGATTGGAAAATCATATTAACTGCGGGAGAGCACGCTTCAGCATGAATAGGCCGGCTTGACCGATACGGCCTCACAGACCACCGGCGTGAAGCGGTGTCCGAGTTATGTTTTACCGAATAAGTTAAGATACCGGAAGCCCAATCCTGGGGAAAGGGGAAAAAGTTGGATGCACTTTTGTGACTCCAATGATTTTGTCCATGAGCGGCGCCAATCGCTTTTCGTCAGGTGAAAAATGGATTTCAGTCTATTTAGTATTTAATTTTTTAATTTTTCAAATACAAACATTACAGCGGTTTAAAGCCTCCGTATATGTAGGTATATTTGTAATCCCGCTGTTGATTCTGATATCCGTAACACAGGTGCTTGAGCTACCTATCTTGGAGTCCGATCAATGTATGTGATGATGTGAATTTTATTTACTAGACTGCGCCCGCGGCGTTACTCACGCAGTCCTAGTCTTTATTACAAAACTCTTCATTCAAACTCCAAACCCGCGCAACTACCCCTTAGTGGTTGAAAATTCAAGTCACTTTTTTATTCAAAACCGGTGCCCAAATATCAATTTTAAGATTCTAACTTTTAAACTGTCTAATTCCCCATACTGCATATCATCCCCTAATAACCCTCTCAAAGGGTTACTTTTTATTTCAAATTATTAGTCTGATTACAAATTTTCACATTTCTAACATCAAAGATGGCGGACTTTCATACAAACTTTTAACCTCCTTATTACCCCTTCAAGGGTTGAATTTTCAAAAATCTCTTCTTAGTGCTTACTTTTACTATAAATGGAACCTTCTTCCCAAATTTGAATGAATGAATGATAACTTTATTTGGCACAATACAAAACAAGTTTCTACTGCCAATAGTCTTTCACCGAGACAAAAAAAAACCTAGAAAAAAAAAACCGCTTTAAAAACCACGAAATAAAAGTGTAAATAACATTTTCAACACTTCATACTCTTAAAATAATATTTTATAACAGTACACTCGAGAAACTCGATTCGTCGTTGTTCCGGTAGATGGCGCTATAAATTTTTGCATCGCGCAAGCAAAGCGTGTCACCGGGACAATGACCCCGGGCCGCCTGCCTAGGTTAGTTCAAAAATAAAAACTCAAGCATTCAAGACGGAACTGGTCTCTTATTTCAACCGTCTCCCTGTCTGAGATTTTTTTTCGCAGATTTTTTTTCATGTTTTTAGTGTTTTAAACGCCCTGTTGGTCTAGTGGGGTCCTTTTTTTTTTTTTTTTTACGCTGGGGAATGCCTCCTTATGCATACCCTCTTGCCGGGGGGCAGGCGGGTTATGTCGGGCTCTCCTCTGGAGGGGGCTTCTCCTAGCGAGAAGCCGGCCAGAGGCATACCGACTAAACCCCAGCGACGCTCCCTCATGGCCAGAGTGGGGAGGGGACATGAGTACGGGTTAAAGAACCTTACTTCACGTCCCTCCCCAGGCGGAGGGCCCACTTACACTGCGGGCCCGACACTGCCTCCCACAGTCAAGCTGGGGGGGGGGGTCTAGTGGGGTCCTGAGTTCGATTCCCGGTTCGAGCGAAAAGTATGTTGCGAATTTTTCGAACATAGCTCGGGTTTGTGATCACCAATCCGCATTTGGCAAGAGTGGTGAATAAGCCTAATCCCAGCATAGTAGCGATGACTTGAATTCTATGATGGAGGCCTCTGCCCTGCAGTGGGACAGTTTATAGGCTGAGTGTTTGATTGGGCCGTACCTGGTCGGTGTAGGCGGCGTGCAGCAGCGCCTGGGCGAACCTCCTCGGCAGCACCTTCTCGTCGACGCACACGTGCGCTGCGCCTGCCCCCCCTGTCCCCCCTGCCGCGGCGAGGCGCGCCAGCAGCGCGCGGAAGTAGCGCGAGCGCGCCGCCAGCACCAGCCGGTGCGCCGGCAACTCGTACGCGCCCCACGACAGCCGGCAGTCCGACATCTCGCCTGCGACGACACACAGCGTGTTGCATTCTTCATTATATATAGCCATGCCGGGAGCCGTAAGATAATGTTGGTAGGCCTTATTCAATTTAAGTCCATACAGAACATTTATGAATGCCAAAACCAAGCCGGCGTCTACACACTCAGACCATTAAAACAAGTCTTAGAACAAAAAAATATTGATGGGAAACGAAGTTGATTTTTTGGTGTGACCGCACACCCCCTGCTCCGCTCTCAAACATTACATTGCGGGCTGTACGTTTTGAAGCTATTTTTCCCTAGGAATTACTTAAAATTTTGAATAAGTTTCTTTGGACAAAAACTAGGTAATAATGTTTAAAATTTATTTACATCAAAATCTTGAGATTTTTATTTTGACTTTGACATTCAGTAACTTGGAAAGTATTGAGTTCCCAGGTATGGTCTAGAAGGAAAAACTGGTCCTGTTGATGTGCTGAATACATAGGTTTCGGCCTTGTTAAGGGTCTTTTTACACACTGTATAGATGTGCCAATCGCTGCCTAAAAAACGGGGGAACTGCTTATAATATTCTAATGAGGAATTTTTCAATGACATTAGTCAGTCGGTCTCTAAAGTGATAACAGATGGTGCTACCCGTATCTGTATACAAATTACAGCGATTGGTCGCGACGTTTAAAGTGTTGCTATATTTCATTTTCATTTACCCATGAATGAATATTTTTTATTTTAAATTATCAACAATAACAATTAAGCTCCTTGTAAAAACTATAATTCGATAGAAATATTTAATGACAAACTGTTCATTTTCAAACGGGCAGCATTCAAAAACATCTTCAAACGCCATGACAGACATTTTTTTACAACTAATTTAAGGTCTACTTGAGGTTGGTATAAAGTGTTAATTTTCCATGTAACCCATACACATAATATGGTTACCAACCTGTGCGGATAAATAAATGGGATCAGAAATGGCAGTGCGCATCTAGTCACGTACTCGCTCAGCACATCCACGAGTGCGAGGTATAGACGTAAACAGTGTGCGAGCGAAGTAAAATAGATGCGCCGCCATTTTGATCCCATTCTTTATCCGCACAGGTTGTACTTTGAAATATTAGGTACGTAAAAACTTTAGCACGCTGATATATTTCCTATAAATCAGGGAGCATAGGATATATCATCCAACACATGAAAATATATATTATAATAGACGTGCTTACACCACTAGCGATTGACGCAAATTAATAAATTATCTACAGGAAAACTGGAATAAAACTGTTCAAAACTTAAAGGAAGGACTGTAAGCGTTCTTCGTCAGGCACTAAGCCGAAAATCAGCGGTTTGCCATTCGGTGAACCAAATTGCTGAGCTATCGCCATTTTGCATCACGAGCGAACACACAAAAACCCCCCCCCCCCCCCCCTGCTAACTTGTCACTTGCAAAATGGCAAACTATCTATGTATTGTATAATTTAAACAGGTATGTATTAGTAGTTTTTTAATTTTATAGTTTTGCATTTTCTTGTTTAATTTTTTAATTTTGTAAGCGTATTATGTCATGTTTCATGATGCAAATAACGATTATCTATTTATCTATCTATATACATCAACACACCTGAAATATTATAGACTGCTTACCCATCTAGCGAGAGTGACGCCAAAGTTAATAAATACCTACAGGAAATGGTCATCGTAAGCACATTTAAGTCCCCACGCTGGGGCACGAAGCCTCCTCAATCACAGAGGGGTAGTGCCATACTCACCACGCTTGGCAGACGGGTTGGCGAGGGTTTTGATATAAATGCAGAGTTTTCCTTCTCTGGGTACTGATGATCATGCCAGCAGCTTTACCTTAGTCGCGTTTTACGACACCTCGGTAAGAGTGAGGGTGGGTTATTCTACTCTGCCGGGATTGCACGGCATAACTGGTGATTTTATTTATTTTATTATTTATTTTATTTTATTCGGAAGACCAATAGCTGTCTTAATACAGTAGCAATTACAATGAATTTCTTAAAGCTAATAACAGGTCTTCACTGATAGAAATAAAGTAAGTAATAGTTTTAACATGCGAAGATCACGGAAAGCAACAGATCAAGTTGGCCATGATACGTAAAAATAAATTTAACAACACTATTACATACATACTGTTGCCGTTATTGGCGGCTTCCGCAGCCGCAGAACAAAACCAATACCTATGTAGGTAGGTACTATGCCTAATTTCTAATGGACAACATTTCAAATTTTTGACATGTCCATATTGTTTTTTTATATGAAAGTAGACATAAAATGAACAGACCCATATGTTTTCTTTTTTCAAAATTTGTCCATTTTCATGCATAAAATAATTATTGAAATTCTTTTTATTCTAAATAGACGTAAGCGCTAAATGACGTCATCGGACGGCTGAATACAGCGATATTCCTTTGCTTATCATTGTTTTAATAAAAAAAAGGTACTGCTGTCAAAGATAAATAATACTAGTGTCAACATTGTCAACGTCATTCATACATTCAACGTTGACAAGTTGTCTTTTTTTTTGACAGTTATATGTTATGAGATTGGCATTATGTACATTTAAAACTATAATGTGCTAAGCAAAGAAATATTTTACATTCTGCCGTCCGATGACGTCTTCTTACGTTTTTTAGTTTTTAATTTTTTTCTCAGTAAATAAGCAATATAAAAAATGAATAAATATATATTCGAGCAGCGGAAAAGTAAACAAAGAATTGGTATTTTTTGTTTCGGAGCTTAGCAATTTTGGAATGTTGTCCATTTATGATTGACCGCAAAACTCACCGGACTCCAGCAGGTAGCGCATGTCCTGGTGCAGCGCGTCGGGCGAGAAGCCGAGCAGCGTCGCCAGCCGCGCCGCCGCGCCCTCCGCGCGAGCGCGCCCGCGCCCCGACCGCGCCGCGCAGCGACACAGCGACGCGCGGCACGCTGCGGGACCGCACTCTGATCACTCAAACCGCCACAACCAACCACCGACAACATTCCGGGCTGAGACGCCCTATCTTCTTACGCACCAGTCTTCAGTCAGTTCTTACAGTTAAATTTCTGGGTGTCAACATCGATAAAGACATCAACTGGAAATCGCAAATTGAAAATGTATGTGACAAAATTAATCGTTTCGTATACGTCTTAAAGAGACTTCGATATGTCACAGACCGCAGTACAGTTCTTACCGCATATCATGCATATGTTGCCTCTACAATGCGTTACGGTTTAATGTTCTGGGGAAATAGTGTCAGCATGCATAAGGCTTTTGTGATGCAAAAAAAATGTTTGACAGCAATTTATGGCATACCACCTTATCAGTCTTGTAAGCCTCTTTTCAAAGAACTGAAATTGTTGACTTTACCTAGCCTTTATATATTTGAAACAAGTAAATTTGTTAAGCATAATATTGGTCTCTTTAATAAAGCTAGTGACATTAATCCTCGTAATACAAGGAACGCTAATAAACTTGTTCTAAAATTTGCTCCAAGAACTGCACTTTATATGAAAAATTGTTTAAATATGTGTTGTAAAATCTATAATAAAATACCTGAAAGTTTGAAAATGTTAAATAGTCCATTATTTGAAAGAAAATTGCATGCATGGCTGCTGGATAAAAGTTTTTATGATATTAAAGAGTTAATTGTGTAACCTCAACCCACTTACAAAATATTTACATGCCAATACATTTGGCGAAACATGTGAAACGATCTTTAAGAATTTTACTGTAAACACCATTTTATGTACCGTGTTTCGAGTGAATAAATGAATTGAATTGAATTGCACCCTTAGTAAAATACCAACCTAACTCAAAATTTTAATATAGATGCTAAGTGAAATAGTATCGGCTAATATCCAGGGATGAAAGGTCATCTAACAACAATTTTGAGTTAAGTCAATAGGTACACTCACATATGAACACGAGATGAAATTTGAAGTGCGTTATTTACTCAAGACTACTCAAGAATAAATTGCAAAGAATTGCTATAAAAATATCAACAATTTTGAGTTAGGTCGGTATTTTACTAAGGGTGCGTTATTATTATTTATTAGCGGACATATTCTGTTGTCCCCTGGGTGAATTCGCAAGGACGACACTATATATATTATGTTATAAATAGGATTTAGGATTTATTGGTTTAGTTTATAATGTTTAACGTGTTTAGTTTATAATATATATCTATATATCTAGAGAGGATAGTATAGTATAGTACCAGCCTATATACTGTACCACTGCACAAAGCACAAGGAAATCAAGTTATCGCTATAGCCTTAGTCACCACGCTTGACTAATGTGTATTGGTGATCACAATCCCGAGCTATGTTCGAAAAATTAGAAACATACTTTTGCTAGACCCGGGATCCCAGAGATCACGGCCCGTTACTAAAACCACTAGACCAACGGAGCGTTTTGCCGATATATAAATATTTTATTGCACAACTTAACTAGACATTGTAAAAATTTAAGAAACAATTTTAGAGGTCTTATCGGACATAGACCTGTTTGGAACAGTGGTAGTGAACGCTGCCTTAAATCCAAAGGTTGCGGGTTCGATCCCCGCACAGTATCTACCTAGCTATGTAGGTATCTACCTAGCTTTATATAATAATTAGATAGTTGTACTATCGCATTAGGCTAAGTCCTGTAAAGATAGCGTAAGAAGAGAAATAAATAAATCTTCTACTTATACTCGAAACTGGAATTCAAGACCAAAAAAGCTACAACAATGTTGCCACTGCAATAAAATCAAAGTACAATAGTATAATAATTATTTTCTAAAAACATACGCTGACGTAAACTATTTATTTCGACGACCCGATTGGAACAGTGATAGTGAACGCTGCCTCTGATACAAGGGTTGCGGGTTCGATCCCCGCACAGTACAAACATTTGTGTGCATGAACATGTTTGATTTGTATTGGTCTGGGTGTTTGCTATGTATTATAAGTATGTATTTACAAAAGAAAAGTTTTATATATATATATTTGTAATCCCACTGTTGATTCTGATATCCATAACACAGGTGCTTGAGCTACCTATCTCGGAGTCAGATCAATGTATGTGATGTTGTGAAATATTTATTTATTATTGGTTATTTTAATTCTATAATACGTGCGCAGTCGCCGCTCTGTCGCATGCATCACACGCTTAACGCACTCTTGACATTGCATCCACAACTAGACATATTTACAGATACTGTTAAGTCCTTAGTAAATAAAATTGATATTTGTTTATAAATACAATAAGAGCTAATTATGTAAAATTATGTAATTGGGTTTATCCCGTATAATTAAATTGAATAAATAAATAATTTAAAGAAGTAATTGTATTTACTTAATTTTATAAAAATACAAGACGCTTTAATAAAAACTTAATCATCCGTAATGTTCGGTAGAAAGGCTGATATTGAGATTGTCTTATTTCAGATGTTAATAACATTTGGTACAACATTTGAAGTTACATATGGTTGTTTCGTAAAGTGAGGTGCCGCCAAGTGATATTAATATAAGAATCTTTTTTAACACTGCTATTGTGTGAGTTGAATAACTCGCTGAGAGAGTCTTAAAACCTGCGATTTCGTTAAAAGTTGCCTCGGCAGAATCCATAGATCGATAAAACGCTAAACACCCCCATTTTATTGAGTGGCTTAGACTTTGACGGACTTCGTCTGTTGACTGTCAAAGGTAAATAATACTAGGTGGAAACCTAATCATGAATTGTGCCAGCTTATAATAAGAAAAGAAGTATTATAACAAAAAGGTTAGCAAAACCTGAAAACTTGATTTGACAATGACATAAGTGACATTGAAAGATTTGACAGTGACGTATCTGTCGTAGTTTTTTTGGTCTTGAATTCCAGTTTCGGGTATAGTTAGTGCACTTTACGGTACTACATGTATTTCCCCTTTCCTACATCATCATCATCATCATCATCAGCCAATTTAAGTCCCCACTGCTGGGGCACGGGCCTCCCTCAATCACATGAGGGGTAATTACCATACTCACCACGCTTGGCAGACGGGTTGGCGAGGGTTTAGATATAAATGCAGAGTTTTCCTTCTCTGGGTGCTGATGATCATGCCAGCAGCTTTACCTTAGTCGCCTTTTACGACACCTCGGTAAGAGTGAGGGTGGCCTATTCTACTCTGCCGGGGACCATACGGCCCCTTTCCTACAATATGGATTATTTCAAACGAAGCGTGAAGAAGAATCTCGCGGGCGAGTATGGCGGTGCCAACGGAGGTGGTGCCTGACATCGCTTCCGTTGTAATTGCAACGTGGGCTCTTCTCTTGCTTACCATTAGGCTGAGGAGCGCCAATATACTTTGCCTCTATAAAAAAAGACTTATTCGCAAACACACACAAAAATGTTTTTCTGCATGTAAGCAGATTTATTAGTTATTGTGAGGGTTGCCATTTATGTTAAAAAGAAAATAATTATCGATGACATATTCATCATCTAGACTCCCCTACTCCCTCATGTCATCCAAAATAAGCAAAGCAAAGACGGGATCCCTTTAATTGGCATAATGTGTTTTGTCCTAAAATGGATTGGCATAATTTATTTAGCATAATATTAATTTCGGGCGAATTTGGTTTTAACATAATATGTACTGTGGCATAATTATTATTTAACATAATGTATTTATTATTTCCTATATCATAGAGAGTAAAAGTAGTTTTAGGAGCGGCGAGGGTGGCCCTTGGGCCATTCGTAAGCCGCTTTTTAATGACTTATAATTTATTATTTTATGCTTAATCATGTTTATGCTTATTACATTTATGCTAAAAACTGTTGTGCTTATTAGTATTATGCGAAATTATCATTAGTAGTAATTACATTATGCTAACTTATTTTATGCTTAATTTTTTTATGCTTCTTGACAGTGAACCAACAAAGACCCATAGTGTTTACATAACGGGCCGGGTAGGACACACTAGCGACGCCAATTGATTTTAATTTTTAACTACTACACTGGATCAATTTTAAACAATTTCGGGGTTACAATCTCTCGGCAAACACTTATACTATTTATTAAATAACCATGCACAAATGTAGGGTTCGTTTTGTACCCGAAAAATTTATTCACGCCAAAAGCGGCCACTTTAGGCGGTAATCCAAATTTCGAGTCCAAAAGCAGACCCATAAGTTAAGTATAAGTATTTAATAAATAGTATAAGTATTTGCCGAGAGATTGTAACCCCGAAATTGTTTACAATTGATCCGGTTTAGAAGCTAAAAATTAAAATCGATTGGCATCGCTAGTGTGCCCTACCCGTCACCTTAAGATTGGCAGCCATTGCCGGATTATGAGTCCCCGCACTCACCGTACGCGTTGTCCCCGCTGATGATGTCGAGGTCGCCCTCCGCGCTGCCGCCGTGTTCCCATTCTGCAATAAATAATCATAAGTTTATCATTTTTTTATGGCTCTATCCGAAGATAATTCGCCAATGTCAAGTAACTTATTGAGAATAAGTAGGTAGTCAATAGTCGAAGTCAGTCAAAGTCACAGTCACTCAATAAAACGCCGGTATTTTACGTTTTATCGACCTACGGATTCACTCTAAAAGCAATCGCAGGTTTTAAGACTCTATTAGGTCACACAACAATACAATCCAACGATTCTTATTATTAGGATCACTTTGCGGCACTTCACTGCACAAATAAACACCAAATTTGCACATTAAAAACCACTAGACACTAATTTAAAACCTTTGAATTGCATCAGCTCATGAGGCTTGTTTTAGCCCTACCACAGATCACCCCCAATAGATACCGCATAGGAGGCCAGAAAAAGTCACCATACATAGTTGCATTTGCTATAATTCTCGATCGCTGGGAACGCTACTTCACTTGTGACCAAGTAACAGACCCGTGCGTTACGCGTATTTAAACACTCTGAAAATAGTTTTCGGTGATTGACGGGTACGAAAATGGCAACATGTGCTATAAAATGGTGTGGAAAATCGAAAAGGACATCAAATTTTCAAAAAGCAAAAGATAAATAAATGGACAACATTTCATATTTTTAACATGTCCATATTGTTTTTTTATATGAAAATAGACATAAAATGAATGGACCCATATTTTTTCTTTTTTCAAAATTTGTCCATTTTCATGCATAAAATAATTATTAAAATTCTTTATATTCTAAATAGACGTAAGCGCCAAATGACGTCATCGGACGGCTGAATACAGCAATATTCCTTTGCTTATCATTGTTTTAATAAAAAAAAGGTACTACTGTCAAAGGTAAATAATACTAGTGTAAGTAAGTAGTAATAATACTAGTGTCAACATTGTCAACGTCATTCTTACATTCAACGTTGACAAGTTGTCTTTTTTTTGACAGATGCATGTCATGGGTTTGGCATTTCGTAAATTTAAAACTATAATGTGCTAAGCAAAGAAATATTTTACATTCTGCCGCCCGATGACGTCATCTTACGTTTTTTTAGTTTTTAATTTTTTTTCTCAGTAAATAAGCAATATAAAAAATTAATAAATATATATTCGCGCATCGGAAAAGTAAATAAAGAAATGGTATTTTTTGTTTCAGAGCTTAGCAATTTTGAAATGTTGTCCATTGCAAAAGATTGCTATAAAAATATCAATTGATAATGATGATGATGATGATTAATCCCTAGGGTGGTAGGAAGCGTGACTCACTGTGGTGCGCGTTGGTATCGCTGGGCGTGGAGGGATGAGCGGGACAGGTGGTGGCGGGCGCGTACAGAGCGGCTACAACCGCCGCCACCTCGCCTCGCGTCGCGCCTGCGCACGCGCCGTCCACGCACACGCGCCGCGCCGACCTGCCGATCACACGATACTACATCACACTCCGCTCAACTAATACTTTAAATTAACACTCCCGATCAATTCAACTTTCAACATAAAAAAAATTAACAACACTCTCGATCAAATTAACTTTCTAAATAAAGAAACAAAAACAAAATCGGTTCATCCGTTCAGGAGCTACGATGCCACGGACACACACACAGATACTTCAAACGTACAACACCCCGTCGAATTTTAACCCCCGACGCAAAAAGACAGGGGTGTTGTAAGTTTGACGTGTCTGTCCGCAAATAGTGACAGGACTCTATTTATCGACAGTTTTAATTTTATTCAAAACGTAATACCATAATACTTACTTACGCATTTAGATAATATCGCCAGGAGTTGGGGAAAGATATACACCGTTACTTTTTACCGACTTCAAAAAAAGATTAGGTTCTATGTTCGACAGTATCTTTGTTTTTTTTTTATTATTTATGTATATTCACCGATTACTCCGCCAATTATTGACCGATTTGCAGAACTATTTTTTTATTTGAAAGCACACACTCCTAAGTTGGTCCCATTGTCACCATGTCAGAATCTGATGATGGGATCTTAGAGAAATCGAGGGGAACCCTCAAATTTTATAGGCATACGTAATGTTTTGTATCTTTTTCAAAGCTGAACCAGTATTACACCTAATTGTATTAATTTTGTGGCTCTGCTGATGATGGAAGGTCAACTCCTCAACGGTAAGGAGTTAAAGGATATCTCTTTCAAAACTGTATTCACAATTAGTTTTTAGGCTGCCGAAAAATGAGACACTGAAGAGCATGAAAAAAAAAATTCTACAAAAAAAATCGCCTTCAAAAACCGCGAAAAGGGTAAGGGTGTGTGTCTGTCTATAGCATCGTAGCTTCCGAACAAATGAACCGATTTTGATTTTGCTTTGTATTTTGTTTGAAAGATGAATAAGGGGAGAGTTTTCTTGGTTGTGGATGTTGGAAAAAAATCGATCCAAGATGGCCGCCGTCACAAAGATATGGATTGTATGTTTAAACACAACTCCCAAAATATGGGTATCATATAAAATGGCTGTTACATACACCTACCGGCACGAAATCTTGGCCTTAGTGTAATTTTCATACAAACATGCTCTCTTTACAGGTTCACAGAGCAAAAACATCGTTTTGTATGTACCAATTTTAACGTTTATTTAATGTTTGAATGTTCAACTTTCAATTAATTAATTCAATCCACTCATGAAACCACTGGATTTCGACAAAATCGGAAAAATAATTATTTTTTTTACATCCCACATGACGTTGTATCAACGCGAAAAAGAAAATCGTTCTTCCTTGATTATGATGAAATTGAGTGGTTTCAAGAGTTAATTGAAATAATTAATTAAAAGTTGAGCATTTAAACATTAAATAAACGATAAAATTGGTACATACAAAACAATGTATGTAATGTTGGTAGTGACCCTGCCTTTTACGCCAAAGGTCGTGGGTTCGATCCCCACCCTGCACAAACATTCGTGCGATGAACATTTGTGTTTGTTCAGTGTCTGGGTGTAATATATGTATTTAAGTATATATTTGTGTTCCTCTGTTGTCTGATATCTGTAACACAAGTGCTTAAGCTACTTAGGGCCGATTTCACCGCTTATATTGAACGAGATCAATTCGCTTGAACTCGGTTTACGCGCTAAACTGAGTTCCGTTCCATTGTCTTCGCTTGGATTGATCGCGTTTTAGTGTTGATCGCGTTCAATTTCAACGGTGAAATCGGCTCTTAGTACGGAATCAGGTCAACCACACAAAAAAACATTAATTAATTAATTAATTAATGTTTTTTGCTCTGTGAACCTGTAAAGAGAGCAATTTTGTATGGAAATTTCACTATGGCCAACATTTCGTGCCGGTAGGTGTATTTATTGTGACAAACTTCAAATCCAAGATGGCCGCCGTCGGGGGTTTTTTAAATTTTCAATTATTTCGTCGAGAGTTAAACATGAAGATATAGCATGGTAGGTATACTGACGGCGGGTAGCGCTGCAGCAGGTCGCGGAAGTAGGTGCAGCGCGCCGCGAGGACGGCGCGGTGCGCGCACACCGCCCAGCCCGCGCCCGCCAGCTCCACGTCGCACCACCACCTGCGCCGGCGCACACTTCAGCGGGACAGTACAGACACCACGAACAAACGCTCGCACACAGCGCACGCACACTTTACACGGATTCTAAGGTCTTGTCGGCTTAAGTATTAAGATATTTAATAAGCTACCACAAAATGTCATTAACCTATCACTGGATAAGTTTAAGTCCCATATTAAAACATGCCTAATGAAGAAAGGTTACTATAGTGTACAAGATTATTTAAATGATAAGGATTCTTGGTAATGTAATTGATTAATCTTTTGAGTTGTTATTCATAGTAGTCTATTAACTTTCATAATTGTATTTTTTTCTCTTTTCTCAATTGAAACTCTGTAACATCATCAATATTTGAAAAGAGTAACTACTGAGTTTCTTGCTGGTGTCTTCTCAGTAGAAATCGACATTCCGAACCAGCGATAGATAATATGTACTATTTTGACATTCATAAGTGTTCTGTGTGGACCTAAATTGAATAAAGAATTTTTTATCTTTATCTTTATCTTTGTCCCATCGGAGTACAAGCGTAATCGTAGGAACTAAATTCAGGGTTGTCGATTTTACTCGAGTGCCGCTTACTTTATTTTGGTAGAGAAAATAAGTAGATAAAGATAAGCCCCCTTATTATAAAATGCGATTTAAAAATAGTTCGGAAACTAAACTCGTGCTATCCCTTTTAAACATTGCGTGTTGAAACGAGATGTCACAAGCATTAGTGCGGTAATAACTTTAGATCGCATTTTGTAATAATAAGGATATGGTTTCGGATTTTAAAGTGATATGATTGGGGGGGAGAGAGTAAGTGGTGTATCTAAGGAGCGTTCTTTCTATTTTAGTCGAAATTTACTGTTATCTGCTGTAATTTACGAGTTACAATAACAATTACATTTTGGGGGGTCGGAGATGGAGATTGATATGGGGGGGGGGGGGGTGGTGGGACCTCACTATATCTTGGCCCAAGCGGGTGCATGACCAATACCAACGATACAAAACGTTATGAAAGGTATGTCTAATTTTATGTATCTTTGCGTAGCTTTTTGCAACTTTAGGAATCATTTTGTGTATCTTTGTATACGGATATTGTATGCTAGTATTATGCTTATTTCTTAAAAATATCATTCTAATAATAATAATTCTAATTTAACAGGCACCAGATGATCCTTGTTGCACATAGGACCCCGAGATCGCGGCCCGGCACTTAAACCAGTAGTCCCACGGTAAGAATAATATTTTACAAAAATAAGAGACAACCCTATACGGTAGGTAACTTTCTGTCCAAAATGGCGGAGTGTCGATACTGCTTTAGCGTATTTATCTTCTGTGCCGGCGGATTGCGAGCGTTTCCAAAGCGGAGGCGACGACGCAACGAACACGTCGCGGATGCGGAGCGGATTATTTATCATGCTGTGGTGTTTACTTTAGTTTTGTGATGGGATCCGATGGTGGTGATACCAGAACCAACTGTGAAACGAACCTACTGCGTTTCCGCTTTAATCCTTGTGTTCCGCATTGAATATTGATAGTATGTTGAATAGACGCTTGAGACTTCCGAAGTAACTTCGCTTTGTGATTTGTGGACTTTTAATTCCAATGATGCCATCTTGCACAACCCTCCTGATAACGGAACTCGGATCAGCCTCCGTTAAATATATATCTGTGATCCCACTGTTGATTCTGATATCCGTAACACAGGTGCTTGAGCTACCTATCTAGGAGTCAGATCAATGTATGTGAACATCATCATCATTCATCATTTCAGCCAATAGACGTCCACTGCTGGACATAGGTCTCCCCCAATGTTCTCCACACAGATCGGTCCTGTGCCGCCCGCATCCAATGGATTCCCGCGATCTTAACCAGATCGTCGGTCCACCTTGTGGCCTGCCACGGCTGCGACTTCCTGTGCGTGGCCTCCATGTGGCATGTATGTGATGTTGTGAAGTAATTGAATATTTATTTATTTAATAGACTGCGCCCGCGGCGTTATTCAAGCAGTTTTAGTCTTTATTACAAAAGTCTTCATTCAAACTTCAAACCCGCGCAACTACCCCTTAGGGGTTAAAGTTTCAAAAGTCACTTTTTTATTAAAAACCGGTGCCCAAACATCAATTTTAATATTCTAACTTTTCAGATTGGTAGGGGTGGCGTGCATTAGGGGAGACCTATGTCCAGCAGTGGACGAGTATGGGTTGCTGATGATGATGATGATGAGGGTGTTTCTACAGCGAATCCGTTGCGCATTCGCGACGTGTTCGCTGCGTCGTCGCTCCGCTTTGCAAACGCTCACAATTCCTCTAGTAGCCACACAGTCACTGACTGTAGTTGCCAAACTATCTTAAAGTTACACCTGCGACTTATGTCCATTCAGCGTCAAAAGGTGAATTAACTTTCTAAAGATAAAAACATTAAGTTATAAAAATCTTTCTTTCGTGTGTGTGTTTTCATTTTGCCAAAGTAAAAAATATTCGTAATATTTCTCAATAAATCTGAACAAAGATCTTGTTTAGATTCTTTTTTTTTTTTATATGAGAGGTGGCAGACGAGCAGACGGATCACCTGATGGTAAGCAATTCCGCCGCCCATGGACACCCGCAACACCAGTGGAGTCACAAGTGCGCTGCCAACCTTTTCCCCTTCCCCCCCATTGGGCCTCCGGTAACCTCACTCACACGGCGAAACACAGTGCAGGCGCTGCTTCACGCCGGTCTTCTGTGAGGCCGTGGTATCACTCCGGTCGAGCCGGCCCATTCATGCCTAAGCGTGGCTCTCCCACATTTAAAAATTCATTGAGAAATATTATGTCAGTCGGCCTCTGAAACAAGAGAGCACAACTTTACTTCTACTACCACTCTATTTCAGGATCCTACATTACTTCTTTCCAGTCATTGATCTCAAGTTCTTTATCTTTGAGATGAGATGGGTGGAAAATTAATCACCCGGCTCCCGCGCCAGCTCAGCCTGCCCCCCTCACCTCTCGGTCACCGCGCGTTGCAGGTCCCTGGTAGGTCAAGTCCCGCAACACCCATCCTCATACAGCACCCCTCACCTCTCAGTCAGCGCGCGGTGCAGGTCCTGGCCAGTCCCCGCTGCACAGGATAGCCTCCTCACCTCTCAGTCAGCGCGCGGTGCAGGTCCTGGCCAGGTCCCCGCAACACCCAGCCTCGCCCCCCGCCCTCACCTCTCAGTCTGAACACGGTGCAGGGCCTGGCCAGTCCCCGCTGCACAGGATAGCCTCCTCACCTCTCAGTCAGCGCGCGGTGCAGGTCCTGGTGGAGCGCAGCAGCAGGCTCCCGCGCGAGCTCGGCCTGCGTGGCCAGGTCCCGCAGCGCGGCCCCGGCCTCCAGCTCGGAGCAGAGCAGGAACACCTCGGCCAGCCGCCACGACGACACCACCGAGCGGATGAAGCGCGCGTGCTCGCAGCCTGCAACACGGTCAGTAAGGAGATGTCACAACAAGTACTCAATCCACGCCACCATGCTCAAGAGGCGTGCCGTAGGCGTAGGTAGGCAGACGAACAGACGGATCACCTGATGGTAAGCAATTGCCGCCGCCCATGGACACCCGCGACACCAGTGGAGTCACAAGTGCGCTGCCAACCTTTAAACCCCCCTATCCCCCGGATCGGGCCTCCGGTACCCTCACTCACGCAGCGAAACACAGCACAGTGCTGCTTCGCGCCGGTTTTCTGTGAGGCCGTGGTATCACTACGGTCGAGCCGGCCCTTTCATGCCGAAGCGTGGCTCTGCCACGGTAAGTATGATCGCGGGTAGGGTAGATTGCCCTTATATTAGACATTGCTGTAACAGTCATCTGCAGTAGATGCGGGCAATCTTATGATTTATTTTTCTTTTTTATTATATAATAATTTTTATTTTCATTTAATAATTGATATGAAATAATGTAATTTTGGGTGTAATTTGCCTGAAATAAATGACATTTTATTTATTTTATCAGTATAAGAATATTTTTTTTATGATGTAGGGTCAGACGAGCAAGAGATATTTCCAATAAGCTTGACTCCTTGGCACTGCGTAGAAATGTAGCCTCTCTATGTATATTCTACCGTTTATACTATGGGGAATGCTCTGAATAATTATTCTATTATATTTTCTAAGAACTTTCAGCGTCGCCCTCGTAAAGTCCATTAAGCATGTTGGATCAACAATATAAGTGAAAACAAAAAACCTATTCCATACATTATCCCCGGGTGGAAATTAAATTTTGTATGGAACAGCAGATTTTTCTTTTTGCTTATATTGTTGATCTAACACGTTAAATGGCCGTTATTCACGATACCTATAATGTTGTTTTCAGCATGTAAACGATAAAAAATTAACGGTGTAAATACTGAGATAGAGGCATCAGTCGGCTAGGATGTGCTGGCACCATCTAGAGGAAAGCGACCAATACTCAACGGTTATGTTTAAAATAATAATAAAATAAAGCAATTTATAAATTGCCTTTCAGTGTTGAGATGGGCCTTAACAGGGCCCATGTCAACACTGAAAGCACTTTAATTAAGACCTAGATTTGATTTAAGCTTTACCTACATGGAACAATAAAGAATATGAATGTAAAGGAAGATCACTATCTACGCTAGTGTATATTCCATTTGTATTGTTTATGCAGTCATTATTAATCTATGGAACTATTAGATGTCAGTGACGTGAGTGACACCGACTGTCAATTTTAGAAGGTAAATGTTAGGTAATGGGATATTTATAAAAACGGGAACCAATATTCTCCTGGTTAATGTAATGGGAAATATAATATTATTTTAACTAGAAGTAAAGGCTTTAAATGTTGTTTTTGTTATTTCAGGTATGCTATTCTGTTTAAACTATGGTAGTTGTAGTAATAAAACTTGTGTATTAGTGTAATGTGAATAAAAGATTGTTGTTATTTCAGAAAACGCAATTACGTCTTTTCATCCGAGCATATACCATTATATGAATATATGTATAGTATGGCTACCTGCGAAAGTTATTATGGGAGACGATTAAATAAATTATACAAGTTAGTCTATTTGCATAGCTACCTCTGTCGGGGCGATGCGGGCGCGGGCGGCGCGCGGCGGCGGCGAGGCGGCGCCTCAGCGTGCCCAGCCCCGCGCCGCCCGCCTTCTTCTTCCTCTCGCGGATCACGTCGGCCATGGTGGGCGGCGCCTCCGGCAGTCCGGCGCCTTCGCACGCCTCGCCCTCCTGCAATACACACCAGGGATACGGTCACATCAAATCAAATCAAATCAAATAATTCTTTATTTGCATAGGCTTGTATACAGCACTTACAAATCGTCATACATTTTAATGACTTTAAACTATTTATAAGTACTTATGTATAATTTACATGTTAATACATATATATGTTGATACATAAAATATACTAAAGAAATAAATAAACATAATGCGATTCTACCACCGGCTTGGAAAGTTGTTTCTGGTCGAGAAGATCCGGCAAGAAACTCGCCACTTACTCTTTTTATTTTAATCATCATCGTCATGTCAGCCAATAGACGTCCACGGCCGGACATAGGCCTCCCCCAATGTTCTCCACAAAGATCTGTTCCCGCAACCTATTTTTAAGTGATAGGTGACAGACGAGCAGACGGATCACCTGATGGTAAGCGATTGCCGCCGCCCTTGGACACCCGTGACACCAGTGGAGTCACAAGTGCGCTGATGACCTATAAACCCCCCTTTCCCCGGATTGCGCCTCCGGTACCCTCACTCACGCAGCGAAACACAGCACAGTGCTGCTTCGCGCCGGTTTTCTGTGAGGCCGTGGTATCACTACGGTCGAGCCGGCCCTTTCATGCCGAAGCGTGGCTCTGCCACGGTAAGTATGATCGCGGGTAGGGTAGATTGCCCCTTATATTAGACATTGCTGTAACAGTCATCTGCAGTAGATGCGGGCAATCTTATGATTTATTTTTCTTTTTTATTATATAATAATTTTTATTTCATTTAATAATTGATATGAAATAATGTAATTTTGGGTGTAATTTGCCTGAAATAAATGACATTTTATTTATTTATCAGTATAAGAATATTTTTTTTTATGATGTAGGGTCAGACGAGCAAGAGATATTTCCAATAAGCTTGACTCCTTGGCACTGCGTAGAAATGTAGCCTCTCTATGTATATTCTACTGTTTATACTATGGGGAATGCTCTGAATAATTATTCTATTATATTTTCTAAGAACTTTCAGCGTCGCCCTCGTAAAGTCCATTAAGCATGTTGGATCAACAATATAAGTGAAAACAAAAAACCTATTCCATACATTATCCCCGGGTGGAAATTAAATTTTGTATGGAACAGCAGATTTTTCTTTTTGCTTATATTGTTGATCTAACACGTTAAATGGCCGTTATTCACGATACCTATAATGTTGTTTTCAGCATGTAAACGATAAAAAATTAACGGTGTAAATACTGAGATAGAGGCATCAGTCGGCTAGGATGTGCTGGCACCATCTAGAGGAAAGCGACCAATACTCAACGGTTATGTTTAAAATAATAATAAAATAAAGCAATTTATAAATTGCCTTTCAGTGTTGAGATGGGCCTTAACAGGCCCATGTCAACACTGAAAGCACTTTAATTAAGACCTAGATTTGATTTAAGCTTTACCTACATGGAACAATAAAGAATATGAATGTAAAGGAAGATCACTATCTACGCTAGTGTATATTCCATTTGTATTGTTTATGCAGTCATTATTAATCTATGGAACTATTAGATGTCAGTGACGTGAGTGACACCGACTGTCAATTTTAGAAGGTAAATGTTAGGTAATGGGATATTTATAAAAACGGGAACCAATATTCTCCTGGTTAATGTAATGGGAAATATAATATTATTTTAACTAGAAGTAAAGGCTTTAAATGTTGTTTTTGTTATTTCAGGTATGCTATTCTGTTTAAACTATGGTAGTTGTAGTAATAAAACTTGTGTATTAGTGTAATGTGAATAAAAGATTGTTGTTATTTCAGAAAACGCAATTACGTCTTTTCATCCGAGCATATACCATTATATGAATATATGTATAGTATGGCTACCTGCGAAAGTTATTATGGGAGACGATTAAATAAATTATACAAGTTAGTCTATTTGCATAGCTACCTCTGTCGGGGCGATGCGGGCGCGGGCGGCGCGCGGCGGCGGCGAGGCGGCGCCTCAGCGTGCCCAGCCCCGCGCCGCCCGCCTTCTTCTTCCTCTCGCGGATCACGTCGGCCATGGTGGGCGGCGCCTCCGGCAGTCCGGCGCCTTCGCACGCCTCGCCCTCCTGCAATACACACCAGGGATACGGTCACATCAAATCAAATCAAATCAAATAATTCTTTATTTGCATAGGCTTGTATACAGCACTTACAAATCGTCATACATTTTAATGACTTAAAACTATTTATAAGTACTTATGTATAATTTACATGTTAATACATATATATGTTGATACATAAAATATACTAAAGAAATAAATAAACATAATGCGATTCTACCACCGGCTTGGAAAGTTGTTTCTGGTCGAGAAGATCCGGCAAGAAACTCGCCAGTTACTCTTTTTATTTTAATCATCATCGTCATGTCAGCCAATAGACGTCCACGGCCGGACATAGGCCTCCCCCAATGTTCTCCACAAAGATCTGTTCCCGCAACCTTTTTTTATGTGATAGGTGACAGACAAGCAGACGGATCATCTGATGGTAAGCGATTGCCGCCGCCCTTGAACACCCGTGACACCAGTGGAGTCACAAGTGCGCTGACGACCTATAAACCCCCCTTTCCCCGGATTGGGCCTCCGGTACCCTCACTCACGCAGCGAAACACAACATAACGCTGCTTTACGTTGGTTTTCTGTGAGACCGAGGTATCACTACGGTCGAGCCGGCCCATTTATGCCGAAGAGTGACTCTCCCACGGTGAAAACATCTAGAAAATAATATAACTTCTGTGTGTGTGATCTGGTTGCGCGCGTGTGTGTTGGTGTGTGTGTGAGTGTGTGTGTGTGTGTGTGTGTGTGTGTGTGTGTGTGTGTGTGTGTGTGTGTGTGTGTGTGTGTGTGTGTGTGTGTGTGTGTGTGTGTGTGTGTGTGTGTGTGTGTGTGTGTGTGTGTGTGTGTGTGAGTGTGTGTGTGTGTGTGTGTGTGAGTGTGTGTGTGTGAGTGTGTGTGTGTGAGTGTGTAGGTGTGAGTGTGTGCGCGCGATCGTATGGGCTTACATGTGTGGGTGTGTTGGTGTCAAGTGTGTCGCTGAAAATGGTTATAGCTACTAAAGAGGGAAGATTATTAAAATGAGAAATTCCAGTGCAAAAGAAATCTTAAAAAAGAGTTAAGGTGACGGGTAGGGCACACTAGCGACGCCAATCGATTTTAAATGTTAGCTCCTAAACCAGATCTATTTTAAACAATTACGGGTCTACAACCTCTCGGCAAACACTTACACTATTTATTAAATAACCATTGACAAATGCGGACCCAACAATTGTACGCCAAAATTTTTTTTTTTATATGAGAGGTGGCAGACGAGCAGACGGATCACCTGATAATGAGCAATTCCGCCGCCCATGGACACCCGCAACACCAGTGGAGTCACAAGTGCGCTGCCAGCCTTTTCCCCTTCCCCCCCATTGGGCCTCCGGTAACCTCACTCACACGCCGAAACACAGCGCAGGCGCTGCTTCACGCCGCGGCGTGAACCACTCACAGAAGACAACCGGCGCGCCGGTCTTCTGTGAGGCAGTGGTATCACTTCGGTCGAGTCGGCCCATTCATGCCTAAGCTTGGCTCTAACACATAGTTGATCGAGAGCAAATGAATGTAAACCTTATTTTTTTGTGTTTAAAGTGATTTTTCTCAAATGCTCAGATCTTTTTGATGTTGACCACTTACTAATATTGTGGCGCACGGCAGTCACTTAGCCAAAATCCCGATTATTTATATTTTTACATGAAGTCTTTATTTCACCTTTTTTCCCAACTTTCTTGTTACACATTTAAAATAGGTTTAGTAGCTAACAATTAAAAACGAATGGTGTCGCTAGTTAGGGCTGCCCGTCGCCCTAAGGCGAGGGTACCTGTGCGTGCGAGAGCGCGGCGCCCATGTCGTCACGGCGCGCGCGCAGGCAGCACAGCAGCCGGCTCATGGGGCGCCCGCCATCACCGCGCCGCCGCACCCGCCGCGCCCTCTGCAACCACACGCCACACACGCTGCAACATCGTGTCATCACCTACCTACACCTACAGCGAGAAGAGGATCCGATACGGTCCCAGCGGGACCAGAACCGATCCTCCCTCTTCCTCATAACTGGTTGAAAGATACAATTCTGGATCATACTAAAACTCTAGAATAGTTATTTACGGGATTTCTACCATGTACCTTATTTTTGAGTTTCCGATAATTCGGCACTGTTGCAACCTCCATGGTCACGGAGTAACTGAAGTTTTTGTGTTTTGAAGTTACATGGTAGAAATCCCGTAAATAACTATTCTAATGATAGTGACCATGACAGTTTAAAACAAAATTCAAAAGTACTTTATTTGCATAGGCTTATATGTACAGCTCTTACAAATCGTGATACATGAAAAATATAAATTATATCTATGTATATTATACATGTGAATAAACATATATGTCGATACAAAAAATATACTAAGAAATGAATAAATATAATGTGATTCCACCACCGGAATCGGAAAGTTGATTCTGACGAGAAGATCCGGCAAGAAACTCGCCAGTTACTCTTTTTAATCACCAAAATTTTTTTTAAGTACAGTATCATGTGTGTAGGCGAACAGTTTATCATTTCCACAAATTCTTGTCATTTAAATAATAATTAACTGTATAATAGGCTTTTGCCATTCAATAATTTTTAACATGTGTTTTAAATTTAGGCATTGGTAAATCAACAAGCTTTTGTGGTAACTTATTAAATATTTTAATACTCATTCCTACGAATGAATTACCAATCTTATGAAGTCTGAGATGTGGAACATACTAAAACTCTACATAACAGCTATTGGAGCAGTCTGGAGGCATGCAGACAGGCGAAACTAACCCGACTGCAATTGGATCCACATCTCTCCAGACAATTCTTACAACTTAATAAGCCAAACCTCCGTTTAGTGACCAGTGCTCTAACGGGGCATGGCGGTTTTAACAATCATCTCTTCAATCTAGGTGTTACAGACAGCCCTCTCTGCAGAGCATGCATGGAGAAGGAAGAAACAGCCGACCATGTACTATTAGAGTGTATAGGGGTGACCAGCAACCGGGCACACTACCTGGGAGACCCAGGCAGTGTCCAGGAAATCTTCAGCAACACCAAAGCGCTGATAGGTTGCCTTAAAAACTCGGCTTGTTGGACTGACACCTGCCGAATTCACCCTCCGCACGCGAAATAGGCACAACTGCTGCCTGATTGCGGAAAAGTCCGCACGAAGAAGAAGAAAAAAAGTCATCAAAATAGAGAGCATTTGGCGAATAGTGTGTAAAATAAACAAATATAAATTAAATATTTCACAAAATCACATACGAAGCTTGGTGACACATGGTCACAATTTACCCTTGGTTCCGAACTTTATATACATATACTGCTCTTTATCTCGTTAAATATTGTTTTAAAACATACAATATCTCATACCATACAAAGTAGCTCAAGTACTTTTTTACAGATATCAGATAACAGATGAATTACAAGTTAATCCCAACACTGAACACATCAAATGTTCATCACACTAATGTTTGTCTAGGCTGGGGATAGAACCCATGACCTTTGGCATATGAGACAGGGTCACTAATCCTTGCATAACCACACATGGTGCTACTAAGTGTTTTGTCAGTGATTTGCAAGACTACAAGTAAGCAGTTTGCAATACAGCACATTTCCAAATGTTGCAAAATATTTTTACATTACATCAACTTTTAGCACCGTTGGTAAACTTTTGTTACCAACCTATCTAACCTTAGAGCTAGGTTTGTAACAAAAGTTTACCATTAATGGATGGGATTTTTATTGTGCAGACACAAGTGCACTCTCTATTCCCGTATCCTCTTATTTCGATGGGACACTAGTGTGACACGACCGAACAGGGATTAGGCGCAAAACCAACGGCTTAACGTGCTTTCCGAGGCACGGGGGTACAAGACGGCTAACTTTCAGACTCCGAGCTAACACTGAGAATTTCTTAACAGAAAAACTCAGGTACAAATTTTGGCCCGACCCGGGGATCGAACCCGGAATCCCAAGCGCAACCGTCGTTTAAAGTGCGACCCACTAACCATTGCGCCACAGAGGCAGTCATTTATTTTATTTATTAAAGACACACCAACAATACATGCATGATCTGTTCGAAATTTCGCATCAAAAACAGTCTGCGCAAACCACACATCAGTGTTATCTTTAACCAAATAGAGATAAAAACCACTGACATTAGACATCTAAATTTTAGAGTGATGGTGGCTACCATCATCATCAGTCCATCAATTGTTCAGAATGAGCCTTCCATGTGGGGGACCGGGGTTGAATCCGAGCCTTCATATCTGGATTTCTCAAATCTAACTATGGAATGAACTATTGCCTGCGGTGTATCCGGACAGATACGACCTGCAAACCTTCAAAAAAGAGTGTATTCTTTTTTAAAAGGTCGGCAGCGCACTTGTGACTCCTCTGGTGTTGCAGGTATTCATGGGAGGTGGTAATCGCTTACCATAAGGAGATCCGTCTGCTCGTCTGCCCCCTATCCCATAAAAAAAAATTGATGTGGGTATTTCTACCATTAGCTTGCTGACTATATTTTAAGGTTTATTAAAAAGAGATCAGATACCTATTATTATATGCAAATGATGCAAAAATATTCTTGAAAATGACTTAGCAGAATTGATGTTTTTATCAATAATAACTTTTTAATTAAAAAATCTTTTTTTTTCTGAAAAGTATCCTACACATTCCTAAACATTTTCAATTAAAACACAGTTCATTATAGAGTAGTAGCATTAATAATTACTTTACAAATAAAAAATAAAGTTAGTATGGAAAACGCAACTTCTAAGAAAATTGCCATACAAAACAGCAATTTCACAAAACCTAATTTAAATACGAAAAATATGAACCTGTATTTTAACATACATACATATTAATGATAATTTTTGATGAACATTTCTAAAACTGAGTATTAATCTTTGAATTAGTAACATATTGAACTTTAATAATATACTTATTATAAGATTTCTAATGTTCTCAAATGTAGTGATTTCCATATTTAATGAATGTTAAGTATTTTCTTAAATTATATCCCTAGAACAGGTAAGGCTAACCATGTTCTCAATGAAACAGGTTTCATATTGTCACTGTAGCCTTAATCTAATGAAGCCCGTAAAGATTACATTTGAAAAGGTAAATACTAAGTTTCTTGCAGGTTTTTTAGGGTTCCGTAGCCAAAATGGCAAAAATGGAACCCTTATAGTTTCGTCATGTCCGTCTGTCCGTCTGTCCGTCTGTCCGTCTGTCACAGCCGATTTACTCGGAAACTATAAGTACTACAGTGATGAAATTTGATGGGAATATGTGTTGTATGAACCGCTACAAAAATATGACACTAAATAGTAAAAAAAAGAATTGGGGGTGGGGCCCCCCATACATGTAACTGAGGGATGAAATTTTTTTTTTTCGATGTACATACCCGTGTGGGGTATCAATGGAAAGGTCTTTTAAAATGATATAAAGTTTTCTAAAAACATTTTTCTTAAAGTGAACGGTTTTTGAGATATCAGCTCTCAAAGTCGTAAAAAGTATGTCCCCCCCCCTCTATTTTTATAACTACGGGGTATAAAATTCTAAAAAAAATAGAGGTGATGCATGCTAATTAACTCTTTCAACGATTTTTGGTTTGATCAAAGTATCTCTTATAGTTTTTGAGATAGGTTGATTTAACTGTAATTTTGGACTTTGCTGCTACGGAACCCTTTGTGCGCGAGCCCGACTCGCACTTGGCCGGTTTTTCTGTAGACATCTACTAATCAATAGACGATTTAATACTTTTATTTTACATGGCCTAAAAGTGAATACTTTCTTTTAGTTTTCATGAAATTACAGTGGCAGATTCAAAGGACTTTTCTATTGACTTGATCAGTTTTTGTACATAACTGAAAATTGACCTAAATATAAAAAAAAAATTAAGTGGTATTAAAAATTTAAAAGAAAGAATTATCCACCACAGATTATGTATCCTAAATGAAGGAGATCAGTGTAATCATGTATTGTAGGACACTGATAAAGATGGCCATTCAGCACATACCTGTTATTCTGTGCCTGTCCATGGCCACTGATTGAGGGCACTTCTGGCTTGTATAGGTTTTTGAAAAGTGAATGTTGGCGGCCCACAATGGGGGTGCGGTCGGCTGGGGAGGCCGTGACGTCGGGCAGGCGCGCGCAAGTGACCCCGCGACTGAACTGACCTACTTATGTTGTGTCGCAAGAACACAAAATGTCAACAGCTACCCTACAGCCATGCGTCTATTGACTAACACTGCCCTAGAAACACTAATTCAGAACAACACTGATCCTCCAAACTCTTTTAAACTGATTCAAAATTAGTTTTTGCAAGATTTTTCTCATGAATGAAAATTAACACATTCCAATTACGATTGAAAGCAAATTTGAGAATTATACAAGATGGACTTGTACTTACTAGCAGCGG
Organism: Marasmia exigua; assembly: GCA_019059595.1. Lineage (NCBI taxonomy): Eukaryota > Metazoa > Arthropoda > Insecta > Lepidoptera > Crambidae > Marasmia > Marasmia exigua. Next base: position 988,664 of record CM032491.1, on the reverse strand, counting down.
AAGGCATCACGCGATTTATCCAAATCACTTTCCACACCAATCACACAAACATTTTGTTATTTTTCCACCATCGCTGACACCGCCATTAGAATCCCTCACGTCAACTTGTAAAACACAATATCACCGTCCACAACGCTTCCGTACCATCGGGAACGGCACGGAAAACACTTATCACTATTGCCTTAATATATTTTTACACAAATAAGTCACGGATACAAGCTCGTATTGTAAAAAAACTGAAAAAACAGGATTAAGGTGAACCCGTTAGGTCTTCCCGTTCTTTGCGATTTTTGCGATACTAAGTTGCCAACATATAGATTTTGTAAATAAATACAAAAAGTACCAACATTACAGATTTAACTCGAATGCTAGCGTACGTTTCATTGGCCAGTCTAAAATAAGTATTTTCTATTGGTTCATACGATGACACATTTTTCATTATAACTAATGGGCATTCAGTGCGGTACTACGGTATCTTTACTCGAATATAATCATTCAAGTACCCCTCTCTCTCTTTATATTTTAAATATTTTAATAGAATATTCAATTCAATTTATTATGATAAATTTTATAACACAAAAGTTCCTTTTTTCAAATATTTCCTTTTTTAAGATTTATTTCGCTACACAAATTATTTTTAGTCCGTGTTCACTCTTACAAAAAAAAACACAATGTCAGTTGTCTGTCATATATCCAATGTCAATGTTTGAAAAAAAAAACAATTGACAGTGACAAAAAAAAACATGGACAGCTGTAGCATTTTTCTAAAAAACTGTTAAATTTTATTTTCGAATCCTATTAAATAAAACTTGTACGGTTTTCTAGTATCTTTGAGGGGATAATATTTACTTGAACTATTAAGGTAAGGCTTAACTGTTTTGAAATACCCGCTAAAATGGTTTTGTTTACCATCGTAATTTTCTCGTTGTATCAGATTTTTTTCATTTTAATAACACAGTTCACCCATTTTTATATCATTAAACTTCTAGTTATAGTAAAGGATGAGGTCCAATATTTAATATAATACTCATCCAACCACCTAAAATTATGCAAATAATCTAAATATGTAAATCTCATCATTCACATTTTTTATCATAGAAAAAAAATCTTAGATCGATTTCATTGTTAGTGTCGTTACATTTGAAAAGACAACATTATAAATCAGTAGCTTAGTCACTAGTGTGATAGGTATCAGGGGATACCTATCACACTAGTGATACCGGGAATCAAACCCAAACCCCGAGATACGGCCCGGTGCCCACGGCCTGGTACTTAAACTAGCTAGACCAACAGGGCGTTACAAATTCATATGTATCCTATCTATTAGTAATGTGCAATAATATGTGAGCCACAAATTAAAAAAAATATGTGACCCATTTCCAACATCTTGCAATTTTACAGGAACAGCCTGATGATATCACCTGATGGAGGAGGCCACACCGAGCGGGTCTGGCCTGCGACGCAGCCTCGAGGTGCCGGAGTCTCCGGACAGCCCCGACCTGCTGGACCCGCCCTCGCCGGAGACGCTCCGGCCTGACTCCGAGGAAGCCCAGTATGGGGCCGAGGGTGATGAGAGGGAGGGAGTAGTTGAAGGTGAAGTTTTTTTGGTGTCGCGGGTGTCCATGGGCGGCGGCAATCGCTTACCATAAGGTGATACGTCTGCTCGTCTGCTACCTATAACAAAAAAATAGGAATAAAAAACCTGTTTAATTTGGATTTAACATTGAAAAAAAAAGGTAAAGTTTATATTTACCCCAAAATCAAAGTGGTCCTATATTTAATTACCACATGCTGAATTAACTGTAAAACTGCAAGATGAACAACTACAATAGGCTTGCGTACCATAATTTATTGTAATAAATAATCAAAGGACCACTGAAACGTAGAAACATAGGTGAAAGAATGACTCTGTTAGCTTGAAAACTCTCCGAGATATCACAATTTAAAAGTTACATAAAATAGACCATCCCAAACAGTGGCGTAGCCACTCGTGGGCGACATGGGCCATCGTCCACGGCTTCGCGCTCAAGGGTGCCTCGCGCGAGACCGTGCCTTTACTAAAATTTTTGCTTGCGCGGCTTCTCCGAGGGCGAGGAAGTATGTGTAGGTACAGTCAGCGTCAGATCAAGTTACCCCCCTGCAGTGGAAAAATAGCACTTGTGCCCCAGACATAACGACGCACGGTAGGCTGAAAATCGGCTTTCATAGACATAGGAATCTAAAGCGGCAAGTGCTGGATTTCTTACCGGATATCGCTTCTATTAGTTATCACCATGTACAAAAATGATACTCGAATCAATTCTGCACAAAAACGAAGGACTTTTAATTTTTTTACGAAAAATTTGTATGGAGCTAGAATGAAAAATCAAATTATCTCTGAAACGGCAAGGAAAACCGTAATATCCTTACAGGTGGTTATAGTACTAATTATTTATGATTTTTTGACCTACTCCACATAACAGTTATGACTGCCGATTTTTTTTAATAAATCATCAAAATATTTTTTTTGTTTTTTTCATATAAAACGGTTCTTTTCAGAGTCTAACCCGAGAAAATCAATATCATCGATCTAATATAATATAAATATATAAACCCAAATATTAAGAATGAATTAAAACAAGAATAAATTAAAAAATTGCTGTTTTTTTTAAGTTACTAAAATATTGTTTAAAATACTTACATATACAAAATATTTAAATAAATTAATAATTTAAAGTATTGGTACATTAATCTGACATAAATAACATTAAAAAAAATAACCGAAATAAATAATTTAAAAAAATACGAATGTTAATCATTCTCGCTGCCGGATTCCAATTCTGAGTCAGAATCCAAGTTACTTACATCTGAAAACTCGAACTCAGTTTCCTGAAACTGAATTAAGTCCAGAGTTTCAGCAAAAAAGCTCTGTTTTCTCTTGCTTTCTAACTTAGGCCTTTGTGCACTTAGTAAAGGATCAGAGGAAGCAACAAGCATATTCAAAATATCTTGATTACATTCTTGCCTGCTTCTTTTCCGCGACAAGTAATGGTATTTTATATTATGTGTTGTTAAAAGTCTGTGTTTCTCAACTTAAACACGAACGGGAAACGTTTTATGTGTAAAAATAAATAAAAATATTTTGATGATTTTAAAAAAAAATCGGCAGTTATAACCGTTATGTGAAGTACGTCAAAAAATCATAAATAATTAGTACTATAACCATCTGTAAGGATATTACGGTTTTTCTTGTCGTTTAAGAGATAATTTGATTTTTCAATCTCGCTCCATACAAATTTTTCGTAAAAAAATTAAAAGTCCTTTGTTTTTGTGCAGAATTGATTTGAGTATCATTTTTGTATATGATGATAACTAATAGAAGCTATATCCGGCAAGAAATCCATCACTTGCCACTTAAGATTCCTATGTCTATGAAAGCCGATTTTCAGCCCACCGTGCGACGGTCCAAAGGCTTACAAGTGTAACTCGACGTGACGTCGTGTGTACGTGGCTCTACAACTATTATTTTTTCTTATTATATGACAGACAAGGATTTTACCTCAATCTCACCTGATGTTAAGGGAAGATGTGGCCCAAAGTGGGCCAGGCCAGGCAAAGCTACATCATCTACGTTTAGCCACGCTACGCCATTGTTCACAAAACGCTCCATCGATATTTCTACTATGTCATCATCATCATCATCATCAGCCTGTAGTGTGCGGTTTAATGGACAACATTTCATATTTTTAACATGTCCATATTGTTTTTTTATACGAAAATATACATAAAATGAACAGACCCATATTTTACCTTTTTTCAAAATTTTTCCATTTTCATGCATAAAATAATTATTGAAATTCTTCATATTCTAAATAGACGTAAGCGCCAAATGACGTCATCGGACGGCTGAATACAGCGATATTCCTTTGCTTATCATTGTTTTAATAAAAAAAGGTACTACTGTCAAAGGTAAATAATACTAGTGTCAACATTGTCAACGTCATTCATTCATTCAAACGTTGACAAGTTGTCTTTTTTTTGACAGTTGCATGTCATGGGTTTGGCATTTCGTAAATTAAAAACTATAATGTGCTAAGCAAAGAAATATTTTACATTCTGCCGTCCGATGACGTCATCTTACGTTTTTTAGTTTTTAATTTTTTTCTCAGGAAATAAGCAATATAAAAAATGAATAAATATATATTCGAGCAGCGGAAAAGTAAATAAAGAATTGGTATTTTTTGTTTCAGAGCTTAGCAATTTTGAAATGTTGCCCAATGCTTATGAATATAAACTTTTTACTTATTACTATGTACATGGTAAACAACTATTACAGTTGTCTTAATAAGGTAAAAATTGCAATATCATATAGCTAATAACTTAGTATAGATTGTTTTGTTACTAACAAATTCGGCATTTTTTTTTATGATATAGATGGCAGACGAGCCGACGGATCTCCTGATGGTAAGCAATTGCCGCCGCCCATGGACACCTGCAACACCAGTGGTGTCCAAGTTAACCCTCCTTCCCCTAAATTGGACCTCCGGTACCCTCACTCACACAGCATTTTCTATTTTATTTTAAAGGTGCGCAGATTAACTCTTTGAAAAGATGAAAGTGTTATAAGTTAGTTACTCTTTTGACAATAAGAGTTAGGTATATCACTCTTTAGCCGCGTGGTCCCCGGCAGAGTAGAATAGGCCACCCTCACTCTTACCGAGGTGTCGTAAAAGGCGACTAAGGTAAAGCTGCTGGCATGATCATCAGCACCCAGAGAAGGAAAACTCTGCATTTATATCTAAACCCTCGCCAAGCGTGGTGAGATGGCAATTACCCCTCATGTGACTGAGGGACGCCCGTGCCCCAGCAGTGGGGACTTAAATGGGCTGACGGTGATGATGATGATGATATTACTCTTTTAATCTTTAACTTCCTAGTAAGAGTCAATGATACATTGATGCACACATTTCACATATTAATGATTTAGCACTCTATTCTAATAGCAGTAAGGTTCGTTTTCGTAACGTATTTCAATGTTCAAATTCCTTATTGCAAGCATATGGTTTACAGGTGTTATGGGAAAGATAAATGTTTAGCACATGCACCCTGTAATTTCTACCAATGTCGCTCATTCGCTATCTCTTTTCACTCGCACAATCCCAATATGGCCATTTAGCTCCCGCCATCTTATTGGACGACGTCGTTCTAAAATCGATCTTACCCCTCCTCTACTATCAAATGTCCTTTGCCTGAAGGTTGTCTGGTAGAAATCGCTTCCAGCGATAAGACCGCCGAAATTGTACAATTAAGTTTCTGTAATGCCTAGATTTATAAAGTTGTGTTTTTTTTGTGCAATAAAGTATATCTATCTATCTATCTTAATCAGGCAGTTAAAGATGTATAAAGGAATGAAGCGAAGCGGTCTAATCACGATCCATCACCTTTTAGCTTAAACCAATCTCGCTCACTCACTATCTCTTTTGTGTAGGTTATATTGTATTTTAGTTAGGTAACACTCGTATATATTAGTGTATGATAACGTGTTTATTTATTATCTAGATATATGTATTTATACTATAAATTTACTTAATCAATGTTCAAAATCAAAAGGATTGCACCACCTCCCTTCTTCTATCTAATGTCCCTTAACCGAAGGTTGTCTGGTAGAGATCGCTCCCAGCGATAAGACCGCCTAAATTGTACATTGTATCTCTGTATACCTAGCTTTTAAGTTTTGTATGTTGTGCAATAAAGAGTATCTATCTAATTTTATATGGGTAGGGCACACTGCCAGGAGATCGGACGGCCGATGGGGTAGAAAGGTCCTCGAGTAGAGGCCGAGTATAAGTGGACCGACGATCTGGTGAAGGTCGCGGGAATCCAATGGATGCGGGCGGCGCAGGACCGATCCGTGTGGGGGTGATTGGGGGAGGCTTATATCTACCAGTGGACGTTTATTGGCTGAAATGATGATGATGATAAAATAAATATTTAACATCATTACATACATTGATCTAACTCCGAGATAGGTAGCTCAAGCTCCTGTGTTACGGATATCAGAACCAACAGCGGAATTAAAAATATATACATAAAATACTTGTCTTTTATAAATACATACTTATCATACATAGAAAACACCCAGGGAGGCCCGTGCCCCAGCAGTGGGGACTTAAATGGGCTGATGATGATGAGATCTAGTCCAAACCAATTGTCATTGTTAGTTTTCATGATTATGTACATCATATATTTTTTTTAGTTTTATAATTAATTTATTATAGAAGCACAATTTATCACTTTGGGAGCGTCTCTTGCGCAAAGTATTGTGATTAGAAAAAGATGATGTGAAAAACCTCAACATCATTTTTAAAGCTCTAGGTCCTGTGGGGTATCTATGGATAGCCATAGATACCCCACACATTATAGGTTTAATAAAAAAAAAATGAGTTTCAGTTTCAAGTATGGAGACCCCCCAATTTTTGTGTAAAAATCTTAATGCGGTTAACAAAATACATCTAAGTATTTACCAAGTTTCAATAGTATAGTTCTTATAGTTTCGGAGAAAAGTGGCTTTGACATACGGACGGACATGACGAATCTATAAGGGTTCCGTATTTTGCCATTTGGCTACGGAACTCTAAATGAGGCAGCGTTCACTACCACTGATCCAAACGGGTCATCTGGGAGTTAAAGATGTAAAGATGCATAAAGGAATAAATAAATAAAATATGAAGGGAGTTAGTAAGTCTTTTGCAAGAAAGAGCTCTAAAACGAGATACATTGGACCTGTTGGACTGCCGAGCTGCACCATCAATATGACCTTCCGGCGGTATGTAAACGAAGAGCAAACTAAGGAATGGAAGGAAAAATAATGAAGGCCTTCATAGGAGATAATACAAAGATATGGAAAAAACATCTTCTTAGAGGCAATAGACAACAGACAAGGATGCTCATAGGAGCGTTAACAGGGCATTATGCAACGAACAAAATGCTGATGAAGATGAACATAACATCGAACAGCGACTGCAGAGCATGCAAGGAGGAGACGGAAACCAACATCTTTTATGTGAATGCGACTCACTAGCCAGAGGCACAATGTGTCTCCTAGGTAACGCTTATCCTAAACCAGAAGACTACAGGCACTTCAATCCGAAAGACATCGTGACGCTGATGAACGAATCTTTCGTGAGTAGGAGTGCAAAGGATAGGGCAGGTACAAAAGATCCCTTAGGGTCGACGTGCCCCATAAAAATGGCCTTTACATCTTTTGTCCCAATCACTTCACTGCTATCACCCTCAGTTACACATGTTTGTTTTATTTGACAGGTGCGGAAGAGTCGAACGATGGAGACAGCACGGCGACCCGGGACGAGGACACGAGCTCGCGGCCGCTCAGCGCCGCGTTCTCTGGGGACGAGACCAACTCGCTGCCGGAGGCCAAGGTAACAAGCTGGCAACAAGGATGCTTTGGACTCAATACTGCACCGTACGAAGAGACTCATCGGCGATGACGTACTCTCAGAGGCTGGCTTACAGAGCCTTGACCACCGCAGACGTGTGGCAAGCCTCTCAGTCTTCTACCGGATTCATTTCAGGGAGTGCCGCGGAGGGTCTGCATAATTGATCCCCCCTAGCCCATCACCGGAAAACAAAGCGTGGCGAGGGGTTTCATCCATACGTTGTTGGCTTACCCCTTATCCGCACGAAGCGATTTGCTTCCACGTTCATAATGCGGACAGCTAAGGAATGGAACTTCTTGCCCAGGTCTGTTTTTCCTGACCACTATAATCTGGACATCTTTAAGGCAAGAGTGAATAGGCATCTTCTAGGCGAACGCGTTACATCCTAGTCCAACCTTTAAACCACACTTTCCGGCGGATTGGGTCTCCGGTGCCCTCACTCACGCAGCAAAACACAGCACAGTGCTGCTTCACGCCGGTTTTCTATGATCAATCTTCAAGAAAAGAGCTTACTCCTCCCTTAGCAGCCCGCAACGCATCTGTGATGCCTTATGCGTTGCACATGTTCATGCATGCATGCACATGCCATCACTTACCATCAGGTGAGCCGTCTGCTCGTTTGTCCGCCACGATGTAAAAAAATCTATTTGATTTCAGATGAGAAAAAGCGAAGACCCCTCAGACGAACCGCCTGCTAAAATCAGAAAAATCTCATCCCCTGAAAAGGACACGGATGGGGAGACTTGCCCCATCTGCCTGGAGCTGTGGGGCAACGCCGGGGAGCACAGACTGGTCGCCCTGAGGTGCGGACATCTGTTCGGGGCCAACTGCGTGGAGAGGTGGCTGAAGACACACTCGTCCAAGGACAGGTAAAATAAATCAATCATTTCACAACATCACATGAATGACTGGCGGGAGAGCCACGCATCGGCATGTATGGGCCGCCCCACCGGAGTGATACCACGGTCTCACAGTAAACCGGCGTGAAGCAGTGTCTGTCACCACATAAAAAAAACTGCTTGAGAGGTGGCTGAAGACGCACTCGTCCAAGAACAGGTAGATATTTTTGTGTGATAGCTGGCAGACGATCAGACGGATCACCTGATGGTAAGAGATCGCCGCCGTAATAGACACCTGTAACACCAGTCACAAACTGATCTCTCTCAACTCAGGATTCAATGGTAGATTCTATTGTAAGTTTTTAGCCTATATACTGTCCCACAGCAGGGCAGAGGCCTCCATCATAGAAATCAAGTCATCGCTACTATGATGGGATTAGGCTAAACATTTTACCACTTTGAAAGCGTCTATTGCGCAAAGTATTAAGTTAAAGAAAAAAATATATTGGAAACCTCATAATCATTTTTAAAGACCTATTCATAGATACCCCACACGTATGATGAAAAAAAATAGTAGAGTTTCAGTTCTAAGTATGGGGACCCCCCTCAAAATAGTTTTTTTTCCTATTTTTGTGTAAAAATCTTAATGCGGTTAAAAATACATCTATTTACCAAGTTTCAATATTATAGTTCTTATAGCTTCGGAAAAAAGTGGCTGTGACATACGGACGGACAGACAGACATGACGAAAACGGAACCCTAAAAATATGGCGGCACTCAGGCCGTGTTGTTACTCCCTCGGCGACATCTAGCGGCGGTGCGAGGAACTGGCTGCTGATAAATTATCGACATAATCTGCTAGTAATACACTAACCAGTCCCACGCAACGACGCTAGATGGCGCTTTGTAAATATAGTTTACATTATTGTTATTTTTAACAACCCTGTGGCCAAACACTAAAATATACATTTTTTCTCGTCCTTTCAGATCGTGTCCCACTTGCAAAACAAAAGCGCACTTGCGCGACGTGCGCCACATCTACGCGCGGCGACTCCTCGCCGCAGACACGTCGCACGTCACACAGCTGCAGCAGCAGATCGACCGGCTGCAGGCCGACAAGAGCCGAGTGGAGCTGGAGCTCCAGAAGGCCAACATCAGACATCGCGCCTGCGTCGCCCAACTAGAAGTCCTACGGAGCACTTTAATGAAATCACAAGTTGCAAAAGAGCAACCCGTTAGAAAATCCTATAGATTCGCCCTCGAAAAGAACATAGAAGTCTCCAAAGACGGTGGCTGTAGAGTATTGACTTACAATTGTAGGACATATGAATTGTATGTGTCGCAGAAAAGTACAAATAATTTGTTCCCCGGGTACGGGATACGGAAAGTTAGTTGTGTGGATTACAAGTTAGGCCAATTCGTGCATTTACATCCAAAGCCTATTAGAGATTTAACATATTCTCAGCCCAGAGACTTATTACTGAGTGTCGGTTTGGATAGCACAGCTAGAATTGTGGAAAGAAGTATCCCGAGTGCAACATTCCAATCTGGATTCCCATTATGGTCCTGCTCGTGGGATTATCTAAGAAGCAATGAGTTCTACGTAGGAGGTGTTGGTGGAGTCATCATGCAATATGATGTGAGGAACCCGAGTAACTATGTTGAAAGATTATCAAATGCAAGTGATATGTCTCCGGTAGTGTCTTTATGTTCAACGGAGTTCGGTTTGCTATCGTGTCAGCTGAATTCGTGTTGGCTGTGGGTTAGCAATATGAGGCAGTGGGAGCCGCGAGCGTTGCCTGTGGACGGGCCCTTCATGTCGTTATGTTACGACAGTGAGTCGCATCGAGCCCTAGTGTCGTGCAGACCTGGGGCTAACAGCGGTGATCGATCAAGGTTGACAGTGTGTAAATTGAAGACGAGTGGTAGCGGTGAAGTGTTGTTTGATATTGAACAGACTTTTAACGGTTCGAGTAAGTCTTCGCTTATGTCGAGACCGGCTTGGGTGAAAGCCGCTGGAACGTCCTGGGTGGCTGCCCACTCGGAGAGTGTATCAATGTTGTATTTACATGGCTTGGATGGGGCAAAGACTGTAACTCTGTTCGCAGCGGAGCCAGCATTGGATGTGTGTTCGGTGCAAATGAACAGTGACACGATAGTGGCAGCGTTGTCGGAGACCAGGCTTAGGGTATATAAATCGGTGATGATGAACTCTTGATTAAGATGTTTAGGCTAAGACGTTGACTGCCATAAGGAGACACAAAGTTTAAGGTGCATTTTAATTTTCTGGTGTGGTTAGATCTCAATATTCAATTTGTGCGATATTTGTTCAAATCAACTCTTAAGCGAACGTGAACATTTTTGCTACTTTTGATAGATGCAATGTGTCAAAATATAAATAAAAGTGAAAGCTTGAAAATGTATGTAGCCTTACTATAGCTTCGTGTATATATGTGTTTACTTTTTACCCGACTACAGCGATTCAAAAAGGAGGGTTATGATTTTGACCTGTATGTTGTTCATCTGTTCCCTCATGACTTCTAAACCAGTTATCATATTTGAACAAATGATAATTGACTACAGCGCCCTCCAGGGGACTGAAATCAAATTAAAGAGCTTTTTAGCACTTTTCAAATAAGTAATTTTATTTACATAACTAAAAATATGTTAAATAAAAATTAAGTTTAAAAACTGAAACCCGAGTACCAAAAAAACACGCTCTAAAAGTACGAAACAAGAAAATTGTCTCTGCTGAAATTATTATGCCGTATTGCCGTGGTCGTATGCCACCTACTGCAGCAAAACAGATTCATTATAATGATAAAATAAAATCAATGTGGCGGCCACGGCGAAACGGCAATAATTTCAGCAGAGACAATTCTCTTGTTTCATACTTTTTAAAGCGTGTTTTTTTTATTATCTTAATTTGAAGATTATGATTGTAGATAAAACAATGAAACATTTAGTTCTGATTGAATTCATTTCCCAGATTGAATATTGAGTCTAGTCAGTGATGTTTTCGGAACTGAGACTTTGAGTTATAATATAATTTGTTAGTTATTGCATTTTATGAATCTTGTGATGTATGTAACTGTAATGAATTGTTTTGTTAATACATTTATTATTTTGAAATTTTGTTTTCGTTTCTTTATCCTAATGTAAATCTCCTTACTGCCGCACTCAGACTAACTTAGTTGGCTACATAATATTTATTAAATAACCATGCACAAATGTTGGGTCCATTTTTGTACGCGAAAAATTGATGCACGTCAAAAGTGGCCACTTGAAAGAAATTGTAACCCCGCAATTGTTGAAAATAGCGGATCTATTTTAAACAATTTCGGGGTTACAGTTTCTTTCAAGTTTAGTAGTTCAAAAAAATAAAATCGATTGGCGTCGCTAGTATGCCCTACCCGTCACCTTAAGCAACCACTTTTGGCGTGAATCATTTTTCGCGTACGCGTTGGTCCCAACATTTTGCATGGTTATTTAATAAATAGTATAAGTGTCTTAAGTCGAAAGTCTTCGACCAGTGCGTCCTTCCGGTCATGACTTACGGTGTCGAGACGTGGACACTCACGGCTGGACTAGTCCTCCGGTTCAAAGACCGCATCAGAAATGATGTAATCCGACAGAGAACCAGAGTCACCGACATAGCCCACCGAATTAGCAAACTGAAGTGGCAGTGGGCTGGTCATATTAGCCGCTTGACAGCCGTTGGAGCCTTTAAGTCCTTGAGTGGAGACCGCGACTCGGTAAGCGTAGTGTAGGACGCCCTGGGACAAGATGGGATGATGACATTCGAAGGCTGGCTGGTGTGGGCTGGATGAGAGTGGCCGAAAATCGGGAGAAGTGGCGTGCATTAGGGGAGACCTATGTCCAGCAGTGGACGAGTGTGGGTTGCTGATGAGTATTAGTGTTTGCAGAGAGGTTGTAACCCCGAAATGGTTTAAAATAGATCCGACTTGGTAGCTAAAGATTAAAATCTATTGGCGACGCTAGTGTGCCCTACCCGTGACCTTAAGAAAAATTATTGAAACTTGTTTTGATACGCATAAAGACTACCGATACTAAAGTTAATAAACATTAGCTTAAAATGACGTCTCTGAGTGCGGCCGATAGCAAAGTAGGTACAGGCGGTGTGAGGTCGAGTTACCCCGCAGTGCAAAAATAACACTTGTGTCCCAGACATAAGGCGGGTACAAAGTCCAACAAGGGTAACTCCCCATGACGCCGTCTGTACCTATTGACAACATCGCGACGTCTATTTTCTTTATGTGATAGGTGGCAGACAAGCAGGCGGATCTCCTGATGGCAAGCAATTGCCACCGCCCATGGACACCCGCGACACCAGTGGAGTCATCAATGTGCTGAACCCCCCCTTTCCCCCGGATTGGGCCTCCGGTACCCTCACTCACGCAGCGAAACACAGCACAGTGCTGCTTCACGCCGCTTTTCTGTGAGGCCGTAGTATCACAGGTCGAGCAGAGCCATTCATGCCGAAGCGTGGCTCTCCCACGGTAAGATGGGTGAATTATCACATTGACAGTGGGCTTTGAACGGTAACATATATACTTACTGCTTATAAAAAAGTAAATACTATACATAGAGAAGATTATAATTATATGGACAAGACAAAAACTATTATACACAGGGCGTCCCAAGAGTATGCAATGTGACCTGAAGGGAAAGAATCTTAAATCCTTAAGTTAGAATTTTTTACTGAAAGTAAACATCACTGAAAAATAAACTGCATTCAGAATAAATAAATAAAGACTGCTTTCAAATCTTTTTTTTTGGATTTAGCTTGTATTGCACGGGAATCGAACCGGAAAAAAAATTAAAAAATCTTTTTATTCTGCCAATTGATACAGTCGTCATTACTAACGATAAAATTTCTTTAAGAAACCTTAGGTTTTTCATGTCATATGTGGCAGACGAGCAGACGGATCACCTGATAGTAAGCGATTGATGCCGCCCATAGACACCCGCGACACCAGTTTTAACTATAAGGCTTGTAGCTATATTTTAAATTTATATATTTATGAAGTGTAAATAAAATTAAACGAGAAATTATATAAAAAAAAAACATTTTATTTCGATAAACACGCGACTCGGTACATATATAACTATACAACAACAATACATTAATACTCGTTGTGCAACTAGATATTACAGCCCGTTCTGTGACAAAACTCTACAAGTACACTGACCATCAGAAGTAGCAATACAATTTTGACAGCTTCAAAAGCAACCGTCAACAAAAAAAGACAAAAATGTGCAGTTTCTTTTGGTGATAATTGTACTAAAAAAAAGCCGATAAGATTTTGCAGTAATACAGGGTGTATCATTAAGTAAGTGAAATATTATAAATTTTGCTAAATTTGTTAACAATCGTTTTTTCGAAAAACGTAACGAAAATAACTTATATATTAATAAATAATCATTTATAGTTTCGAGATAAAAAATAATGATGATACAACCTGTATTCATAGGACCGGTATAAATTTTGTTAAGGTACATGGTGTCTAAACATGGGCAGGGCAATATACAAATTAACATGGTAAAATACCAAAATACACGCCCACGCCATATTCTGATTTTTAAATTCAGTGAAGTAACGGAAAGGTGCAATAAAATTAACGTTAAAATGTATATGTCGCCATCTGGGTATTTTATGAATATAAGACATTTGTTAGAGAGTTTTATATGTGGAATTGATGGACTATTGTCCAATACCTCACCAATGGGTAACCCGTTTCCAGCCTGTCAGCAATAAGCGTTAGGTTAGATATTTTATAAGATAATAATTTATATTTAGGTTAGTTCTGCTTTATACCAATAGATGGCGCTAGGTGTCGACTACATCGCGTGTTTTCGGATTACTTATATGCGTTGCCGCTGACTGTAGGATTTACCTCTTTATAAATAGTAGATAACTCTGTGGCTGGGAACCTGCTAAATCTCGCTATCTCTATTGGGCATATAAACCAAACCCAAATCAAAAAACGATCTACCCAGGCGTCTAATTGAATGGCTAGTTGAACCAGATGGCTGCGACATGTACACCTTCATTCGTCACAACATTTGTAACACCTAGTATTTGAAATATAATATAGCTAGTTCATAATAACAATCAACAATTATTTACATCTAGTTATCACGAAATTAGCGCCACCAATAGATTTGTATTAATTGTACCGAGTATTAAACAATTTTTGAGACAAAATTATGTCATAATTTCTTCCTACTTATTTATTTTACACATAATTTACGGATTCACTGTTGTACTTTTTTAAGAAATGTCTCATAATCACCACAATTAATACAAATCTACTGGCGGCAAGTAATGTCGATGCCTCATCTTAATGTGCGTCTAATATAATAAATCATGTACATTCGAGTGCAAAAAAACTGGTTTCAATAATATAATATCTTAAAGCGACGCCAATCGATTTAAATAAATAGAAATTAAACCGGATATATTTTTAACAATTTGGAAAGAATATATACTATTTATTTAATACTTACAATTGACTTTTTGATCTGTTTTTGCACTTGAAATTTGAATTAACGCCATAAGTGGCCGTTTTTGGCGGTAATTCATATTTCGAGTAGGAAGCAGACCAAAAAGTTAATTATAAGTATTGAATAAATAGTATAGGTTCTTTTCGAGACCCTCGAACTTCGAAATTGTTAAAAAGATATCCGGTTTAGATGCAAACAATTTAAATCAAATGGCGTCCGCTAGTGTGGCCTACCTTAGGTACAGACATCTATACGCTTAAATAAACGAATCTCTCATATTTTTTCATTCGATTCTCACCATAATGTCAGACACAGATAGTTCAATATCAATTGAGGAATCGGTTACCCTTAATAAGGTTTTCGATAAGGTTTATTGATAGGACCCTATCAATAAGGTAAACCTATCATTGGCTTACCTTATCAATTTGCTTACCCATTCATTACGGTAAGCACTATCATCACGGAAAACCCTATAATAAGCTTACCATACCAAGATAGGGTTTTAGAATTCCACCAAGCTATTTTAATATTAATAATACCTCGCTAAAGGCGGCAGCTGATTGGTCGGATTGAGTTCGTTCGTTTGACAGGTTGTGGAAAAGAGATAGACTGTTAATAGGGTAACCCTTACTATGCGATATGCGGTTGTAACCCCATCAATAAGGTTACACAATCAATCGAGTAACCCTTATTATGCGATAAGCGGTTGTAACCCTATCAATAGGGTTACCAATATAATAAGGTTACACAATCAATAGGGTAACCCTATTAATTTTGTAAGCTACCAATACGTAAGCTACAAACTAAGGCTTAACTCTGAAAAGAGGTTTTCCGGTCCTTGGTGGTAACCCGAATTGTAGCTGTTTGTAGATATAGGTACGGTCAGCTGCTATTTATACACTTTCTTCATCTTACCGTGTATCTCCCGGTTGCACCCAAAGCTGTCGCTTTGGAGCCCAGGGCCCGCTTGGACCATGATTCAGGATTTGGGGAGTCTGGTAATTATTACAATGAAGCGACTGCCGTCTATCTTTCGTCCTTTAACAGGGGAACCAAAACAACTGAATCACGGTTACGCGTTTCAGAAACTATCCGAAAGGTGCAGGTTTCCTCACGATGTTTTTCCTCACCGCCGAGCTAACGGTAGAAATATGCATATAAATTTGATAAATTCAGAGGTGCATGCTCGGATCCGAACCACGACCCCCGCATCGAAGGCGGGTTCAGAACAATCAAAATTAAACATTTTACCATCTCTTTATTTACTGTACGTACTATCTGACATTAAATTACCTACCTATCGGACGGCAATATTGTGACAAGGTATTAAAGTGTATATGAACATATTCTTGCAGCTGACTGTACAATTATGTAATATTAACTCTGAGACATCACATTTCTCGCGGTACTAAAATAGTGTTGTACCAAGAATATCGATATTATTGACAAAATTGATTCATCGATATTATTAAAAAAAAAATCAATAGTTGAAAATACTGCTTTCAACATTCAACTCTTATTTTTTAATGATGTGGACTAAACTTTCAGATGAAAATGTCAAGTTGACTTTGTGCTTCTGTCAAAAGGGGTATAATGTGTGGGATTGACATCTGTCAGATTAGTTTACATAATTAAACATAAAGAGTATAGTTATAAACTTATTCATACTACATACATACTCTCTTATACGTTATAATTGATATTTTTCATACGTTTAACGATTAAATATACATATTTAAGAAAAAAAAAACTTAAACTCAAATATTTTAGAGTATTGCACATTTTCAAGACACTACTTTTTAATTAGAGCAGCGTTTGATTTTTTCAGATTTATTCTTTCTGAGTTCATAAATTACTCTAATAACAAATTATTGAGAAAAAACATGAGCAATTTAAGGTTAAGACATTCCATGAACTTTCACAACAGACGGCATACATGAAGTAATACACATATATTATTTTACTGAAACTCAAGAAAATAAGGATTTACATCGCAAATCACAGGACAATTTCACCGTAGGCGCCGTTTATTAATCACGTTAGGTTTTTAGTAACTTTATGCCCCCCAACTTTTGATGATATTTGGTAATGTATTTTACCACCCCTCCCCCAATATCACGTGTATTTTCGAACTTACTAACTAATATTTAAAATATTTTCTTGAAAAAAAAAAATAATCGAATTAAATTGAAGAAAATTAAGCACTAATACATACAAAAGTTAATAATGTTGCGAAAAGACCAGAATAAGTATTAAAACTGTTTGAAATGTTTTTACAATTTTTTACAAATTAGGGGACATTCAAGTATTACGTGAGCATTTTATTACACTTATCTATTTCGTTTTCTAATATAAATACCTGACAAACCTATCCTAAACCCTCCTCCCCCTGAGCCTCACGTGATTAATGACGAACCCATAGCAGTAACGTGCACGAATGTCTGAACCCCAATTCTCGTGCGCGTGACATTTTAAAAACATGGCGGATATCACCTGAAAACCATACAAAAAAACTTGTTTTGGTGATATTTGTCGTATGAAAATAAATATCACGAGCACGAGAATTGGGTTCCTGATCAATTAACATAGAAATGTACAAAAGCCAAGTCTTAGGGTGCATTTGTGCATATGCATAAAATTAGTAAAATATAACAACAACTGTTCTTTTAAATATAATTTTATCCTCGCTTAAGCAAAGAATAGGAGTTTTAAAGTCTTATAGCTAGAAGCGTTATTTTCCAGACAACCTTAGAGGTAGAAAGGTGTACAAATTGGTAGGAACAAGAAAGTTGGGAAAAAAAAGTGAAGTAAAAATATAAATAATCGGGATTTTGGCTAATTGACTGCTTGCGTCACAATATTAGAGTGGTCAACATCAAAATGATCTGAGCATTTGACAAAAATCACTTTAAACACAAAAAAATAAGGTT
This sequence comes from Marasmia exigua, assembly GCA_019059595.1. Classification (NCBI taxonomy): domain Eukaryota; kingdom Metazoa; phylum Arthropoda; class Insecta; order Lepidoptera; family Crambidae; genus Marasmia; species Marasmia exigua. Next base: position 970,931 of record CM032491.1, on the reverse strand, counting down.
TACATTCATTTGCTCTCGATCAACAAAGTGAGCCACGCTTCGCCAGGAATGAGCCGGATCGACCGCAGTGATACCACAGAAAACCGGCGTGAAGCAGCACTGTGCTGTGTTTCGCTGCGTGAGTGAGGGTACCGGAGGCCCAATCCGGGGGAAGTCGTCAGCGCACTTGTGACTCCACTGGTGTGGCGGCAATCGCTTACCATCAGATGATCCGACTGCTCGTCTGCCACCTATCACATAAAAAAAAAGTTACATTTTGTCAAATGCTTAGATATTTTTGGCAGGTTTGAAAAACATAAAAAAGTATTATATGTATATATTTGTAATCCCACTGTTGGTTCTGATATCCGTAACACAGGTGCTTGAGCTACCTATCTCGGACTCAGATCTATGTATGTGACTAAACAATAGTTTGTATCAAGTAAAGCCTTAGATTTAGTTAACGACGAGACGATAAGGCACACAGAGCGACTACATCTACACGTTTGCATAAAAAAATTATTGTCACATGTCGATTCGGTCTTGTTTGCAGCACAATTCGATAGATGGCGCTATTTCATACTTTATACTGAGCAGTGCTGTTTTACAGCGCGACGAGGAAATTTTATCGATAGAAAAATTGAACTACTACGCGCCCAACCATATCCAAGGAATTCGGAATACTGATACGAATTAAGCAGTTTTTCCAAATTATACCATCTGAAAAAAGCGACACAGTCGCTATTCAAAAAGTGCTATTCTTATGAATTTTTGGGTTAAGCAATTATTTGCAATTTATTCTTTAGTAAATAATGCACTTAAGTCTTCGGGTGGGACTCTAAGCCCGTTCAGACCTCGGTAAGCCGACGAATTTTGTAAATGCTTGCTATACCCAAAAAGTCATATGAATTAAGCAGTTTCATCTTAACTGGTGGTAAAATACTTGTAACAATAATAGGCCATTTTCATCTATCAACAATAAATTATGAAATTATATTACTTGTATAGTTTTCATCACGGGAAATGCAAATATAACGTTATTTTCCCATGAACTCCTAAGATAAATTTTATTTTTCAAAATCAAAATTGAGGTTTTAGTATCTGTATGTCACGTGATTTCAAACGCCGACCGCCATGATGTGACGTCATTATACTAAAACGTCTTTTTGACATCTCTGTTTACTTACCTACAAGACAAACTTTAGCATTTTAACATTTCTCAATTTTAGTTCAATGCCCTTTGATTTAGTTATAGTGACGTCATGCGCCGTCACCATCATGGCGGTCGGTGTTTTAGCGCGTATATTTTACGTCAAATTTTTGATAATTTTTTTATAACATTTAGCAGGCATATTTTGCAGAAATAAAAATAATGCTTAATTATCTGATATAAATGAGCATTATAAAAAACATTTGAAAAAATAGGAGAATTCCCTATTTCACTGGATATTTGAAGGCACATACCTATAATATTGATGAAACTATCGTCGGCTCACGGCGAAGCAAAACGCACTTACAAAATTCATCGACTTACCAAGGTCTCCGGTAGCTTAGTCGGTAAAACAGATGCCCGGTTAGCAAAAGATCGTGGGTTCGAGTCCCACCCGAAGACTGTCGATCAATTTTTAAGTGCTTTATTCACGTAAGTGCTATTCTGTCAAAAACTTTCCACACGCCACTAGATCCTTGTCGCTCTGTTAAGATTCCAACACAAACTAATTATCCACAGAAAGTCCTTAAATATCTTTTAATATCTACATTTGAGGTCGAATATCCATTTTAAACTATTAATAGCGCGAAGTAGGCCGCGAGCTGTGATTGGCGGACACGCGAAGAGACTTGAACATTGCACGTGTCGCCTCGTCTAATGCCAACCTGTAGATAAAATAGCCTGATGGTATAGTCCATAAAGTAAAATGATATTTTTTATCGTTTACATCCCGGAAACCTCATAATAGATATCGTCGACCGTGGGAGAGAAATGCTTGGACTTGAATGGGCCAGCTCGACCGGAGTGATACCACGGCCCCACAGAAAACCGGCGTGAAGCAGCACTGTTTCTCTACGTGAGTGAGGGTACCGGAGGCCCAATCCGGGGGCCTTTAAACGCCCCCTGGTTTAAAGGTCGCGCCTGTGACTTCCCTGGTGTCATGTCGCGGGTGTCCATGGGCGGCGGAAATCGCATACCATCAGGTGGTCCGTCTGCTCGTCAAATCAACAAAATAAGCGAAAAAAAAAGAATCAGCCTATAATATACTGTTCAGTGGGATTGTGGAACCATCGCACTTGACTACGCAGATTGCCAAATGGCAGATGATGATTGATGAACACGGATTTTTAAAATCGGTCAACATAGAATTTCATATCTCTGTAACATTCCTTTTTAAGCCATTCATCACGTTCAATGTTCAGAGCAAGTTAATTTATTTTGTGATTTAAACAGTTTAAATATTACCTGCTGTTAATATTAATGACTGTACTTTTTATTACGTTTTACTGTAGAATGCATCAACGTTATTTCAGCTATAAGCAGTCCCATTGCCGCCAGCTTTATTTTCATTCGCGAATGATCGGTTTAAGTAACCGAATACTTGAGGCACCATAGTACGTAACCGCAAACGCGCAAAAAAATATTTATTTTATTTTGAAGTTTAGATTATTTTGAGCATTATATTCAAAAACAATTTATTAATTTGGATTGTAAATTAATTGTAGAATGTTATTGTATAATTTTATATTTTTCAAATGACGATTTACTACCAAATATAAAATGAGATATTCAATTGGATTTATATGAAACCTTACGTGGTTACGTTCTTAGAAATGTCAAAAAGAACTTCATAAATGGAACAGACTATAGGCGCCGACTTCGGCAAAACCTTTTCTCGAGTGTACTGTTATAAAATGTTATTTGAAGTGTATAAAGTGTTAAAAATATTATTTTACACTTTTTAGTTCGTAGCTCTTGAAGGCGGTTTTTTTTCGTAGATTTTCTTTTTCATGCTGATTTCTTTTGCTATATGGACTTCATTCACGATATCTATTATAAGGTTTTCGGGATGTGAACGATAAAAAATAACGTGCGTTTCGTTGCGTCCAATGTCCAAAGCCGTCGCTCTGGAGCCCGGGGTACGCTTGGACCATGATCCAGGAATCGGGATGTCTGGTAATTACAATGAAGCGACGCACGTCTGACCTTCGCAACCCTTAAACAGGGGAACCAGACCAACTGAATCATAGTTACATGTCACGAATCATTATCTCAAATATTGTAGGTATCCACAACTTAGAGAAACTATTCGAGACGTTCCAGGTCGTCGCGATGTTTTCCTTCGCCGCCGAGCTAATGGTAGAAATTTGCACATAGATTCAAAAAATCCAGAGTTGTATGCTCGGATTATGTACATTCCTTATTTTTTCTTTCTCTTCAAAATTCAACCACACAGATTAATACAAAATAGCGGAAGATACGGCACGTCCCTTCAATTAGACAACTGAAAACGGACCACATACTCACAACTCTGTGACACATTGGTTTAAAGTTTTACGACATTGGAAGATAGAGACAAACCTATATTCTTTGACAAAAGCGTGAGTGAGACAAGCGTACTACGCGCAGCTACGCTTCAGAGTTGAGTCCTGTCAAAGCGACTTAACTCGTCACACATTAATCTATCGTATATTTCTATCTCGCTCTGCATAATGTGATTCCATGAGATTTGTTATTTCTTTTTGAATCATTTTTACGACAAGTAAAAGCGCGCGAAAGTATTTTGGTAAATTTTATCCCACTGAAAACAATCAAAGAATATTTTTATGTTACACGACCGCTTGTCAGACTCGCCAATTTGCAACTGCGTGCAATTGGCTATTTGACTGCTGTCACGGAAAGATATGAAATGTGTTAAATATGGTTGTATACAGATTAAAAATAATAATAAAATTCGTGTTTTGCATAAAAATAAATTGAATTTTTTTTTATTTGTAAAAAATAGATTTGAGTTTTTTTACTGAGCATCGTATGACGTCACATTTCAATACTTTATTGTAGAATGTATAAAATAAGCATAGGTGCATTTTAAAATATCTTTCCAAAAATTGTCTTTCAGACAATTAGGCGACGGGGACCTAATTTATGTCCGTGTGATCCCCGGCAGAGTAGAATAGGCCACCCTCACTCTTACCGAGGTGTCGTAAAAGGCGACTAAGGTAAAGCTGCTGGCATGATCATCAGCACCCAGAGAAGGAAAACTCTGCATTTATATCAAAACCCTCGCCAACCCGTCTGCCAAGCGTGGTGAGTATGGCAATTACCCCTCATGTGATTGAGGGAGGCCCGTGCCCCAGCAGTGGGGACTTAAATGGGCTGATGATGATGATGATGACCTAATTCAAGCGGTCCACGCGGTTGAGACGAGTCACCTATCTTCCGCTATTTTGATTTAATCTAAGACTTACCACCATTAAGTATTTGAAATTTGGCACTATTCAAAAATTGTGTTTTGTACCATTTCTGCTCGTGGCTCCTCGGCTCGTCCTATCTCTCGAGCGCCAGCGCCAGGTCCCGCAGCGAGGACTTGATGGCGTCGTAGGTGGCAAACGAGATGCCCACCGCGATGGGGCCCTTCACCCAGTTCATGCTCAGCCCTTTGAAGAAGCCGCGGACGCCTTCGGTCCTGAGGAAATAACAAGAAATATCATTAAAAATGTCATAAATTGTGTAAATATTTCATATTCTATTATATATTTTGACCGTGGGAGTGCCACGCTTCGGCATGAATTGGCCGGGCCGACCGGAGTGATACCACGGTCTCACAAAAAACCAGCGTGTAGCAGCACTGTACTGTGTTTCGCTGCGAGAATGAGGGTACCGGAGGTCCAATCCGGAGGAAAGGGGGGTTTGAAGGTTGGCAGTGTGACTCAATCGCTTACCATCAGGTGATCCGTTTGCTCTTCTGCCACCTATCACATAAAAGAAATTCAAAAAATCTATAGACAGAAACAGACAAACATCGTTTATCTCTATACAGTTGTTGTCTCTACAGAGTTGTCCACTCTATAATCAGAAATAATCTACCATAGATGAAATGCTAAAAGTAGGTAGATGTACCTACCTACAGTTAGGCCAAGATAAGTCAGTCAAATTTAACACTTCATCAAAATTCGACAACGTAACCTTGCAACAACGAAGAATTTGAATTTACCAATCTATTAACACAATTTCTTAACCTTTTAAAATTATGTTTGCATTTATTAATTGCAATAAAGACAAAAAAGATAATTTCACGATTTACTTTCTCTGTTTAACTATTTGTAAACTTATTAAACATTTACTTTAGAACTGAACGTTGGTACAATGTTGTATCTGTCAAGCCATTTTCTTTTTAAACTCTAGAGATGTTCCCTAAATAATCGAACGAAAACAATGTTTACTCGTTTAGGAATTTTCAACCCTAATGAAAAGCCACATTCGGATTAAATAAAAGGTATTATTCTGTTGTATAAAAATTTATACTATTTTACTTTTATTATTATTTTACGCACGCTACTGTGTACTCACGTGTACACGTAGCGCACGGTGTCGGGGATGGTCCCGCACGCTACGTGCGGGTGTGTACTCACGTGTACACGTAGCGCACGGTGTTGGGGATGGTCCCGCACGCTACGTGCGGGTGTGTACTCACGTGTACACGTAGCGCACGGTGTCGGGGATGGTCCCGCACGCTACGTGCGGGTGTGTACTCACGTGTACACGTAGCGCACGGTGTTGGGGATGGTCCCGCACGCTACGTGCGGGTGTGTACTCACGTGTACACGTAGCGCACGGTGTCGGGGATGGTCCCGCACGCTACGTGCGGGTGTGTACTCACGTGTACACGTAGCGCACGGTGTCGGGGATGGTCCCGCACGCTACGTGCGGGTGTGTACTCACGTGTACACGTAGCGCACGGTGTTGGGGATGGTCCCGCACGCTACGTGCGGGTGTGTACTCACGTGTACACGTAGCGCACGGTGTCGGGGATGGTCCCGCACGCTACGTGCGGGTGTGTACTCACGTGTACACGTAGCGCACGGTGTCGGGGATGGTCCCGCACGCTACGTGCGGGTGTGTACTCACGTGTACACGTAGCGCACGGTGTCGGGGATGGTCCCGCACGCTACGTGCGGGTGTGTACTCACGTGTACACGTAGCGCACGGTGTCGGGGATGGTCCCGCACGCTACGTGCGGGTGTGTACTCACGTGTACACGTAGCGCACGGTGTCGGGGATGGTCCCGCACGCTACGTGCGGGTGTGTACTCACGTGTACACGTAGCGCACGGTGTCGGGGATGGTCCCGCAGGCGCACGTGCCGTCGGCGCGCGGGCGCGCGGTCTGCATGCGGCGGCGCACGATGTCGAGCGGGTAGGAGGCGGTCTGCGCGAGCGCGCCGGCGAGCCCGCCGAACAACATGTTCGAGAACGGGTTGCGCCCGCCGCCGAAGCTGTCTGCCGACACAAAACAAAGAGGTTTTTCGCGTGTGAAAGATGGAGTTACGATAGGAGTGAGGTCCACATACGATGTGATTGGTTATTTTTAAACGTGATCTGTCAAAATGACAATTTGACAAATTAAACAACCAATGCGGTTGATGTCGGACCTCAGTCCAACAGTACGCCATCTAGCGGATTTTTCACACACGAACACCTTCATTCATACTAATATTATTCACACACTTTACCTGCAACAGATGGCGTTAATCTGACTATTCCATAGAAAAACGAATTTCACATATAATCCTACATCGCGAAAGCAAAGTTTTTGTACCAATTTGTATATACACCCCCAAAAACAACTGGCCCAATAAAAGCAGGCAACGATGGCTGGATGATCCGCACAATTGAAGAGATAGAAGAGATTGTGAACACACCCAACATCATCGGAGAGACCAATAGCCCAATTCTCGTGCTTGTGATATTTTGAGAAAATGGCGGATATCACCCGAAAACCATACAAAAAAACTATGTTTTAGTGATATATGTCGTATGAAAATAAATGTCACGAGCCCGAGATTGGGCTCCAAGGCGCACCGTCATCGCTGCCATCTCGAGATATTGGACGAAGATCGTCCCGTGAAAAAAGCATACCACGGCCGACGCCTAGTTGGCCGACCTAGGTATCGCTGGGGGGACGTCGTCGAGACTGACTGACCGTCAATAGCTGGCAAAAAGTAGCGCAAGATCGACCGAACGAAGTGGCGATCTCTTGTTTAGGAGGCCAAGACTCTATTGGGGCAGCGACCCAGCGGAATAGTGTTTAATAATAATAATAATAAATAAATAATAAATATTTCAAAACATCACATACATTGATCTAAACAAATATATACCTACATATAATACTTTTTCTTTTGTAAATTCATACTTATAATACATAGGAAACACCCCGACCAATACAAACAAACATGTTCATGCACACAAATGTTTGTACAGTGCGGGGATCGAACCCGTAACCCAAAGGTAGCGTTCACTACCACTGTTCCAAACGGGTCGTCAAGTACAAGTTTGTATAAATTTTTATTATTATATAAAAATATTATATCCGCTACAAAATAAAGAAATTATTAAAAATGTAATTGCTTGCTCTGCTGCATTTCCCAATGTTTGCAGGATACTAGCACGCTGCTAGTAAAAACACAAATTCTTTATTTTCAGAAAATTGTTACAAGACAATAAACATAAACTATACACAACAGGTTAAAATCTAGATGTAACAATACAGGAGATTTAACCTGTCGGTCCCACACTAGGTAAACCCTGTATCGTGGGCACCGACTTGGTATGCTAGACATACAGACAGGCGACAGGCGTATTTATTATTATATATATACTATTTTGCAGTTTTTACCTGTTTGGATAAAGAATGGGATCAGAAATGGCGGCGCATCTATTCACTTCTCGCTCGCACACTATTTGCGTCTATACTCGCACTCGTGGGTGTGCGAGCGAGAAGTGAACAGATGCGCCGCCATTTCTGATCCCATTCTTTATCCGCACAGGTTTATTTATTTATTTATTTATTTATTTATTGTTTTCCAAAATCTACAGCTCTTAAATTATACTATTTAAAATTTATATACTACTTACAGCCAATAACAGATTTTAAATACATTGACAAACTTATATAAATACAACAGCCAAGGGGCAGCAAAAAAAGGGAAAAAAAAAAGAAAACAACCAATACAATTTGACAGTTGTGTACAGACAGCCACACACCAGGCTACTATAGTCCGTCAAAATTCTTCAATTGATATTGAATCGAAAGTTGCACAAGAAAATTAAAAACAAGGTAACATTAGAACTAAAACTAAAAAAATAAAATAAAGACAATGTACTGTTGTGTGTGTGTGTTATGTTGTGTGCATGTGTGAGTACTGCCTTTGACTTCGAAATCTGTAAATCAATTTTAATTTAAAAGATGATAAGAACCAACTCACCATAATACATGTGCTTGAGCGTATCGTAAGTGTAAAACGACACCCCCGCGTACGGGATCACCCCCAGCACGGTGGCAGGGTAGCCTCTGCAACCAGACGAATCAATTATCAAAAGTCAGTAAAGTATTTCTTATCGATTTTATTTTTTAGCTACTAAACCGGATCTATTTTAAACAATTTCGGGGTTACAACCTCTCGGCAAACACTTATACTATTTATCAAATATATAATAAGATGATAATATGTGTACCTATTTTGACATTCATAAGTGTTCTGTATGGACCTAAATTGAATAAAGATTTTTTTTAATCTTTTACTAAAGCGGACCCCGGGCTCCGAAGCGACAGCTTGGGACGTAACCGGGACAAAACGGTGAGATGCTGATGAATGGTAACGGCAGCACTAGCTTCTCCGGATCCAAAATAAATAAAGTTGTTGTATTGTAAGTATTTAATGCGTCGTATTGCCATTGATGACATACGAAACCGAAACGTGGCCGCTTGCAATGAGCCGCTTAAGAATGCTCAAAGTCACCCAGAGAGCAATGGAAAGGGCTATGCTCGGAGTCTCCTTGCAAAGTCACCCAAAGAGCAATGGAAAGGGCTATGCTCGGAGTCTCCTTGCAAAGTCACCCAGAGAGCAATGGAAAGGGCTATGCTAAGAGTCTCCTTGCAAAGTCACCCAAAGAGCAATGGAAAGGGCTATGCTAGGAGTCTCCTTGCAAAGTTATCCAAAGAGCAATGGAAAGGGCTATGCTCGGAGTCTCCTTGCAAAGTCACCACAAGAGCAATGGAAAGGGCTATGCTCGGAGTCTCCTTGCCAAGTCACCCAAAGAGCAATGGAAAGGGCTATGCTAGGAGTCTCCTTGCAAAGTCACCCAAAGAGCAATGGATAGGGCTATGCTAGGAGTCTCCTTGCAAAGTCACCCAAAAAGCAGTGGAAAGGGCTATGCTCGGAGTCTCCTTGCGTGAACGTATCAGGAATGATGATCCGCAGGAGAACCTTGGACCCCTAGCCCAAGGAATTCATCAAGTAAATTATTGTCCAGGGTGGGATCGAATCCGCGAACTTTAGTGTACGAGGCAGGTCGGCTGCCCAACACCAAAACCTAGCACGTACAGTGGCGGACACATCAAGCTATACAAAACTGTCAAATTTCTTCATTCGATTATAAACTTTATATTATTACACATTGTGCTCGAAATCGATTGAGGAAATTTGACAGTTTTGTATAGCTTGACCTGTCCACGAGACTTTAAACATTTTCGTCTGCCATTTAGAATATATTTCCTTCTTTATGCTCATCTTGTTTTCATGTGAGCAATTATGAATCGTTCTATCTTGTGAAATACAGAAATTGTACATAAATGCATTTAGGAAATTTTTATGCGCCTTGCTTGTTAATTTGTTGGATATGTATTTCAAGATATAAATCTACATGCAACATAAACAAAGCGGAGCGACGAAGCAGGGACCACGTCGCGGCTGCGCAACGGCAATCCGCCAGTGTGGCAACTCAATAAATATATTTTCAAGACTTTGCCAACCCCTCACCTGTACAAAGCCCTGGCCCCCTCCTCGCGCCAGACGCGCGAGAACACGGCGGCGAGCGTGCGGTACTCCTGCGCCTTGGTGACCGCCATGCGCGCGCGCGCCATGTCCAGCGGGTACGTCGCGCTCTGCGACGTCACGCCCGCCAGCGACCCCGCCACCAGATGCCGCACGCGGTGCTGTCTGTGGACCAATCATGAGAGATGGTAACCTAGTCGCCCGCCCTCAAACCTGTTTTTGTATTTAGTTTCTAATTATAGCAATAGATGGCGCTGAGTGTCGTTTACATCGCGCATCGGTTTAGCTATAAGCCTAGTCCTTGTTTATACAATTTGTAGAAATGAATGGATAACAATTGTTGAAATGTATAATGCATATAGTAGTCGGCTAGCCAGTGCTAGCGCCATCTAGAGGAAAACGACCAATACTAAACAGCTATGTAGTATGGCCACCTTTGAGAATCAGTCATTGTTAACATCACTGAAAGAGAAAGCTGTAGAAAACATTTTGTTTCACAGAACATATTGACCTTAACATCAATCTATATTTTTGAATTAAGTAAATTTGTCAGAGAAAATAAAAATATGTACAAACAGGGCCAAGAGCACTATTCGATACCCCGAAATTTGAGACATAAAGATAGACTAGCATTGCCAGACACTCAAATGGATATAGTTAGGAGAGGTACGTATTATATGTCTATCAAAGTCTACAATAAGAGTTGCCAATGGATTTAAAAAATGAAAGTAAAGATCACTTATTCTATAAAAAATTAAAGACATATTTATTGTCAAAATGTTTTTATAATCGTCAAGAGTTTTTCGGGCGGAACACTTGAATACCTGAGATATTATAATTAGTATTGATATTATATTATAATTCTATTTATAGTAACCTTATAGGATACCTACATTGCAGTGCGCCTGCGGGGTTCATGTTTAGAACTATTGTAAATAATTTGAAGACCTAATGTACTACATGAAAGCAATAAATAATATGACTATGACTATGACGATTAAATAATATAATTCACAATCTCCACGTAACGGAAGGAACTGAACTATTTTTCCCATACTAAGGAAAAAAGTACTAAGTGAAATGACCCTGACCTGGTAGCCAGCCCTCACTTCGTTTCGAACTTGATTTTGCTATAAGTTCCAAAACACACAAATAGATGGCGCTGGGTGTCTTTTACATCACTCAACATTTTGGCTATAAGATTAGCTAGTCCTTGTCAGGGTCTACCACCTGTGACTAACGGTATATTAATGGCGTTAAACAAGGGAAAATCATGGGTGCACTACTTAATATAAGGTGTTCTTCAGGGTAGTAACCTGGATCCCCTACTTGATATGGTATCCTTCAGGGTTGTAAACTGGGACCATCGTTTTTCCCGGCGATTCCACTACTAAACATTTTATAGTGTTCACCAGGGTAGCAACTAGGGGTCAACGCTTTATATAGAGTGTTGTTCAGGGAGTTTTTTTTAACTCACTGCGCAGCTTGGGGGGTATCCACGCCGAGCGCCTTCTTCCACTGTTCGTGCGCTGTGAACTGTATGGCTGCGTAGGGAACGATGCGCGCCATGGTGGCGCTGTTGCCCCGCCATAGCGCCAGGAAGCCCTCCGTGCGGAGGCTGTGCACGAGGAAGTTCAGAGCTGCTCGCCATGAGTAGCGGGTTTGACTGGAAAGATAATTGTTATTTAAAAGCATTGTTTTTTTTTGTGATAGGTGGCAGACGAGATGGATCACCTGATGGTAAGCGATTGCTACGGCGGCCAATCTCAACGATCAGGCACGTACGCAGGATATATTACAGTGCTCAAATGTGTGCGCAAACATAAGTGTACTTACTCTCATATTCCCATGGGACACCAGGGTGACACGACCTGAGGGATCGGGCTCAGGACCAACGGCTTAACGAGCTTTCCCGAGCACAGGGGTATAAGACCGCTAACTTCCAGACTCCGGGCTGACACTTCCGAAAACTTAGGTTCACATTTTTGCCCGACCCGGGGATCGAACCCGGGACCTCTTCCACAGTCGTCACTTTTAAAGTGCAACCTACTTACCACTGCACCACCGAGGCACAGGATAATCAAGAAATGAGGTTCAAAGGGTTTTTTTGTGGGGTGGCAGACGAGCAGACGGATCACCTAATGGTAAGCGATTACCGCCGCCCATGGACACCCGCGACACCAGTGGAGTAACAAGTGCGCTGCCAACCTTCAAACCCTCTTTTCTCCCGGATTGGGCCCCCGGTACGGGGGTACCGTTAATGTGCTATGTTTCGCTGCGTGAGTGGGGGCTCACTCAGTGAAACACAGCACAGTGACGTCACAGTGGCTCGCGATGGCTTCTCTGTGAGAGAGTACCTATGACGTCACAGTGGCTCGCGATGGCTTCTCTGTGAGGCAGTACCAGTGACGTCACAGTGGCTCGCGATGGCTTCTCTGTGAGGGAGTGCCTATGACGTCACAGTGGCTCGCGATGGCTTCTCTGTGAGGCAGTACCAGTGACGTCACAGTGGCTCTCGATGGCTTCCCTGTGAGGCAGTACCTGTGACGTCACAGTGGGTTGTGATGGCTTCCCTATGAGGGAGTGGAGTGACTCACGAGGTCTGGAAGTTGATCTTGGTGCGGTCGAGCGGCGCGATGGTGGTCTTGGCGAGGGCTCCGGCCGTCGCGCCCGCCACCAGTGACGTCACCACCGTGGCGCCATTGCCGAGCGTGCGCCCTTCGCTCACAGGCGACTTCTCTGTGAAGGAATTACGTCTTTTTTAATAACACAGCTCACATCCGTCTGCTCATCATCCTCCTGCCCTTTTCCCAGGTTATCTGGGGTCGGCGCAGTATGTTTTCCTTTTCCATACGTCCCTGTCATTCGTCATCGAATCATCCACCTCTTTTTCCATCATGTCATTCTTCACACAATCCATCCATCTCCTTTTCGGCCGTCCTCTGTTCCTCCACCCACTTACATTTAAACTCATCACTTTTTTGATAACATGTTCTTGCCCTCTTCTCCTTACATGGCCGTACCAGGAAAGACGATTTGCCTTCAATTTATCAATGATGGGGCCCACTTTCATACTTCCTCTAATATATTCATTCCTTATCTTGTCCATTCTCGTCAGTCCACACATCCATCTTAACATTCTCATCTCTGTCGCATGCAATCGTCTTTCATCCGACTTCTTAACGGCCCAGCATTCTGATCCATACATAGCAACAGTTCTAATGACGAATTTGTAAATTTTATGATCCGTCTGCTCGTCTGCAACAAATCACATAAAAAAGCGACTATACATCGTTTACGTCTCATCGTGAATAATCCCAATTAGCATGTTAGATCTTTCTTTCTATTATGAGATAGTAGGCAGACGAGCAGACGGTTGCCGCCGCCCATAGACACCAGTGGAGTCACAAGTGCGCTGCCAAACTTTAGACCCCCATTCCCCCGAATTAGATAGTTAGATGAACAAAATAATCGAAAAAAAATCAGCGATTCCATACAAAATAGAATAGCCACGCGGCAATCCAAATTGTTGATATACATGCAAAATGTACGAATACGATATTTCTTTCCTCTACCCAAAGGTTGTCTGGAAGAAATCGCTACAAGCGATAAGACCGCCTTATTGTACTGTCTGTTGCTGTTGTATCATGCTTGTATTTTATTTTTGTGCAATAAAGAATATCTATCTATCTATCTAATGTACTTTATTCACAATACTACTCAGATCAATGTATATGTTATTTATTTATTTACTTATCATGAGGTTTTCATGGTTCAGGTTTTCATGAGGTGATCCGGCAGAGAACCAAAGTTATCGACATTGCTCACCGGATTAGCAAGCTTAAGTGGCAGTGGGCTGGCCATATTAGCCGCAGAAGCGACAACCGATGGGGTAAACGGGTTCTGGAGTGGAGACCGCGTCTTGGCAAACGTAATGTAGGGCGCCCTCTGGCTAGGTGGGGGGACGATCTGCGCAGGATGGCTGGCAAGAGCTGGATGCGAGAAGCCATGGATAGATCACAGTGGCGAACAATTGGAGAGGCCTACGTCCAGCAGTGGACTGCGATAGGCTGATGATGATGATGAGGTTTTCGGGATGTGAACGATAAAAAAAAACGGTGTATTATATGTGTTAATGTAACAAGCTTGCCGTCTAAGTCTTATCATCATAAATCATGCGTAACAGATAACATTGACTGGCGTATGTCCACGCTTCCTTATACCCTTGTCTATCTGATATTTGTCATCACCGCAACTGTAAAATGGTATGCGTTAGTAAAGTAGGTCTCACTCCGGTCGAGCCAGCCCATTCATGCCTAAGCGTGGCTCTCCCCCTTAGCGTGGCTCCTCAGCCTGATGATACGCAAGGCATCACCTCCGTTGGCACCGCCATACTGGCCCGCGAGATACTTCTTCACGCTTCGTTTGAAGATATCCATATTGTAGGAAGGGGGAAATACATGCGCCGGCAACGAGTTCCATTTCTTGATGGTGCGGCAGAAATGAGAACTGCCAAATTTTTTCCACTGTGAAGCGGTGACAGCGTTGTCCAGCGCGTGTAGTTCTGTGACGAAATAGGGCAGGTGGGATGAGGTAGAAAAGCTCTTCAGGGCATTCACCGTTGTATAGACGGTAAAAGACGCTAAGCGACCCGATGTCTCTGCCTAGTTAAGAGGTTCGAGGGATTTTTTTTTTTTTATAATATAATTCTCACAACATCTCATACGTTGACCTGATTCCGTACTAAGTAGCTTTAGCACTTGTGTTACAGATATCAGACAACAGAGGAACACAAATATATACTTAAATTGGTGACCTCTTCGTCACCTATAATATTCATATTCGAAATTCTGGGGAGCGTTTGTTGCCGAGTGGTCTCTGCGACTATATCTCATCAATTGTGACCTCCGCTCTCACTTATAGATCGTCTCCAAAGCTCACGGTCAGCATAAACTGTATAATGAGGAGAGACGAGATCGAAAAGGATTTGCGTGGACTTCTGGCGGATGACTGGCTGGAGGCCACCACCTGGCAGATCCAACCTAGATGGAGACTTATTATCGGAGGCCAAAGCTCATTTTAGGTCGCTGTGCCAACCTAGTTATTTAATTATCTATTTATCTAGAGCCGACATTCGTCTATTTTTTCATACTACATACCTAGGTACTACTACTACGCTTGTCCTACTTCTCTCGTATACTATGTTTCAGCATCACAGATAGATAAATGACAAGGGAATTAGCTGTTTATTGGTACATTATCAATAATATCAATCTACTCATTATAAAATAAGATATGTACAAAATTTTACGATCGGAGAGATTTTTATCTCTTCCAAAACGAATACCGTTTTAAAGCAGATTTGACAAACTCGACAGTTATTAAGTTTGAAATAATAATTTAATTTTAATAATAATTTAATTTTAATAATAATTTAATTTTAATAACGTATTTTAATTCTGAATTTTGATTTTATTTGATTATTTTTTATATATTATGTTATTATTTGATTTGATTTGATTTTATTTATGTAATGTAATGTTATTAATACTAACATAGTATTAAGTAAACATTGTTACTAACCATCGTCGATCTATGTTATCTGAAAAATAAATGAATTGAATTGAATTGAATAAGAGGACTACTATCGGCAGGATAATTTAGTTCGTTACTTTATTTTAGTACTAGCGGCCGCCCGCGACTCCGTCCGCGTGGAAAAGTAACTTTTTACCCCCCTTTCAACCCCTTACAACCCCCTTTTCGCAATAAAAAGTAGCCTATGTCCTTTCTCAGGGTCTAGATTATCTGTATACCAAATTTCATTTAAATCCGTTGAGTAGTTTTGGCGTGAAAGAGTAGCAGACAGACTGACAGACAGACAGACAGACAGACAGAGTTACTTTCGCATTTATAATATTAGTATGGATTAAACTCAATTGTGTTCTTCCAAAACCGGCACAAGCTAAGTAGAAAATACTAGGGTGCATGCATGGAACTATATAAAGTCAGCGGAATATGCCATTTTGTGATAAATGATAATTCAAATTTCGAGTACAAAAGCAGACCCAAAAGTTAAGTATAAGTATTAAATCATCATCATCATCATCATCAGCCTATCGCAGTCCACTGCTGGACGTAGGCCTCTCCAATTGTTCGCCACTGTGATCTATCCATGGCTTCTCGCATCCAGCTCTTGCCAGCCATCCTGCGCAGATCGTCCCCCCACCTAGCCAGAGGGCGCCCTACATTACGTTTGCCAAGACGCGGTCTCCACTCCAGAACTCGTTTACCCCATCGGTTGTCGGTTCTGCGGCTAATATGGCCATTAAGTATTAAATAAAAAGTATCAAATTAAATTACCTTTTGTGTGCCTATAAAGGTAACCTTTTCTAATGTAAGACCTACTCTCATGTCACCACAGTTTGTAACAATAAAGAATTATGATTATGATTATAAGTGTATTCCGAGAGGCTACAACTTCGAAATTGTTAAAAAGATATCCGGCTCAGTTGCTAACACTTTAAATCAATTGGCGTCGCTAGAGTGCTCTACCCGTAACCTTAAGTAATACAGGTAATGAAAGGCAATAACAGCTGTAACAATGACAATGAAATTTAGAATTAATACATCATAATTCGAATTCTTACATCGAACCACTCGCAAGCGATTGTCATTCCATCCTCATGATCTCGATGGATGGCGGTTAATACTGTGCGTTTCTCCCGGAACTCTCTACCACGTACCTCAGTTCTGTGGAACGGTTTGGCTGCAGGAGTATTGCCCGAGAATTTTATAACAACTAAAAATTCTTGTGCTCTAGAAAATCCTTGACACTGTAATAACAATTTTCCAATAGCCATGCCTTAACACGTTTTTTGAACATGTTTACATTCATGTCGGTCTCTTTAAAGTAATCCGGTAACTTGTTATATATATCGATACACATTATAAAAGAATTTCTTGAAGATAATGTCAATTTCAAGGGGGTCAAAACAATTTTTACAAATATTGTGACCGAATTCATCTGTGAGTTACATCACGCTTATTCTCAAAAAGGTATTTATGTTTATATACAAATAGGCATATTTTATATATATATTATTATTTTTTTCAATTTTTTTAAATATATTTTTAATATAAATAAGAAACGTAAAAAATATATTAGAAGCATGATGAGTGATGATGACATGTTCCATCCTACTCACCAGAGTTAAATTTATATTTTGGTATCACGAAACCAGGAATAGATTCCCACTGACTATTTCTTTGCATTATAATTATAATAAATGACACTAATAACATAAACACCTCCTCGTTGCTATTTCGATTTTCCTCAATGAAATATCAAATAAATGAATGAAATAAACACGCGTATCTTGTTCGTTGTAGTTGCATTGACTGGGATGTTAGCAGAATGACCGATAAACTAGAAATATTAATTGATTATAAGTCGTCGCATGTCTGCCACATGAAATAAACTGTCAGTGAGGAAAAGTCTTAACAACAGAAATAAACATAGGCTTGCCGTCCCGGTCCTCAGACTTCATAAAATCGGTAATTCATTTGTTGGCTTAAGTATTAAGATATTTAGTAAGCTACCACAAAATGTCATTAATGTATCACTGGATACGTAAAACCTGCCTAATGAAGAAAGGTTACTATAGTGTACAAGACCATTTAAATGATAAGGATTCTTGGTCATGTTAATTGATTAATCTTTTGAGTTGTTATTCATAGTAGTCTACTAACTTTCATAATTGTATTTTATTTTTTTCTTTTCAATTGAACTCTGTAACATCATCAATATTTGAAAAGAGTAACTACTGAGTTTCTTGCTGGTGTCTTCTCAGTAGAAATCGACATTCCGAACCAGCGGTAGATATTATGTACCTATTTTGACATTCATAAGTGTTCTGTATGGACCTAAATTGAATAAAGATTTTTTTATCTAATCTTTATCTATAAATGCAGGACGGGTTTTTTTATGCTAGAGACAACAAACGAGCAAGCGAGTCACCTGATGGAAAGTAATCTTCGCCGCCCATAAACATCCACGAAATCATAGAGATATCTAATGTGTTGCCGGCCTTATTAAAAAGAAGTACGATCTTCTCGGGCAATACTCCTGCAGCCAAACCGTTCCACAGAACTGAGGTAAGTGAAAGGTGAGAAACGCACAGTATTAGACCGCCATCCATCGAGTTGATGGTGATGGTATGACAATCGCTTGCGTGTAGTTCGATGTAGGAATTCAGCTGCAAGGAGTATATCAAAGAGTTCCTCGGAACACTCCCCATGATAGATGCTGAAGGAAGCTATATCCCGCTGAGGAAGCTAGAGGATCAAGTCGACTAGAGCGAGTCAAGTCACCGAAAATTTGAGCACCGAAGATTTGAGAGAAGAAGTTGGTACTGAGGTGCACCAGCCCAGACTGATCCTGACCTGAAATTGACTGATCCTAAAATTATATTAAAGCGGTCGCCCTCAATGGACAACATTTCAAAATTGCTAAGCTCTGAAACAAAAAATACCAATTCTTTATTTACTTTTCCGCTGCTCGAATATATATTTATTCATTTTTTATATTGCTTATTTACTGAGAAAAAAATTAAAAACTAAAAAACGTAAGATGACGTCATCGGACGGCAGAATGTAAAATATTTCTTTGCTTAGCACATTATAGTTTTAAATTTACGAAATGCCAAACCCATGACATGCAACTGTCAAGAAAAAGACAACCTGTCAACGTTGAATGAATGAATGACGTTGACAATGTTGACACTAGTATTATTATCCTTTGACAGTTGTACCTTTTTTAGTAAAACAATGATAAGCAAAGGAATATCGCTGAATTCAGCCGTCCGATGACGTCATTTGGCGCTTACGTCTATTTAGAATATAAAGAATTTCAATAATTATTTTATGCATGAAAATGGACAAATTTTGAAAAAAGAAAAAATATGGGTCTGTTCATTTTATGTCTATTTTCATATAAAAAAACAATATGGACATGTTAAAAATATGAAATGATGTCCATTCTGCTCACGTCTAATTCGGTTTGCCGTTCATATCACACACAACGCGAAAAAGTTTGGCATTTATTTTCGATTTAGCAAAAGCCCAACGACCACGATTTTAGATTAATTAAATTACTAGTGTCCTCACTCAACTTGGTTTCGGAAAATTAGTCCCACTTTATACCAATAGATGTCGCTATGTGTCGATTTCATCGCGCGTTTCGGGTTTTCGGATTAGCTTTAAGGTGACGGGTAGGGCACACTAGCGACGCCAATCGATTTTAATTTTTAGCTACTAAACCGGATCTATTTTAAACTATTTCGGGGTTACAATATCTCGGCAAACACTCATACTATTTATTAAATAACCATGCACAAATGTTGCGTCCGCTTTTGTACGCGAGAAATTTTTCGCGTTAGCGTTGGACCCAACATTTGTGCATGGTTATTTAATAAATAGTTTAAGTGTTTGCGCAAATATTGTAACCCCGAAATTGTTTACAATAGATCCGGTTTAGTACTTAAAAATTAAAATCGATTGGCGTCGCTAGTGTGCCCTTTTTTATGAGAAATGGAGGCAAACGAGCAAGTGAGTCACCTGATGGTAAGTGATCACCGCCGCCCATGGACATCAGCCACACCAGAGGGAGTGGAGATGCGTTGCCGGCACCCTACCCTACCCGTCACCTTAAGCGTTTCCAATGTCTGTAGTATTTTTATCTCTTTATAAATCATCATCATCATCAGCCCATTTAAGTCCCCACTGCAGGGGCACGGGCCTCCCTCAATCACATGAGGGGTAATTGCCATACTCACCACGCTTGGCAGACGGGTTGGCGAGGGTTTTGATGTAAATGCAGAGTTTTCCTTCTCTGGGTGCTGATGATCATGCCAGCAGCTTTACCTTAGTCGCCTTTTACGACACCTCGGTAAGAGTGAGGTGAGGTGAGTGAGTGAGACTCTTTATAAATACTTACTTACTTATGTACTGTTTCCTATTGAACTGTGCGGATAGTTATTTGTTGTTTACAAGTTTTCTCAGACAGTTCGTTTTATCTGGATTTCCGCTGATTTGCATCATATGCCTT
This sequence comes from Marasmia exigua, assembly GCA_019059595.1. Taxonomy (NCBI): domain Eukaryota; kingdom Metazoa; phylum Arthropoda; class Insecta; order Lepidoptera; family Crambidae; genus Marasmia; species Marasmia exigua. The sequence continues at coordinate 950,802 of CM032491.1, read as the reverse complement.
ATGCAATTACATGTTACGATGTTGCTTTGTTTACTTTCGTTTTGAAGCTACGTTCTGTGCAAAATGATGGCTGACACATACGTCATACTTGTGAACAGGGGGTCTTTTTTTTCACAACATCACATACATTAATCTGACTCCGAGATAGGTAGCTCAAGCACCTGTGTTACGGATATCAGAATCAACAGTGGGATTACAAATATATACATATCATACTTTTCTTTTGTAAATACATACTTATAATACATAGAAACACCCTTTTTGAAGTTAACTTTGAGACTCAATCAAACGTATTTGACGACGTTCCCTAATTTGAAGTGAACATTGCGTCGGTTGAACTCAACCGAAACTCTTTTGACACATCTCGCCTCAAACCCTAATTTGAAAGCACCAATACGCCCTATTATTGAATTTGACAAGTCGTGTCTCGCGCCGGTGCCACCTTTGGGGACTGGTCTGCTCCGGTTTACCTCACAATATTTATTTTATTATATTTCCTTTATTTTTTTATGTTACAAAAACTGTATTGCTTGGTATGATGATGACACAACATTGTATGAAATTTTGCCAATTAAAAAGAGTAACTGGCGAGTTTCTTGCCGGATCTTCTCGACCAGAAACAACTTTCCGAGCCGGTGCCGGTGGTAGAGTCGCTTTATGTTTATTTATTTCTTGAGTATATTTTATGTATCAACATATGTAAGTATTAACATGTAAATTATACATAAGTACTTATAAATAGTTTTAAGTCATACAAATGTATGACGATTTGTAAGTGCTGTGTACAAGCCTATGCAAATAAAGATAAATTTGAGTTTGAGGTGAACGGTGTGATACTGCGGCCTCACTCAAAACCGGCGTGAGGACTTGCACTGTGTTTCCCCAACTGAGTGAGGATACCGGAGTTAATAACCAAAAAACGGCTAAACCGATATGGCTGAAAATTGGTGGAGAGGTAGCTTAGAACTAGGGGACCGACTTAGGATACTTTTCATCTCGAAAATAAAACCAGGTTCCTGTGGGATAACTAGCTTTAGCAAGGGGCGTTGCCCGCGTTTTTGTTTTTGTTTATCCCACGGTAAAGAGATAAAAAGGATCCTATGTCCTTCCTCAAGTTTTAAGCTACCTCTTCTCCAATGTTCAGCCAAATCGGTCCAGCCGTTCTTGAGTTATGGATAGTGTTACTAATACGACTTTCTTTTATTATTTATCAATACTTAAATATTAAATTTAAATATAAGATTAAAAAAGGATGATGTAAGATGATGGTGATGATGCTTCACCGAGGGCGGCTGCTCGGCAATCGCTTACCACCAGGTGATCCGTCTGCTCGTCAGCCATCAATCACAAAAAAAATTTTTAGAATCAGTTCGTTACGGACGAATCGATTCGAAGGGGCAGTTCTACAACATAAAGATGAAAGCCTGAAAGATTTTACTTTTACTATCGATAGACTATCGATAGTAAAAGTAAATCAATAGTATCGATAGTATTGCTGGTTGTCAATAGTACTATCCATTGTTTAATGTCCGATACTATCGGACACTAAAAGCTAACTATCGATAGTCTGAATGGTTTTCGAGGTCAACACTATCCATTCGTATCTGAAAGTGAATAGGACAGTTCTATTTGACACCCTTAATCGGACAGTGGTAAAATAGTTCCCACCAGATTTTGAACTTTATGTGTCATGGCATAAGAGCGAAAACCAATGAAATTTTTCACTGACTCATATCCGATTAAGGGTTAAAAGTGAGACGCTCCTTTTAAACCTAGCCGATATTTTTAAGAAAAGACAATATTTTCTTTAGAAATCTAATCGACTTTTTTTAAAATTAGAATAGCCAGACATTTGGCCACATTCTCACCTGATGGTAAGTGATGATGTGGCCGCGGATGGATCATGTCTGTCTAGTAACAGCCTATTCACTCTTTTCTTGAATAAATTCAGATCATAGTGTTCAGGGAACACATCTTCCGGCAGAGAGTTCCATTCCTTAGCTGTACGCAACATGAATGTATATTTGAACCGTTTGGTACGTGTTGCCGATATTTCTACCACATAAGGGTGGTAACCCCTTCTCCGTCTTGTGTTCCGATGATTTGTTTGATTTTTAATCTTGATCAACATTTTATCTACGAATTTGAACTATCTGGATATGTAAATATTCTTAGTGGTATCATCGTCATCGTCAGCCCATTACGTCCCCACTGCTGGGGCACGGGCCTCCCTCAATCACATGAGGGGTAATTGCCATACTCACCACGCTTGGCAGATGGGATGGCGAGGGTTATAGTGGTATATACGCAGTAAATCATTAATAATGAAATAATATGCATCTTATTCGTCTGAAAAATTATTTCGTCTGATAAATATATTTATATTAATGTTGCATTTTTTTTTTATTGGATCTGTATGTATGCGTCTTGTTATTCATGTTCACGTTTTATATGTACTTTTCCGTTTTATAATAATATTGTCAGTATTTTTTTTTTTCATGTTGTATGTTTTATTATGAGTCGTCGCTCGAAGGTACAGCCTGAAAATCAGCGCTGCAGCGGCTGCTTAGCAGTTGTTGTAGCACATGCTGAGGCTGAACCTTGTTGGCCGCAACTTAATAATGTTTTGTCCTTATTTAGATTTGTATGTAAAGTGTTGTAGTCAATAAATTATTTCTTATTCTTATTCTTAAAAAAAAACAACTCTCGCTTGACGTGTCGGAACCACCTTCGTCGCCAAGAGAAATGACCAGTTCTTGGTCCCTAAATTTATAAGATATTTTTTAAAGATTTTATTGGTAAAAACTATTTTAAGTTCTTGTTCAGATTCATTGAGAAACATTAATACTTGTTATTTTGGAAGAATGAGAACACAAAAAAGTTAATTCTTTGTACGGATTAATATTTTTATTTATAGAAAGTTTTAACTCCTATTCACCTTCAGATACAGAATGGACTATAGTGGGGGGCTGATGATGGTGCCTGATGATGGCTCACCGTGCGCGGAGCGGTGCGGACGCTGCTCGCGCTGGTCGGCCAGCAGCGCCACGCGCGCCTCGCCCGCCGCCATGCCCTCACATGACCGTGCCCGCGCTCACGTGCCACGCCACCTGCGGACGAGAACATTGCACATTAGACAACCGACAACCTCACATTACACCTGGACCTCTGCCTCGGTGGTGCAGTGGTAAGTCGCACTTTAGGGAGGTGCCACACCGGCGGGTTGCGAGCGTTTTCAAAGCGGAGCGAGCTGCGCAGCGTTCGCGTCACGTGCGCAACGGATTCACTGGCGTTTTTCTGCGTGGCCGCCACAAAAAATCCAGCAAGCAAATCGAAAAGGTCTTTCGTATAAGATACCTTTAGCAGCAAATATTACACATACACGTTAGGTACACAAAATACACTAGACAAGCGTCCGTGGCACTCATTCAGCTGGTCTCACTGAAAACCAGCCTTGGCTGGCCTTTGTCTGGGCTGTGACATAAGCTGAGTGAGGGCCATTTATACTAGACGTCATAACACATCATAATATTCATTTGGCACTATCTGGACCTGATTGAATATAGATTTGTTTTTTTTCCTTTTGTTTTATTTTTATGTATTTTTAATTGTTTTATGTTTTGTTTTCTGTTTGTGCCAAATTGTGTTCTGTATACAATTGCTATATGTTCTGTGTTGTGATGTCTATAATAATAAATATTTTCTTTCTTTCTTTCTTTCTTCTTTCTTTCTTTCAACTATAGTTGTGGATATCTTAAACGTAAGACGAGTGTAAGACCTGCAGACAACCTGACAACCTCACATAATTACCTGGTCCTAAAAAAGTCTAAACGTAACAGCCTAGCCAAGCCAAGCCAAGCCAAGGGTGGCCAGACTTTCGTCATTTACATTTACAGTCCGATCCATTTTCAGACCATTATCACGGTTCCTACCTCCAGTTATGCACTCCTAAACTGATGTTTTGTGCAGAAACCTTTACGCCAATGCATATCAAACCATTTTACTTTCAAGAATAATATGATTATAATTTACCAGTTCAAAAAAAAATTGGATAATTTTTGGGCGAAAGTCACCACAGAACGGATGCCCTAAAGTAAGATGACCACGCGACAGGCCGAGAAAACGCTGGATATCACGGCCGCTTACCATCAGGCGGAGTGAGGTCATCCTGATTATCCTCTCTATAAAAAAAAACGCTGGAGGGACGAATTCGATGCCCACCTAAAGGTTTGGACGACTGTGGCTCGTGACCGAAACCGTTGGAAGGTGGGTAGGGAGGCCTTTGCCCTGCAGTGGGACAGTACGGGTTAACAATAAATAAAAACCGGCCAAGTGCGAGTCGGACTCGCCCATGAAGGGTTCCGTAGCAGCAAGAAAGATATATGGACACAATTTAACACTTTGGGAGCGTCTCTTGCGCAAATTATTGTGTTTAGAAAAAAAATATGTTAAAAACCTTAACATCATTTTTAAAGACCTATCCATATAGGTTCGTTATCCACACGTACAGGTTTGATGAAAAAAAATTTTGAGTTTCAGTTTATTTACTTTTTCCAATTTTTATGTAAAAATCGTAATGCGGTTAACAAAATACATCATACATACCAAGTTTCAATTGTATAGTTCTTATAGTTTCGGAGAAATGTGGCTGTGACATACGGACGGACACACAAACGGAGAGACATGACGAATCTATAAGGGTTCCGTTTTTTGCCATTTGGCTACGGAATCCTAAAAAAGAAAATCACTTCTTAGCAGAAGTAAGAAATTGCGTATATATTAAACAGTAATTAGACCTTTACTAATGTACGGCATTGAGGCTTGGACTCTTAAAAGAAGAGCAGAAACTCCTCGTAGCAGAAATGAAAGTTCTACGTAAAATTCTGGGCCCAGTAAAAGAAAGAAAGAAAATTTTATTATTTTGGACATCACAACACTACATACGAGTACGACATTAGTTACAAAAGAACAAACAAACAAAAAGAAAAACAAAATAGATACAGAAAATAAAAACAAAACAAAACAAAGGAAAAACAAAATAATTAGTACTAATAACCAGGCAGTGCAAATAATATATTGTGTGTTGTGACCTCCAACATAAATGGCCCCCACTCAGCCTATGTCATGGACCCTGAAAAAGGTCATGACGCTGATTTTCAGTAGGGCCAGCTGAGTGAGTGACGGAAAAGCAGGCAACGATGGCTGGAGGATCCGCACAAATGCCGAGATAGAAGAGTTTACGAACACCCCCCATATCATCGACCAAGGCGCACCGTCATCGCTGGCTTGGCCATCTCGAGAGGTTGAACGAAAATCGTCTCGTGAAAAAAAAAACAGTTGGCCGACCTAGGTGTCGCTGGAAGCACGTCGTCGAGACTGATCTGCGCGAGCTCCTGGTCAATAACTGGCAAGAAGTGGCGAACTCAAGTTTCGGAGGCCAAGACTCTATTTGGGTCGCTGAGCCAGCGGAGTAAACGTGTTTTTATGGCCACTAGTCACTACATAATGCGCTGCCAACCATTAAACTTCCCTTTCCCCCCCTCCCCGGGATTCGGCCTCCGGTACCCTCACTCACGCAGCGACACACATCACAGTGCTGCTTTTGTGTTAGGTTTATTGTTTGTTTGTTTTATGTCGAATTATGTCGAATTCCCATGTCGTACCCACTCTTGTAAAGGTTGGAAGCTCTACACTCGAAGTTGTAGACGAGTAAATCTACGTCGGACAAAAAGTCCAGATTGGTAAATACAACTTCCAAAAAAAAGGGGTCGATCGATGAATCCAATTCGGGTGGGCAGCGTTCGGGAAGCTAGGCAGCATATTTTCGGCCGACCTACCGCAGTGTCTCAAGACGAAAGTCTTTAATGTGTGTGTGTTGCCAGTGATGACATACGGAACCGAAACGTGGCCGCTTACAATGTGCCGATTGAGGAGGCTCAAAGTCACCCAGAGAGCGATGGAGAGGGCTATGCTCGGAGTCTCCCTGCGTGATCGTATCAGAAATGATGAGATCCGCAGGAGAAATAAGGTCACAGACGTAGCCCAAAGGATTGCATGCCTCAACTGGCAAAGGGCAGGGCACATAGCGAGGGGAACAGACGGCCGTTGGGGTGGAAAGGTCCTCGAGTGGAGGCCACGTACAGGAAGTCGCAGCCGTGGGGCCACGTACAGGAAGTCGCAGCCGTGGCAGGCCTCCTACAAGGTGGACCGACGATCTAGTGAAGATCGCGGGAATCCATTGGATGCGGAAGGCACAGGACCGATCTGTGTGGAGATCATTGGGGGAGGCTTAACAGTGGACGTCTATTTGCTGAAATGATGACTTGTTTTATGATAGAGGCGACAAACGAGCTAACGGATCACCTGATGGTTAGATCACCACTACCACTAAATAGGTTATGAAGGTAAGTCTTGTTACATTTACATTATAAGTGAACTGGTCTTGGCAACATTTTACATAACAATGTTTCAATATTTAGTTACTAAAGTCTACAGTATTATGTTGTAGGCATATTGTCTATTGATTCAAACATCCTTATGCAGAAGGGCATCAGATTAGCATATAAACAATAGGCTTAATAATAATATGCAGCTCACTATTCAAATTAAGACTTTATCTTTCTAAGCTATTCAGTTCATTTTCCTGAAGGTCTGGTTGTTATTGAAATTTATTTGCGCCGAACAATGGTTGACTTTCAAAGGATGTGCGTACAGTTATACTAATTTTATAAGTTACACCAATGTACCTGCGCAGAAGTCTTATTTTCGAAAACTGCAGCAAAATCTTAACCAATCACAACGCTCCATTTGCGCGCAATTTCTTATTGATTGATGCGTCAGCGCCATGTTAGGTGCGAGTGCGGTTAAGGTGATGGATAGGGCACACTAGCGACGCCAATCGATTTTAATTTTTACCTATTTTTTTTTTTATATGAGAGGTGGCAGACGAGCAGACGGATCACATGATGGTAAGCAATTCCGCCGCCCATGGACACCCGCAACACCAGTGGAGTTACAAGTGCGCTGCCAACCTTTTCCCCTTCCTAAAATTGGGCCTCCGGTAACCTCACTCACACGGCAAAACACAGCGCAGGCGCTGCTTCACGCCGGACTTCTGTGAGGCAGTGGTATCACTCCGGTCGAGCCGGCCCATTCATGCCTAAGCGTGGCTCTCCCACATTTGAAACTAAATCGGATCTATTATACCCACTTCCAGGGTTACAACCTCTCGGCAAACACTTATACTATACTATATAATATTTATTAAATGACCATACTGTACGCGAAACATTGATTCACGCCAAAAGCGGCCACTTTTGGCGGTTATCTAAAATTCGAGTGCAAAAGCAGACCAATCAGTTAACTATAAGTATTAAATAAATAGTATAGGTATTTGCCAAGAGGTTGTAACTCCGAAATTGTTTAAAATAGATCCGGTTTAGTAACTAAAAATTAAAATCGTTTGGCGTCGCTAGTGTGCCCTACCTACCCGTCACCCGTCACCTTAGGAGGGAGATTAGCATTCCTCTCTGGATTTATTGTATTCAATCTTAACTTAGCTAGTATATATTTATTTAATATAATCATCGTCATCGTCAGCCCATTTAAGTCCCCACTGCTGGGGCACGGGCCTCCCTCAATCACATGAGGGGTAATTGCCATACTCACCACGCTTGGCAGACGGGTTGGCGAGGGTTTTGATGTAAATGCAGTTTTCCTTCTCTGGGTGCTGATGATCATGCCAGCAGCTTTACCTTAGTCGCCTTTTACGACACCTCGGTAAGAGTGAGGGTGGCCTATTCTACTCTGCCGGGACCACACGGCATTAATATAATGTATGTATGTATATACCATACTCGTATTTATACAATGTCTTTTTTATTTTTCTCTCTTTTTCTGTCTTGCACTCCCTTTTCTTAATTCGCTATACTTTTCCTCTACCCTGAGGTTGTCTGGAAGAGATCGCTATTAGCGATAAGACCGCGTACATTGTTTTAGTATAATAACTTAGGCTAAGATCTGTAAATTTTGTGCAATAAAGTGTATCTATCTATCTATCTATCTTAACGTATCGCAATAAAGTCTGTATTTCAACTGGTTTCGCAATCGTAATCAATCGGGTTTAACTTTCTCTTCTGCGTAGATGAATTTTACCGATGTAACTCATAAACGTGGTACAGCCGTACCTGATTTTCGAAAACATTAGTAGTTGCTACGCGAATTACGTGACGATATACTTAGCGTTAAAAAATTCACAGCCCAATTGTACAAATATTCTGAATCGCAAATAAAAAAGGTAAGTACACAGTAACAATTCCAAATTGACGACTTATTTACTTTATGCGGCAGACGAGCAGACTGATCACCAGTTGGTAAACGATTGCCGCGGCTCATGGACACTAGTGGAGTCACAAGTGGCGTAACCGTTAAACGCCCCTTTTTGATTGGGCTTCCGGTACCCTCACTCACGCAGCGAAACCCAGCTCAGTGCGCATCCGCGACGTATTCGCTGCGTCTTTGAAAACGCTCGCAATCCGCCAGTGTGACCATTCCCACTTAAGTGCGACCCACTAACCACTGGGCCACCGAGGCTGTCATCATGATATCATATTATTATATCACCTAACTGTACACTATGATCGCAAAAAAGATATTGAATATTGATTATGTATATAAAAAAAATCCAATTTTAATTTGACATTGAATTTTATTAATCTGAAATGGAACTGGGCTGGCCATACTGTGAGAATGTACCCGGAGAGATGGACCCATGTCACAGTTGATGTTATTTATCCACTGTGCCCATGTTGTCACGAAATGGCAGCCTGCAGACACAGTAGATAAATACGCTAAAGCAGTATCGACACTCCGCCATTTTGGACAGAAAGTTACCTACCGTATAGGGTTGTCTCTTATTTTTGTAAAATATCATTCTTACCTTGGGACTACTGGTTTAAGTACCGGGCCGTGATCGCGGGGTCCTAGGTGCAACAAGCATCATCTGGTGCGTGTTAAATTAGAACTAATGATATTTCTTAAGAATTATTTCTATACATAATACTAGCATACAATATTCGTACAGAAAGGTACATAAAATGATTCCTAAAGTTGCCGGGGACGCCGTGTGGTCCCCGGCAGAGTAGAATAGGCCACCCTCACTCTTACCGAGGTGTCGTAAAAGGCGACTAAGGTAAAGCTGCTGACATGATCATCAGCACCCAGAGAAGGAAAACTCTGCATTTTTATCAAAACCCTCGCCAACCCGTCTGCCAAGCGTGGCGAGTATGGAAATTACCTCTCATGTGATTGAGGGAGGCCCGTGCCCCAGCAGTGGGGACTTAAATGGGCTGATGATGATGATGAAAGTTGCAAAAAGCTACGCAAAGATAATATATAAATAATGTTATATATTACATAAAATTCGATTTACTTCTCATAACGTTTTGTTTCGTTACTTGGAAACCACATTAAGGTATTGGTCATGCACCCGATCGTTTGGGCCAAGACACAGTGAGGTCCCACCGTCCCCCCCATATCAATCTTCATCTCCGACCCCCCAAAAAGTAATTGTGATCGTAACTCGTAAATTACAGCAGACAACAGTAAATTTCGACTAAAATAGAAAGAACGCTCCTTAGAAACAATGCTAACACACTTTTTCAATTTTCAATTTTAATCATCATAAGTTCATCCATGTTTATGATACACAATTGATCAAGTAATTAGAGCAATCATCATCTACAATATAAACATCAACATTGGTAGATTGAAGTGGCAAGGTTGCACCACAAGTCCAGCGAACAGTCACCTTCTGTTGCGTTAATTAATGTAGGAATATGCAATTAATGATTGACCATGGGACCACACGTAATACCATGGTCTCACAGAAAGCCGGTGTGAAGCAGTATTGTGCTGTGTTTCGCTGCGTGAGTGAGGGCACCAGGGGCCCAATCCGGAGGAAGGGGAGCATAAAGGTTGGCAGCACACTTGTGACTGCACTAGTGTTGCGGGTGTCAATGGGTGTCCATCAGGTGATCCGTCTGCCACCTATGACATAAAATAAAAAGCAAAAAAATCTTTAATAGCTACTTATAATTTTAATTGCTAAAGCCACTTTTAGCAATTACAAAAATTATATATTATAATACTTGTACTTGTAGGAAGAAATTATGACACAATTTTGTCCCAAAGAGTTCTTAACTCTTTCCTTTATGGATTCACTGTTGTAATTTTTTAAAAAATGCCTCAAAGTATTCAGTTTAGAAAAATTATATTAGAAACCTCAGCATCATTTTTAAAAGCCTATCCATAAAGTACTAAAATTTATGCAAATCTATTGGCGGCAGTAATTTCATCACTGCATCACCTTAGTATTCTTTTTCTGAAAAATACATGATCAAGGCCCAATTCTACCAATCTTTATCTGTGGATAAATCTATGGTATAGCGTCAGATTGGTAAAAAAAAACAGCGCTATGCCATAGATTTAGTATCGGAATAAAATTGATCGAATTGGCCCTTAGTTTAGTGCTGTGTTGAAAAAATTTTTGATAACATAAATACTTACCTACTACTTATTTCGCCCTTGATTTAGTAACCTATTTTTCAATTATTCCCTTCGTTCTGGCGCCAGTTCAATGTCTTACAAGATGATTTATGAAGAAACAATTATTTATGTAATACTTCAAACATATTTTGGCATGATCCCACATCAAACACGCGGTAACTGACAGAGCTATCTTATCTACCTGGCAAATAGGCAATAAGCCATCTAGATATCGTAGAGTTGATTTATTTATTACCTACATTCAAATTCAAATCAAACATATCAGAAATTCATTAAAATAGTTTACGATATTTTTGAAAACAAGCATGGCAGCACGTTTTTTTAACCAACTTTTTAAATTATAACCATAACTTTAAGCAAAGATATCGATAATTATACGTTGGTAAAAAATCTTCGTGTTAAGCGTGACGACAACATTCGGGGTCCAAAGTCTAAATTGCAACCTTGAGATATGAATAAAGGCGACGAGATGTGACTCCATGGAATCTGCGACGTCTATAAATAGAGTTACGGTGTTTATTTAGCTTCTAAAACGACTACTCACTTGCAAAAGTTCAATGTTCGGTCCCAGGGTGATTTTCACAATTTTTAGCACCGCACAGAAATAATTTGCACAAGTTTAAAAATCACAGACTATGGTAAAATCAACGGGATTTGATAAAAACAGGTTATTAAGAAGTGTTTAAAATAATTTTCTTTGATAAAAATTAGAAAAACACAGTCGAACACAGGCACGATAGTACGACGAGCAGCTGTCACTTGAATGGAGAATGACAGTTTGTTTCTTAATGTGAGGCATACTCGTTCATTTAAAATTCGACTATTATTGACTGCGGAGCATGGTAGGATTTTATTTTAATAACCTTGAAATCCATAGTTTCATGCCTAACCTAAAGTTATGCTCCAACCAACCGATTACGGTTACGGTGGGAAAATTCAACATTCGATCACGTTCGTAGGAAAGAATATAATAATGGTCAAGTGTGTGAGCAAACACTAAAGCACTCTCTAATTCTCAAAAGCACTTTTACCCTCAGCATAATCCGATGGCACACCAGGAGCCCAATTCTCGTGCTTGTGATATTTTGAGAACATGGCGGATATTACCCGAAAACCATACAAAAAAACTGTGTTTTAGTGATACATGTCGTATGAAAATAAATTCAAATTCAAATTCAAATTCAAATAATTCTTTATTTGCATAGGCTTGTACACAGCACTTACAAATCGTCATACATTTGAATGACTTAAAACTATTTATAAGTACTTATGTATAATTTACATGTTAATACATATATATGTTGATACATAAAATATACTAAAGAAATAAATAAACATAATGCGATTCTACCACCGGCTCGGAAAGTTGTTTCTGGTCGAGAAGATCCGGCAAGAAACTCGCCAGTTACTCTTTTTAATCGCCAACTTTTTTACAATGGTTTATTATCTTCATACCAAGTCATACAGTCTAATGCAACACAAAATAGAATGAAGCAAATTAAAAGCTAAATATGAGGTAAACCGAAGCGGACCAGTCCCCAAAGGTGGCACCTGTTCACAAGTATGACGTATGTGTCAGCCATCAATGTCACGAGCCCGAGAATTGGGCTCCAGAACGACACGATCGAAGAGGGATCGGACGTAGGACCGATACGGGATCCCTTTAATTGGCATAATGTGTTTTGTCCTAAAATGGATTGGCATCCAATTTTTAAAGACCCTGTAAAAACTCGCTTTGTGAAAATTAAATAGCAATCCCTTAAAAAATCTTTCGTTTTGTTTTTTTTAACACGTCCAGCCATCAGTAGTAGTCGATGGTTCATCTAAGATCCATTTAATATAAATGTATATGTAGTCCTTTTCATTTTTTAATCAACCCTGGGATCGAATCCGGGACCTCTTGCGCAGTCGTCACTTTAAAGTGTAAGCCAGTATTCCATCTAGGCAGTCAGTCCTATTAATATTAAGATATGAAATTGAAATAAAACACTGTATGTAGTAAAAAAATCAGTTTAATAATTTTTCAACATTTTTGTGAGGTATACTGTTAATTTCTTATATTAAATTATTATTGAAGCACAACAAATATTTCCACGAACATATAATACAAAACTACCAAATTCTACCATCGCAGTAGACTGGCAATGACCACACCTGCACGCATAAAAATAGACTTAAGAACAAATGGAATAAGGCATACAATAATTACACATATAAATAAATATCTTAGCACCTTTTATGTATTGGATAAGTCGAATTTTCAGCGAAAATACAATAAACAGGCTTTAATTATGAAATGATGAAAACTATAGCCTGCTAGTGAGTATTCAATGTAGAAACAGACAAATTTAGTCTCAACAAATTAAATTACAATAAGCAAGTATGAAAAGTAGATTTAAAATTTTCGTTTTCGATCTAGGTATCTATTTTCCACTATTGATATGTGGTATCAGTCGCTGAGCTGAGGTCTGTATACTTGCGCGACGTAATATACATACAGCGCCATCTACTGGTACAATTTAGAACTATACTCTGTCAATTAAGCCATGAAAGGAAATCCTCGGAATTTCATATATTATTGGTCCAAATATGTAAATGACTGCCAAAAAAATTTGCTGAATTCTGTTAAGGCTTGTCCCCTTATAATGGTCAAATATGGGGGACTCTTGTGCAAAGTATTAAGTTTAGAAAAATTATATTAGAAACCTCAGCATCATTTTTAAAGGCATATCCATAAATAATACCCCACACATATGGGTTTAATGAAAAAAAAATAGTTTCAGTTCCGAGTATGGGGATCCCCAAATACAATTTTTTTTTCTATTTTTGTGTTAACAAAATACATCTATTTACTAAGTTTAAATAGTATCGTTTTTATAGATTCGGAAAAAAGTGGCTGTGACATACGGACGGACGGACAGACAGACAGACAGACATGACGAATCTATAAGGGTTCCGTTTTTTGCCATTTGGAACCCTGAAAAATGGGGTTACCATGCTCTGACATAAGCGGCAGTGACGCCATCAGTTATTTTCACGATTTTATTGACAGAGTTATAAGTCCCGGAACGAAGTGAGAGCCACATATGGATAAAAAAAAGCTGTACTATGTTAAGCTATCAGTCGCTGAGTTCAAGGTCTGAGTCGGTGTCGTCGTGGCGGCCGCGGATGGTCTTCTTGCTCTGAATTTGCAGTCTTTGCTTCTGTTTTTGGACGTCAGGGGGCGTTAGGAGGTCGCCGTTGTACTCTATTATTTCTGACCTGGGGAAAAAAATGGTTTGGTCATTAAATTAGGTTAAGGTCCACGAAACTAGCGCCGCCAGTGGATTTGTACTTGTGACATTTTTAAAAAAATACTACCGTGAATCCATAAAGTATTAAGATTTTTTTGAGATGTACACACGCGTCATGCACGTTACCCTTGTTGACCTTTGGACCGTCCTAATGTCTGGGGCACAAGTGCTATTTTTCCACTGCAGAGAGGTAACTTGATCTGACGGTGACTGTACTTGTTATTATTTTCGTACAAGTAACCATATTTCTTATTATTGCCTAAAGTGGCCACTTTTAGTAATTACAAAATTTACGGTTACTTGTTGGAAGAAATATATATAAATAAATATGAATTGATGTTATTTTCTTTTTTTTTACATTATGGCAGACAAACGAGCAGACGGCTCACCTGATGGTAAGTGAATTACAGCCGTCCATGTACATCTGCGACACATGGGGCATCACAGATGCGTTGCCGGCTCTTAAGGGAGTAATAAGCTTTTTTCTTGAAGGCTTTCACATTAACGGACGATAATTTAACGTTATTTTTTTATACGATAGGTGGCAGACGCATATACGAATACCTAATACACACTTCCCTAGCTCCGGCAGCCGATCTATGTCCAGCAGTGGAGACAGATTCTGCTGTCGTTGCCTGACGAGCTTACACTCCAGTATATTGGTGGTGAAGTTGTCTCACTTCTCAAACTCCGGAAGCCGGTCTACATCCAGAAGTTGTTGTCACCTGGCGAGCCTACACCCCAGCATGCCGGTGGTCAAGTCGTCCCACTTCTCGAGCTCCGGAAGCCGGTCTACGTCCAGAGGCTGTTGTCGTTACCTGGCGAGCCACCACTCCAACATGTCGGTGGTTAAGTAATCTCACTTCCCGAGCTCCGGAAGCCGGTCTACGTCCAGAGGCTGTTGTCGTTACCTGGCGAGCCTCCACTCCAGCATGCCGGTGGTTAAGTAATCTCACTTCCCGAGCTCCGGAAGCCGGTCTACGTCCAGAGGCTGTTGTCGTTACCTGGCGAGCCACCACTCCAACATGTCGGTGGTTAAGTAATCTCACTTCCCGAGCTCCGGAAGCCGGTCTACGTCCAGAGGCTGTTGTCGTTACCTGGCGAGCCTCCACTCCAGCATGTCGGTGGTTAAGTAATCTCACTTCCCGAGCTCCGGAAGCCGGTCTACGTCCAGACGCTGTTGTCGTTACCTGGCGAGCCACCACTCCAGCATGCCGGTGGTTAAGTAATCTCACTTCCCGAGCTCCGGAAGCCGGTCTACGTCCAGAGGCTGTCGTCGTTACCTGGCGAGCCTCCACTCCAGCATGTCGGTGGTTAAGTAATCTCACTTCCCGAGCTCCGGAAGCCGGTCTACGTCCAGACGCTGTTGTCGTTACCTGGCGAGCCACCACTCCAGCATGCCGGTGGTTAAGTAATCTCACTTCCCGAGCTCCGGAAGCCGGTCTACGTCCAGAGGCTGTCGTCGTTACCTGGCGAGCCACCACTCCCAACATGCCGGTGGTTAAGTAATCTCACTTCCCGAGCTCCGGAAGCCGGTCCACGTCCAGAGGCTGTTGTCGTTACCTGGCGAGCCTCCACTCCAGCATGTCGGTGGTGAAGTCGTCGCAGTTCCCGAGCTCGGTGAAGCCGACGATGAAGTCCTTCGTCTTGTTGTCCTTCACCAGGGCGATGGTGGGGATCACGCGGATCTTGAGCCGGCCTGGTGATGATAAAATATTATATTATACTTTTATTACACACATAACACAGATAGAGGCATCAATCGGCTAGCCAGTGCTAGCGCCATCTAGAGGAAAACGACCAATACTCAACGTACTACATAGCCGTTGAGTATTGGTCGTTTTCCTCTAGATGGCGCTAGCACTGGCTAGCCGGCCACCTTTGAGAATCAGTCAGGGAGACGATTAAATAAAATATCAGAAATATTTTATTTATTTCCTATACAACAAAATTCCCAATACCTTCTAGAGCTCTGGTGTTATATATGTGCCATATTTTTTAAAATTGCTCTTGTGGGCTGGCGGCTTGAGGTCATTGTTTCGGAAACACGCTTTACTAGATGTAAAAATGTATAGTGACATCTACCGAAACAACGCCGTACCATCTGATTAATTCCTTTTTTGAAGCTACATCTGCTTTTTACAAGCTCCATCTAACGAAAACCGCTGAACTATTTTTCCCATACTAAGGAAAAAAAATCTAAATGAAATGACCCTGATACATACATCGTGAGGAAACCTGCACGTCTCGGATAGTTTCTGAAACGTGTAACCATGATCCAGTTGCCCCTGTTACAATCACGAAAATTAACATTTCGAAATCTACCGTCATAGTAGCGATGACTTGATTTCTATGATGGAGGCCTATGCCCTGCTGTGGGAAAGTATACAAGCTGATCTGAGACACTGCCCCGTTGGTGCAGTGGCTAGTGGGTCGCACTTTGAAGCGACGGGTTCGATCCCTGGGTCGAGCCAAAAATTTGTACCCAAGTTTGAGTTAAAGAAATTCTTAGTGTCAGCCCGGAGTCTGGAAGTCTTGTAGCCCCGTGCCTTGGTGGTGGTCCTGCGCCCGATCCCTCTCCGGTCGTGTCACATTGGTGTCCCATCGGAACATGAGGGTGAGGGAATAGATAGTGCACTTGTGTTTGCGCACACACATGAACACTATAATACTCGTATATGATGCATACGGGGCTGATTGCTGAGATTAACCGCCGTAGCCGTAATCGGTTGGAGAATATATTAGATTATATAATAAATCAAAATAGCGGAAGATAGGTGACTCGTCACAACCGCGTTGACCGCCCAAATTAGGTCCCTAATTGCACGCAGTCGAAAATTAGCGAGTCTCACAAGCGGTCGTGTCACAGAAAAATAATCTCTAATTGTTTTAAGTGGGCTTAAGGTTACCAAAATGCCTTCGTGCGCTTTTAAGCGTTGTACAAATTATTCAAAAAGAAAAAATAAATCTCATAGAATCACATTTCACTCATAAGTCAATACAAGTTTAGTCACCATTTTGCAGAGTGAGATAGAAATTTACGATATATTAATGTGTGACGAGTTAAGTCGTTTTGACAGGACTCAACTCTGAAGCGTAGCTGCGCGTAGTACGCTCGACTCACTCACGCTTATGTCAAAGAATAGGTTTGTCTCTGTCTTCCAACATCGTACATAGAGCTGTGAGTATGTGTACCATGTAGTTGTGCATCAAGCCTGTTTTCAGTTGTCTAATTGAAGGGAGGTGCCGTATCTCCGCTATTTTATTTATTTATTAATATAATTAAACAGGAAGAATCCAATGAGCAGTTTTCCAGTAGGTATTTTCGGGTGGTTTCTAAAAGCAACACCAGATGACGCTACTCTCACTATCAATTAAAAGTTCCTTTTTTGTCTATGATAGATAGGAAATATTTGATAAACCAACCATCATCATGACATTTACGGTCATGCCATATTTAACTTTATTTTACTCATAAGAAAATAGAGATAAAAAGTAAACAAGTAAAATACATATTTTACTTGTTTATGAAAACTTTCGTTTTAAATCACTCTCTGTCATTTAAAATGTACATAGCACTAAAAATACACATTAACTGCGAAGTATTAAGATATTTAATGTAAAAAACCTAAAACAATTTTTCCATAAATTAGGGTCCACATGAAATATCATACCACATCTTACAATTTACAGGGACTGATTGCGCCATCTAGCGAATCACTGGGAAATTTAAAAATACCTGCTGGAAAACTGCTCATGTAATACAAAAAAATAACACCCATTATTTTGTATTAATCGGTTGGAGGATATATTATAAAAGCTGATACTTTACCGGTTAGGAAAGGTGCTCTCTCCGCGTCCAGCTTCACGAATCTGGTCTCCACATGCTTCTTGCACAGGATCTTAAGGTGCATGTCCACTATCTTGCAGCGCGGCGAGTCGCTCTTGTAGAAGTGGCAAACCACGTTCGTGCTCTTGTTGGACACGCCGAAGAACTCCTTCTCGCCGTCTATCTCTGTGTATTCTCCGTGGCCCTGAAATAGATAAGATACAAGTCATACATTGACCCTGTTATGGACAGAGATGCCTAACCACGCCAGCTAGCAAAAGTAGTTTGAACTTACTTCTAGGTCAGGGTAGCGCCATCAATCCTACAGCGGCTGAAACTCCTGCTTATAAGCTATCACATACATTCTAGTGTATGCCATGTAGGATAGATGGCGCTGTCCGCTAAAGCATCAATGCGCTACCTAGTGGCGATTGTAAACACTTCTGAATCGAAGAATAAACCGACAGGGACCGTGCACAAACTATAGGTGGCAGCACTACTGCGACAGAAGAAACACTACGCGGACAATAAAAGAAACCTATCAGATCTGTTATCATGCTGATGATCAACAATGTAAAAAAAAATCAAACGGGTTTAGACCAATCAATAATGATCGACAACTTGGTGAAAATATATTAAAGGGAAAAACGCTCTTTGAGGCCATCCGGGTGTTAGATGTTGAAGAGAAAACTCACGAGAAAAATGATACTGTGAAAGCTGGTAAAATCGTCGCACAGACAAACATTGCGATTCTTTACGACGTGCAAAATTACTGTAATGTTTTTCTGAATTACCTTTTAATTTATGAAATGTATTATGTTTTCGAAGTATACGTTTCATTAATTCTATTTATGTACTTTCTCAACTTTCCAGCTTGATTGTAACAGAAACATCACAAGTGCAATTTGTAAATGCAAGGCTGGCCTGTCAGGTAAATGTAAACATGTATGTGCCTTAGTTAAACAAAAACAAGTAATGCCCATCAGTGGGGTAAACCATCTCACCGGCAATTATTGGGTTATGATAAGGGACTGATAATGTCTAAGCTATTTCCAACATCAGCCAAAAAGCCGAAACTTTTGAATGTATGGAAACAACTAGAATAATAATAATAATAATTCTCACAACATCTCATACGTTGACCTGATTCCGTACTAAGTAGCTTAAGCACTTGTGTTACAGATATCAGACAACAGAGGAACACAAATATATACTTAAATACATATATTACACCCAGACACTGAACAAACACAAATTTCATCGCACGAATGTTTGTCCGGGGTGGGGATCGAACCCACGACCTTTGGCGTAAGAGGCCTGCCTCTTACTAACGATCTACTGACCGGATGGATTGGTCACTACCAATTGCGCCATCCGGTCAGTCGGTTTATTGAATGTTTATGAATAAAGCTCCAGACTATTATGATCTTACTCTATGAATCCGAATATTTTTGCATGCTTGAAGTATTGACTCTTTGCAGCCATTGACACAATGCCCTCGGTGTAAGACACAAGGAATCTCAAATTTTTGTTCCGTGCTTTTCCGCGGGATTTCTTTCGTGGCGAAGACTTTATAAGGTTATTACAAGAACTACGAAGAAGATTGCGTTTTTATAAATGTGTAGTACTGTGCGACACGCTAATTGAAATAATGTATGAACAACCCTTTAGTGGTACAACGTGTGCGGATAAAGAATGGGATCAGAAATGGCGGCGCACCTATTCACTTCTCGCTCGCACACCCACGAGTGCGAGTATAGACGCAAATAGTGTGCGAGCGAGAAGTGAATAGATTCTCCGCCGTTTCTGATCCCATTCTTTATCCGCACAGGTTGTACTGGCATATATGAATGAATCATTTAAGCTTTAGTCAGCATCAAAATGATCATCAAACCAAAAATATCTGAGCATTTAACAAAAGACAACTTATACCAAAGGTGCATTTTCAATTGTTATTCAAGTACAAATAAAAATACACCATAAGGTATTGTGGTAAAAGTGATTTTTATCAAATGCTCAGATATTTTTGGTAGCTTTGCGCGTTAAGTTAAATTGGTGCTGACTGTACCGACGAACCTATAAAAAGTGCATTTTTAAAAGGTTTGTATTTAACCTCACAAAAAATCGGCACAATTTTGCTATGTTTCGCTGCGTGAGTGAGGGTACCGGAAGCCCAATACGGGGGTTGGCAGCGCACTTGTGACTCCACTTATAACGCGGGTGTCCATGGGCGGCGTCAATCGCTTACCATCAGGTGATCCGTCTGCTCGTCTACCACTTATCGTAATCACATACAACCTGTGCGCGGATAAAGAATGGGATCAGAAATGGCGCCGCATCTATTCACTTCTCGCTCGCACACCCACGAGTGCGAGTATAGAAGCAAATAGTGTGCGAGCGAGAAGTGAATTCTGATCCCATTCTTTATCCGCACAGGTTGTAAAAAAATCATCTTTCAATATTAATAAATTATGAGTCTAACCTAACCTTCTTGATCAAAATCACACACACATCATAATCATAGTTTGATGTGCTAATCTTCAATAATATAAAAATGAATCGCAAAATGTGTTGGTAAGCGCATATCTCAACAACGCCTGGACCAATTTGGCCAATTCTTTTTTTAAAATGTTCGTTGAAGTCCGAGGATGGTTCTTACGGCGAGAAAAAATAGAATAATTGTCGGGAAAACCCTAAAAATTACAATTTTTTTTTGACAGGACGAAGTCTGTCGGGTCAGCTAGTAGGTAATATTTAGAGGGTTGGTTTAAAATATTCCTTCTAAAAATGGTGACATTTGCATACATTGGCTATCCACTCCTGCTTGAGCTTGGCGCGTTGCTTCATCTCCGCGATGCGCTGCTGCCGGATCGCCTCCAGGTCACTGCTGTCCAGGGCATCCAGCCTGGAGACAAAAGTACAGTCTTTGTTAAACTTACAAATAATATTGTAACGCGAAGCTTCGGCCAATCGGAGCTAGCTTACCAAGTCTCAACTAATCCTTTGGAGTCCAGGGTACGCTTAGACCATGATTCAGGATTTGGGGAGTCTGGTAATTACAATGAAGCGACTGCTGTGTGGTCCCGGCAGAGTAGAATAGGCCACCCTCACTCTTACCGAGGTGTCGTAAAAGGCGACTAAGGTAAAGCTGCTGGCATGATCATCAGCACTCAGAGAAGGAAAACTCTGCTTTTATATCAAAACCCTCGCCAACCCGTCTGCCAAGCGTGGTGAGTATGGCAATTACCCCTCATGTGATTGAGGGAGGCCCGTGCCCCAGCAGTGGGGACTTAAATGGGCTAACGATGACGATGACGATGACTGCCGTTTGACCTTCGCATCTCTTTAACAGGGGAACCAGACTTTTTTTTGGTAACGCTGGAGGAGTGCCCCCCTCCCTGTCCCGTATCTTGGGTACTGAGAGGAGGCATGCCTAACACGCAAGACACCACTTAGTCCACCGGATTGGAGGGGAAATAATCAATAAATAAATATTTCACAACATCACATACATTGATCTGATCTCCGAGATAGGTAGCTCAAGCACCTGTGTTGCGGATATCAGAATCAACAGTGGGTTTTTTTTTTTACATTATAGCGGACAAACGAGCAGACGGCACACCTGATGGAAAGTGATCACCGCCGCCCATGGACATCTGCAACACCTGAGGTATCACATATGCGTTGCCGGCTCTTATTAAAGGAGTAAACCCTTTTCTTGAAGGTCACCAGGTCGTATCTGTTCGGAAACACCACGGATGACAGCTGGTTCCACAGTTTTACTGTGCGTGGTGGTATTACAAATAGATACATATAATACTTTTCTTTTGTAAATACAGACCAATACAAACAGACATGTTCATGCACACAAATGTTTGTACTGTGAACGGAACGGACCAAAATTTTGGATCCGTTTTTGTACGCGGAAAATTGATTAACGCCAAAAGTGGCGTGACGCTTTTGGCGTAAATCAATTTTTCGCGTACGCGTTGGACCCAACGTTTGTGCATGGTTATTTAATAAATAGTATAAGTGTTTGCTGAGAGGTAGTAACCCCGAAATTGTTTAAAATAGATCCGTTTTAGTGGCTAAAAATTAAAATCAATTGGCGTCGCTAGTGTGCCCTACCCGTCACCATAACATAGATAGAGTTATGGAAGAGAAAGTGTATCTAACTTTATTGCACAAAATTTACAGATCATAGCCTAAGTCAATATACTAAAACAATGTAGGCGGTCTTATCGCTATTAGCGATCTCTTCCAGACAACCTCAGGGTAGAGGAAAAGTATAGCGAATTAAGAAAAGGGGTAAGGCAGTGCAAGTCAGAAAAAGAGAAAAAAAAAGACATTGTATAAATACGAGTATGGTATATACATACATACATTATATTAAATAAACATATACTAGCTATAAATACTAATACATACTAGTACATTACAAAACAAATAAACATACATACTAACAGTTTATTGGATTGATAGACACGTAACCAGGGAAATAGGAGACAATGAAAGGAACTACAAAGGCTTAGAAAGATAAGAAATGATCTTTAACTCGGGACTTGAAAATAGAGAGGGATTCGGATTGCCGGATGGATAGGGATATGTTGTTCCAGAGGCGATTGGATTGGACAGTGAAGAATTGTGAGTAGGAGTGTGTGGAGTGGAGTGGGAATGCGAGATGGAACATGTTCGCGGAACTGTTTAGTTGCACTGATATGTTTGCGCCAGTTCACGTATCGCGCCGCGTCGTTATCGATCTTAGTTCGCCAATATATAAACAGTTCCCATCTTTCCCTTGTGATGCAACAAATCAATTGATTTACCTTCATACTTGACAGCCTTAGGACTGTCAACCCAAAAATGTTGGTATAATTTTAATCATTTTGTTATTAAAGATTTTTTACACGTGCGCGACGCTCGTTCCCTACCGGCGATCGGACCGGCGCTACTGCGGAGCGTTGGGACATGTTAAGAACTGTCAACATGTTTACCGCGGCGCCTTTGATCGGAACTGTTCAAGTCCAGTGTCGGACATAGTTTCTGGAACTATTTAGGTCCGGAATTACACATGTCTATTACCAACTATGCCAAAATATCTGAAGGTTTCTTCAAGATGTTTTCCCTCACCACCATACTAAGAGTAGAAATATGCACATAGATCCAGAGGTGTATGCTCGGACAAATCCGAACCAATCACTTAACATTGGATTATCCGTCTGCTCTCCCTGTCACCTATCACATAAAAAAGCTTCTGACGAAAAAAGGGAAAATCAAACGCCTGTGTCATGTGGACAAAATACAAACTTACTTCTCCAGTTCGCTGTCCAGCTGTTTCTCCATCGTCTGAGCCACATGCTGAAGAACCTGCTCCATCTTGGCTGTTTTATTTCAGCTCCTGAAAAATAAAGGGTTAAATTCTACAGACAACAACAAGATTTAGGCAAACGGAGAAGGTAAAACACTTGCGTGAGGCAATACCCGGATACCCAGATTAAATTTGATTCCCAGGAATCAAATTTAATCTGGGTATAAATCTAGAACTTAAACATTAAATTTGTAAGAGTATTAAATCTAAACATGATGTATGGTGCGTTCTGAAGCGATCTCTGTTTCTGTTGTAAGTAATTTGTATGTCAAATATGTATTTTGTTAGGTATCCGCAGAATATCAGCGTCGTGGCTCTGTGTCTCGACAAATAGCTGAGCGGGGACCTTTTTGGCGCCTCTTAAAATTTTGATATTATACTATACCTAGATTAGGATTAAATTAATAAGTAATGTATAGATCTATATTTTGTTATCTGCATTTTTCATTTTTTTTTTTTACTGTAGATAGGTAAGCGTTTGACCATATTTCACCTGATGGTAAGTGATAATATGGTCTAAGATGTAGCACGATTACCTAGAAGATACCTATTCACTCGCGCTTTGAAAACCCCCAAATTGTAGACTCTAGGGAACACCTCTTCAGGCAACTGATTCCACTGTTTCGCAGTACGAATAAGGAAACAGGATTCAAACCTATTTTTGGTGCCAAATAAACATTTTTCTATTGTATTCTAAATTATGAAGAAGCTCATAATTTTAATTGATTTATTAAGGTATTGAGGTATCTATTCTATTTCATTAGCTTGACAATGAAATCATTGTGGAAACCTGCACATCCAGGATAGTTTCTCAAAATTGTGGATACCTACAATAAATGAGATAATTATTCTGAAGGTGTAACCGTAATTCAGTTGATCTGGTCCCCTGTCTAAGATTTGCGTAGGTCAGACGGCAGTTGCTTCTAATTACCAAACATTCCAAACCCTGGATCATGCTCCAAACGTACCCGGCCTGCGAAGCGACAGCTTTACTTAACTGGGAATTATACCCTAAAATGAGGAGCCTACATAAATCGATTACATCGCCGAAGCAACGGATGACCTCATCACAAACACATGGCACAATAAATTACATTTTATACACGAACTTACCGTTTTTATTACACAATGCAGGATTCTATACACGGAAAATGTATGGAATATTACGATTTTAATAGAAAAGCTACCACTATAAACGAAAAATATTGAATAAAAGTATTTTTTAATTCTCTGCGGAACAAAGCAAGCAAATCACCGCTATTTTGTTTTACAAAAAATGACAGATGACAGATCTTGTGTTTTTTTTTTTTATTACTATGGCTAGGGATGCAAACGATACATCGATTTTTTTTAAACATCGATGTATCGTTCATAAACATCGATGTTTTAACATCGAAGAAGTTTTAACATGAACGATATTTTATCATAGTGCTATCTTCCGTTGAACTTGAATTTTACTAAACCACTAGAAAAATCCACCAGCCACTAGAAGTAATTTTTTGCCACTAAATGGACAGTCAAAACAACCAGTTTTAGTAGAAAATCCACTAAGTTGGCAACACTGCCTAACTGACAATTCTCTCAGTCACACACAACACAAGCGTTGATTTTGTTATTTAGCGTTTTGTGCCCTCTGCAATCTGCAATATAAAACAAACGCCTGCGATACTTCTGTTAAAAAATATATTTATTCGATATATAAATGGTGATAAAAAACATCGAAAAAAAATCGATATATCGTTCATAAACTTCGATGTTTTCGACATCGATGTTTCAGTTTTGAAAATATCGATGTTTTTTAAGAGCGATGTTGCATCCCTAACTATGGCTCTACCCGAAGATAATTCGCCAATATCAAGTAACTTATTGAGAATAAGTAGGTACAAACAGTCGAAGTCAGTCAAAGTCACAGTCACTCAATAAAACGCCGGTGTTTTACGTTTTATCGACCTACGGATTCAGCGGATATCACTCTAAAAGCAATCGCAGGTTTTAAGACTCTATTTGGTCCAAGTATGTTGTCACAAGACAACTCACTCGACACACAATAGCAGTGTTAAAAACGATACAATCCAACGATTCTTATTATTAGGATCACTTTGCGGCACTTCACTGCACAAATAAACACCAAATTTGAACATTAAAAACCACTAGACACTAATTTAAAACCTTTGAATTGCATCAGCCCATGCGGCTTGTTTTAGCCCTACCCGCCGAATCCTTGTAATCTTGTCTGACACTGTTTGGTCCTTGACAGGCAGCAGCAGTAAGCACATACTATTAGGGTGACTGTAAAAATTTTACGTTGAAGAGACGTGTTTTCTTTCAGTGACGGAAAGGGCACACTGGACACTAAGGAATGGAACTCTCTGCCGAGATCTGTTTTTCCTGACCACTATAATCTGGGCATCTTCAAGGCAAGAGTGAACAGGCATCTTTTAGACAAACGTGTATCATCCTAGACCTCATCGTCGCTTTCCATCAGGTGCGATTGTGGTCAAGCGTTGGCTTATTGACCAAAAAAAAAAAACTAGCGTCGCCAATCGATTTTAATTTTTAGCTACTAAACCGGATCTATTTGAAACAATTTCGGAGTTACAACCTCATGGCAAACTCTTATACTATTTATTTAATACTTATAGTTAACTGTTTGGTCTGCTTTTGCACTCGAAATTTAGATTTCCGCCAAAAGTAGCCGCTTTTGGCGTGAATCAATTTTTCGCGTACAAAAACGGACACAACATTTGTGCATAGTTATTTAATAAATAGTATAAGTGTTTGCCGAGAGATTGTAACCCCGAAATTGCTTTAAATAGATCCGGTTTAGTAGCTAAAAATTAAAATCGGTTGGCGTCGCTAGTGTGCCCTACCCGTCACCTTAAAGTAATGTCTCATAATCGCTACAATTATTATAAATCGAGGGCGGCATCGGCGCTAGGTTCGTCGATGCTTCATCATAAATATATTGAGAAAAGAATTGTCTGCCATGAGCTTATCTTGATGGAAAAGTGGCCGTGAGACGAGAAGCAAATATGCCAATAGCGAGGGTGCCTTGTTCGCCTACTGTGTCCAGCAGGGCTCATAATGACGCAATAAAACACTGGTACAGTTAGCAATATTTAATATCTATTTGTTTTATTAGTATCTAAAAGAAAACATGATACATATTTCAAAACCAATGTAACAGGATATAAAAATAATTAATCAAGAAGAGGATTTACACGATATATGTTTGTGATACAACATTGTGTTACTCACATATTTTACTCGACGTTTCGGCTACGTTACAGCAGCCGTGGAGCCCAATTCTCGTGCTCGTTATATTTTGAAAACATGGCGGATATCATCTAAAAACCATACAAAAAAACAATGTTTTAGTGATATATGTTGTATGAAAATAAATGTCACGAGCACGAGAATTGGGGTCATGGTCACGAGCGGACGAGCGGTCGTGGTCCGATTGTAACCACGGCTGCTGTAACGTAGTCGAAACGTCGAGTAAAATTTGAGAGTACACAATGTTGTATCACATAATAAATATGGTGTTAATTCCCGTCTTGATTAATTATAGTTATTAGGATATAACAACATGAATTGTATAATTGCCATCAAAATATAAATACACCAGGTGATCCGTAAGCTCGTCTGCCACCTATCACATAAAAAAACATCAATAAAAGATATATTGTGATTTAGTCCTAGGTAAATGCTTAGGAAAGTGGCGTGTTTGCTTTTTAAGTGCACAATTATAAATAAAAAAGTGGTTTGGTGCTAGCCCGCCGCAAAAATATGTTAATTTGTATTTTACAACCATTTTTAAAAAATAATAATTCATACAACATCTGATACATTGACCTGATTCCGTACTAAGTAGCTTAAGCACTTGTGTTACGGATATCAGACAACAGAGGAATTACAAATATATACCTAAAAAAAAATATAGTTTAAAAACTACAAGCCGATTACCTAAAAAAAAAGTTTTTAAAAAGTATTGTCTCTGCTGATATTATTATGCCGTATCGCCGTGGTTGTAGGTGTTATTTCTGTAAAAATATTATCTGAATAAACAAATTGAAAAAAAAATAGCTTGTAGTCATTTATAGTGGAAAAAAAAAATGGTTTTTATTTGTGTAGTGAAGTGCCGCGAAGTGATCCTAATAATAAGAATCGTTGAATTGTATCGTTTTTAACACTGCTATTGTGTGTCGAGTGAGTTGTCACGTGACAACTTGCTTAGACCTAATAGAGTCTTAAAACCCACGATTATGTTTAGAGTGGTATCGGCAGAATCCGTAGGTCGATAAAACGCAAAACACCGGCGTTTTATTGAGTGACTTTGACTGACTTCGACTGTTGACTACCCACTTATTCTCAATAACTTACTTGACATTGGCAAGATATCTTCGGGTAGAACCATAATATAAAAAAAAGGTGGCAGACGAGCAGACGGATCACCACCATCAGGTGAAGCGATTTCCGCCGCCCATTTACACCCGCGACACCAGTGGAGTCACAAGTACGCTGCCAACTGATTGGGCCTCCGGTACCCTCACTTGCGCAGCGAAACACAGCACGGAGCTGCTACACGCCGGTTTTCTGCGAGGTCGCGGTAACACTCCGGTTGAGCCGGCGCATTCATGCCGAAGCCTGGCTCTCCCAAGGTTAATATGTTATTGGACAAAAATCGGACCAATTTTCATTCTATTTATGACCGACTTTTTTTAGGATGTGTGCGTTATTAATCAGTATGTTCTATTTGAAGCCCCGTTTGGAACAGTGGTAGTGAACGCTGCCTCTGGTCCAAGGGTTGCGGGTTCGATCCCCGCACAGTACAAACATTTGTGTGCATGAACATATCTGTATGTATTGGTCTGGGTGTTTTCTATGTATTATAAATATGTATTTACAAAAGAAAAGTATTATATGTTTATATTTGTGATTCCGCTGTTGGTTCTGATATCCGTAACACAGGTGCTTGAGCTACCTATCTCGGAGTCAGATCAATGTACGTGATGTTGTGAAATATTTATTTATTTATTTTTAAAAGAAATATTTATTTTATTTCTCATATAAAATAATCGGTCACCTATTAATATGGTGACCGAAAAATCGGACACCAGTGAAAGCTTTGCAATAACTTTTTTTTTATGCTAAAGGCGGACAAACGCGCAATCGAGTCACCTGATGGAAAGTAATCAACGCCGCCCATTAACATCCGCGAAATCAGAGAGATCGCTAATGTGTTGCCGGCCTTTTTAAAAAAGAGTACGCTCTTCTCTTGAAGGTCCCTAAGTCGTAGCCGGAAATACTCCCGCAGCCAAACCGTTCCACAGAACTGAGGTACGTGGAAGAAAGTTCCGGGAGAACAGTATTAGACCGCCATCCATTTTTTTTGGTTTCCCGGAAGAAATGCATTACGCAGACCCTGCCGCCGGGGGGCGACAGGGCGACAGGGTACTGTGGGACTCACCCTCCGGGCCGCTTCTTCTATCTAATTATGGAATGGAGTCACGGGTACTGCACGAGGCCATTCCCCGCAACCCCACTCAACCACAGGCCCCTACACGGGGTGTGCGGCCTACGCCCCTCCTCAGGCTAGGAGGAGGGGGGTTGGTGACAGCCGGAAGAGCTGAGCCGTTCCCAACGAGCTGTGGAGGTGCCAATGGCAGTGCCGGCACAGGGACACCCGTCCCTGTTGCCGGCTGGCCACCTTCACGGAGAAGACGAAGACCGCCATTTTTTTTTTTCGCGGGAGATATGCATTACGCAGACCCTGCCGCCACCTGGAGAGAGGCCGTCCATGCCTCTACCATTTGCTGGCGACCCTCCTTCCTTAGTGCCTCCCTTTCTCGGGGGCAGAGGGGATCGCCAGTCGCTCGCTTCCGCCGTCTTCGAGAAGACGGCGGCCAGACGAAGACCGCCATTTTTTTTTTTTTTTTTTTGTTGGCCCGGTGGAAAATGCCGCCTTAAGCACACCCGACCGCTGGGAGACGGCCGGGTAGTGTGGGGCTCTCCCCTGGGGTGCTCCCAGGGGCCTACCCACTAAAAACCACCGGGGCATTTCCTGCTACGTCCGTGTGGGGTGGGCTACGGTAACGGGTAGAAACCAAGTCCGCGGCCCACCCTCGAAGGACGAGAGGCTCGCCAGCACGGCCTCTTCAAAAACGGGCCTCGCCGTAAAACGAGGCCTAGGGCCACTCCCATGGCCCACCATTCCCCCCTCTCCGGAATCGTCCACGTTGCTGGATTGCAACGCAGACGCTCCGGAAGGGACGACTGCAGACCCCTCCCCCAACCCATACCCTGCTGGCTGCAGGGCAGAGAGAGGAGAGAGCACCCACAGACTTTTAAGTTATACCCGAAAACCCTCCCGTTCGAGCATCCCCGCTGGGTTGCGGAGACAATCGACGGGACGGGAAAAGCGGGGGTGGCGAGTCGTAGCTGCATCCCACTGGCTGCGGGACTCAACACAGACCCACCAACAAAGCCCCCACCATAAAGGCGGGGAGAGCGCTCCCGAGAATCGGGGCGCAACAGACTGTTGGCAGGAATTCCACCACCGTGGAACTCCCCAACATTCGAACGCGCCCGAAGGCGCGACAGTTCAAGGCCCGAGAACAAAAAGGCCCCCATACGGCACCATCACACCAGGAACACCGGCCCACCGCACGCCAAAGCGCCCGACAGTGGGTGCCACCACACCCCAACGCCAACCTACGGCAGAAGGGGGGGCTGGATAAAGAAGGCAGCCTCCGTGCCCGGCCCTATTGTGTTCAGGTCCATAAAGAGAGGCCGGTCCTCTAAGCCCTCAGCAGACAATGAAAGCCCCCGAGTGGTGTGCGCTGCACGCGATCCACTGCGTCGGGGCTGGTCCGCCGGAAATTCTGTGCATCCTTTGGCCGTCGGGTAGCAATCCACGAATGAATTACTACCCGCCGTTGCCCGGGGAAAACCGTGCCCCACGGTAACCGTTTCTGCCTAATACCAACCGAAGCTGGAATCAGAACAGAACTGATTACCAGCGGGGCCACTCTAGGAGGTAGATACACCTGAGTCCCCTGGGACGAAGACCGCCATCCATCAACTTCATCAACGTGGTTTTCCACTGGTGTGTAGCGATTTGATGTGATGGAGTAAAACACTTTTGTGGGAGAAAGCTAGCTTGCAAAAGCTGCATCCATACGGTTTTTCATCGGGGTGCACCTGTTGGTTGTGTCGGATCAAAACACTTTTGTGTGTGAAAGCTTTGTCGCAATAACTGCATTGCTGCGGTTTTTCCCCGGTGTGTATTAAAATGTGTTCAGTTAAATAACTTTTATGTCTAAATCTTTTGTTACAATGGCTGCATCGATACGGTTTCTCCCCGGTGTGTATAAGAATGTGTTGTTTTAAAAAGCTCATATGTGTGAAAGCTTTGTTGCAATAACTGCATTGATGCGTTTTTTTCCCGGTGTGTATTAAAATGTGCTCATTTAACTCCCTTTTCTGGTTGAAAGCTTCGCTGCAATAACTGCACGGGTGCGGTTTCACCCCGGGGTGTGTTAACATGTGTTTCAGTATAGAAGATTTCTGATTGAACGCTTTGTCACAATGCCTGCATCGATGCGGCTTATCCTCTGTGTGTAATAAAACGTGTTGTTCTAAATCATATTTTCTATTGAAAGCTTTTTCGCAGTGACTGCATCGATGCGGTTTTTCCCCGGTATGCGTGCGAATGTGTCGTGTTAAAGCACTTTTATGAATGAAAGCTTTGTCGCAATGAGTGCATCGATGCGGTCTTTCGCCAGTATGTAATAAAATGTGGTGTTCTAATTCATATCTTCTATCGAAACCTTTGTCACAATGGCTGCAGCGATAAGGGTTATCCAGTGAGTGGAGGTTATTGTTAATAGTTGTCTGTGGGTCCTTCGTCTCGTCATTGCGTGACGTCACGACACTGCTCGGGCGCACAGTTGATTGATCTTCGCTGCGCGCGCTGATGTTCTGATGCATCATTTTCGTATCAGCCTCCACAGCGCTCAAGCATTGATCTTCTTTTAGGAATTGGTCAGAATTTTCTAGAACAATATAATGAATGAAAACATTTATTTCGACCATCATACGGACCATATAAAAAAATAAGGAATAAAGACATCATCATCATCATCAGCAACCCACACTCGTCCACTGCTGGACATAGGTCTCCCCTAATGCACGCCACTGCTCCTGATTTTCGGCCACTCTCATCCAGCCCACACCAGCCAGCCTTCGAATGTCATCATCCCATCTTGTCGCAGGGCGTCCTACACTACGCTTACCGAGTCGCGGTCTCCACTCAAGGACTTTACGGCTCCAACGGCTGTCAGTTCTGCGGCTAATATGACCAGCCCACTGCCACTTCAGATATAGACATAGATTTAACATAATAATCAGAATAAACATAGTCGGTCGTGTGGTCCCCGGCTGAGTAGAATAGGCCACCCTCACTCTTACCGAGGTGTCGTAAAAGGCGACTAAGGTAAAGCTGCTGGCATGATCATCAGCACCCAGAGAAGGAAAACTCTGCTTTTATATCTAAACCCTCGCCAACCCGTCTGCCAAGCGTGGTGAGTATGGCAATTACCCCTCATGTGATTGAGGGAGGCCCGTGCCCCAGCAGTGGGGACTTAAATGGGCTGATGATGATCTGTAATTATTGTACTCTGTCTGTGTTCTTTAATAAATAAATAAAATCAAATTATATAAAATCAATCAAATTCACGACCCGATGGTCTAATGGTTTAAGTACCGGGCCATGATCTCGGGGTCCTGGGTTCGATTCCCGGGGCGAGCAAAGGTATATTTCGAAATTTTCGAACATAGCTCGGGTTTGCGATCACCAATCCGCATTTGGCAAGTGTGGTGATTAAGAATAATCCCATCATAGTAGCGGTGACTTGATTTCTATGATGGAGGCCTTTGCCCTGCAGCGGGACAGTAAGTAGGCTGATACTTTAATTAAATTCATATTGTATGTAAATAAAATAACAATGTCAGTCAGATTAATTATACTTTAAAATTCAATAAAAATACCAGAAACAAAATAAAATAATAGAAAAAAAAATCCATTTGAATATCAATTGCAATTCGATTGATATAACGAATATCCTCCAACCGATTACGGCTACGGCGGCCAATCTCAACGATCAGCTACGTACGCAGGATATATTATAGTGCTCAAGTGTGTGCGCAAACACATGTGCACTCAAGGGTAAGGGAATAGCCCTTAGCGCAGTGGTTAGTGTGACGCACATAAAGGGAGGTCCTGGGTTCTATCCCCAGGTCGGGTCAAAAACTTGTACCTAAGTTTTCGGTAAGAAATTCTTGTAGTGTTAGCCCGGAGTCTGGAAGTTGGCGGTCTTGTACCTCCGTGCGTCGCAAAGCACGTCCTGCGCCCGATCCCTCTCTGGTCGTCACACTCTGATGTCCATCGGAATATGAGGGTAAGGGAATAGAGAGTGCACTAGTATTTGCGCACACACTTGAGCACTATAATATAACCCGCGTACGTGGCTGATCGTTGAGATTGGCCGCCGTAGCCGTAATCGGTTGGAGGATTAAAAGGCTTAAGATGAGATATCATTCGTTATTCCTTTAAAATATGGTGTTACAGAAATATAATATAAGAAAATACATTAATTAGCATATTTTTCCATAATAGGCGTAGGAATGTCATGTCACCGTGGGAGAGCCACGCTTCGGCATGAATGGGCCGGCTTGACCGAAGTGATCCTCGGCCTCACAGAAAAGGGGGATTTAAAGGTGGGCACTGTGACTCCAATGTTACCGCGGATGTCCATGGCCGACGGCAATCGCTCACCATCAGGTGATCCGTTTGCTCGTCTGCCACCTATCACATTAAAAATAAAGAGGCTTTTCGGAATATCTGGTATCTGGCCAAACTGCTATCCGTTTCGTCTCTACTTAGGACCCAACCGGAAATAATATGCTAAGATTATGAACACGTGGGAAGGTCCTGTATACTGACCTTCCACCTCGATCTCCACCTTGATGTCAAGTGGCTCAACCTTGACTACTATCTCTGTTGATGTGTCCTCTTGCAACTCAAAGTCTGTAGCTTGCTCCTGTAGAGAAAAAAAATATATCGACTTCAAAAAAGGAGCAGGTGATTAATGAGACACTAAAAACATTTAAAAAAACTACAGAAAATAACACTTTCAAAAACCACTTCAGAGACAATACACTCGAGGAAAGGTCGGCGCCTAATCCCTGTTGAATAATTGAATGTATATAATACATTAGATTAGTATATAGATGAGCGGAAGAAGGCCTAGAGGCAGCAGAAGCCCCACGCTGGTCCGATCAAATCAGCTCAACCCTAAACACCACAGTCTGTAATGCGATCCACGCGGCCGAGGATCAGGTGAGCTGGCGGAAGATAGTCCGGGAGAAAATTACTCATAAAGACCACGACCCCAATTCTCGAGCTCCTGATATTTATTTTCATACGACATATATCACTAAATCATAGTTTTTTTGTATGGTTTTCAAGTGATATCCGCCATGTTTTCAAAATGTCACGGGCACGAGAATTAGGCTCCACGATTCTCAGCACTGATGACAAACGACGCAAGGAGGAGGATAAGATTAGTATATATAGATGGTATTGGGCGTCGACTTCGGTAACATCTTTTCTCGAGTGTCATCATAATCATCGTCAGCCCATTTAAGTCCCCACTGCTGGGGCACGGGCCTCCCTCAATCAAATGAGGGGTAGTTGCCTTACTCACCACGCTTGGCAGACGGGTTGGCGAGGGTTTTGATATAAATGCAGAGTTTTCCTTCTCTGGGTGCTGATGATCATGCCAGCAGCTTTACCTTAGTCGCCTTTTACGACACCTCGGTAAGAGTGAGGGTGGCCTATTCTACTCTGCCGGGCCACACGGCAATTCTCGAGTGTATTGTTATATGAAGTGTTAAAAATATTATTTTACACTTTTTAGTTCGTCGTTTTTGAAGGCGGTTTTTTTTTATAGTAATTTTATATGCTGTTAATATTTATTCAATGTACAAAAAAGAATAGGGCGTGGGAAAGAAATTTAACAGGTTCTAAACCAAAAACCGTTTCGAGGCATTTGTATTTCATAACATATTTTAATATTTTTAAATTAGAAACCTCTGGATCCAATATATAATCCGTATATTTTCAATAAAATAGCGTTGACCCTAGCTATTCAGACAGGTTGTATTCAGAAGATTACATTTAGGTGACAACAATGTCTCAGTGGCTTATTCACCCGGACCAAGTAACAGATGGCGCTAGTTGTGTTGTATTCAAAAGATTACATTATTAGTATAACTTTGTGGTGACAACAATGTCTCAGTGACTTATTCACCCGGACCAAGTAACAGATGGCGCTAGTTTAACGTTTATTTGCAGGGGACACCAAAACTAAGACAGTGTGCTGTCTTTATTTTCTTTTACCGTAATGTTACCACATAGTGATTTAAAGTTTACGTTATATTTTCTTACGATATATTTCTCGTAAATTGGGGAAAATTACTAAGCGTATTTATGACGTCACAAAAACGCTTCAAACTCAAAATATTTGAAAATTAATTAAAAAATTACTACCTACTAATTTTACAAAAATATCAAAATTTGTTACTTCATATAGTAAAAGGCATTGGAAAAAAATATTAAAACCATACTTAAAAATTTGTTCCCATAGCCCATTCACTAGTATTATAATGATTGATTTACCTCCGGTACAAAATCTGTTAACTTTGGTGGGGATATACAAAATGAAGAATGCACCCTTGCCATCTCTTTCATTCTCATGGATGCATCTGTAAGCTGAAATAAAAGACAATAATTAATTATCTACTAATGCAAACCAACGTGAAAATCAAAACAAATATTATTATATTACCTCTATCCCTTTTTCAAGTGCAAGTTGGAGAAGCTCGTCAGCTTTCACGGTCATCTCCATGAAGGCTTGATTCTTCCTCAGCAAGTGACAACAAATGTAACACACTTTGTCAGGTTTTTTATCTCCATCCTGAAGCTGAAACCATTACCTACTTATTATTAAGACATACTGCCACACTCAGAGTCGTTGATTAACTTAGTTGGCTACTTAAGAAAAAATATTGACACTTATTTTGATATGCTTAAAGACTACCGATACTAATGTTAATGAACATTAGCTTAAATGACGTCTCTGAGTGCGGCTGATAGTTGATTAAATAAAGACCATGGTAAAGGAAGTGATAGTGGCCCTGTGGATAACAATGTAAATTTCATAAGGAGGGTTATGGTTTGAATCTGAAATATTAGTAATTATTTGCTTATATTTAATTTAACTTTTTATATTAAATTTATATCAGAGACTACTAACTTTAAGAATATAGAGGAAACTGATGTCCACCCATTTCAAGTCATGTCACAGTTACAAATGTAACATAATGATCAAAGGATTGTGTCACGTTTCACTTCATAACAAAATTTAGTCTAAGGGAGCATTCAAGTATTACGTAACGCAATTTAGGGGGGAGGGGGGAGTCTCGTAAAACGTTACGATGCGATACAGGGGCGGGAGGGGGTCTTTCTTACAACACATCAAATCAAGGTCAAAAATCTTCAAAATTTGTGTTACGTAATACTTGAACGCTCCCTAATGCAAGTTATTGACCACTCAGCAAAGAAACACTACACAATGTTATATGAAAATGAAGCAATTACAATTGTAACATGCAATATGCATGTCTCGGATGGTTTCTCAAAATTTTGCATGCCTACAATATTTGAAATAATTACTCTGAACAGTTAATGACTAGTTGATCAGGTTCCCCTGTCATTGGTAGCTAAGGTCAGATGTGCGTTGCTTCGTTGTAATTACAAGAATTCCTGAATCCTGGTTCAAGTGTATGGCTCTGAAGCGTCAGCTTTTTAGACACAGAAAACCGACGTGAAGCTGCACTGTGCTGTGTTTCGCTCTGTGAGTGAGGGGAGTCTTCAATCCGGGGAAAGAGGGGATTTAAAGGTTGGGAGCGCACTTGTGACTTCACAGGTGTCCATGGGCGGCGGAAATCGCTTACTATTAGGTGATCCGTCTGCTCGTTTGCCACCATACCACATAAAAAAATGGAATTATTGGAATTGGAAGATGAGGGGTAATGGCAACTGGTTGTGTTCATTTGATATATGCTTACCGGTATATTAGTCAATCTTTCGTAAACATTTTGCAGAGGCGTGTTGGCGATCGTGTACAAACGCACTTCCACTGCTAAACACATCCTGCACGCCAACAACGCTGACATTGTTTACGTTAAATTTTGGCGTTACAGAAGATGAATAAACTTCAATACAGGACGCGGCGCGTAAGTGTACTGCTGGCCGTGAGTTTGTGCACTTTATAGTAAAAACTATTTCTGCTCACTCAAGGTCACCGCTAGACTTATTTGGCACTAACTACCTAATTATTTCGATTGTACTGGGAACAGTGACCTAATCATAAACTCTCAGACATATGG
Organism: Marasmia exigua; assembly: GCA_019059595.1. Taxonomy (NCBI): domain Eukaryota; kingdom Metazoa; phylum Arthropoda; class Insecta; order Lepidoptera; family Crambidae; genus Marasmia; species Marasmia exigua. The sequence goes on along the minus strand of CM032491.1, from coordinate 914,231 downwards.
AAACGATTATTTATGTAGGGAACAAGTTTAAATTCTATGCATTTTCACAACAAAAACAATCACCAGCATAGAACTATATTACAGTATTTTAAACAATATACGATCTGATACGATCATTTTAATCAAACTACACAAAACAAAATAAAATAGGTTATTAATTTTAGTAGTGATGGGCGAATGCGAATTATTCATTTGAAATTTAGAATGGACAAGCAATCAAACTACTCAATTGTAGGAGAAAGACTTTCGAATTATTATGGCCGCTGAAAAAAAATACCTTTGAAGGATTTCTCATCATTCGAATAATACAATGTACTCTGTGGATTACATGTTACGCGATTTTTACGTTAACACTTTCAAAATTATTGTGACAAGCCACTAATTTAACTTTTGTAACAAAAAAACTTGGAAAAATCGTTATGATCCCTTTATTACCAAATAAAAACCAAATATCATCATCCGAATATTGATAACTTTTTTTTTACGAATGATTTATTTCGGTAAAATTCATTCGAATACGAATTATTATTCGAACCACTCGATTGTTAAACATTCGCTTACTATCACTATTTTTCAAACAAACAGTGACATTGATTAATTTACTTGACACTGACACAGTCCATAGAGTTTTGTCTTCTCCAGTGACTGCTACCACAGACCAAGAAAAAAAACTGCTATTGCTACCATCTGTGAGTGCTACAATAGAATCTGACTTTATTTTTTTTATTTCGATAGTTTTTAGCAGTGGCTGTTCAGTGCCGTAGGCTGATTTTGCCGTAGGAATCAATGAATGATACAATTTAACACGGGACGTGGCATGTGGACGCGTTGCCCTCTGCCAAAGTAGATGAACAAAAGTTCGTGCACGTTTATTAAAACTAGAAACGGCGCGATCAATCGCCATTTCGAATGCGTATCTGTCGCTGAGCGGAACTCGTCAAAATGGTTGTTTTGAAGTTTTCACTTGCGAACGACGATCAGAAAAATCAAATTTATCTTTATTATGATTCATAAGTCATGTTAGGTATAATAAAATAAACGTTATTTCACAGAATAATAACCTTTTTCATCTATATACCTATTTTACGACAGAAAGAACCCCAAAAAACAATAAGCGATATCGTGGTACGAATAAACGATGGTGCACGATATTGATTAGTGTTGTGACAGTAATAGAAAGAATGAATAATAAATGTCTCACTATTGCTAACAGTTATTGAAGACTTCGGTTTCTCTAAGATTCCATCATCAGATCCTGAAATATTTTGATAATTTTCGACACACACGACAGCCTTTAGATGCAAATTACATTTTTCCTAGAATGAACAAATAACGAACTCGGCAGCAAATTATTTGATCTGCGTGGACTGCGATAGGCTTAAGATAAGGTTAGACTGGCCCGATAATTCACTTGGTAGAGTGACTTTGCCATATACGTCAAAGGTCGTAGTGGGTTCGATTCTCACTAAGGACAAACATACGTGTGATTATCTTTATTTATATTTATATTATATTTGTATTATGTAAGCTGTAATGTTTCTTTATGTTTGTTTGTACTATGGATGTTATTCCGAAATAAAGAGATTATTTATTTATTATTATTACTTATCAAATAAGTTTGTAGGTTACCATTTTAAACAACATTTTTGTTCTATTCTCTATGGAAAATTATTCTAATGGTTAGTAAAAGAAATGGTCAGAGTATTATTATTTACTTTACTGTATGGAGGTGGTTAAAGGAATAAGATCTGCAGGAGAACTAAAGTCACAGACATAGCTCAAAGGATTGCATGCCTCAAGTCGCAAAGGGCAGGGCACATAGCGAGGAGAACAGACGGCCGTTGGGGCGGAAAGGTCTTCGAGTGGAGGAAGGAGGAAGTCACAGCCGTGGCACACGTCCACAAGGTGGACCGACGATCTGGTAAAGATCGCGGGAATCGCTTGGATGCGGGCGGCACAGGACCGATCTGTGTGGAGAACATTGGGGGAGGCCTATGTCCAGCAGTGGACGTCTATTTGCTGAAATGATGAAAGGAATTTTAGATCCCTTTTTTCCGTAGCACCCTGAATTAATATTGTGACTGTTTCTGTCACTCAGTTGTCTGATAACGGAATCAGGACTTAGACAAATGTTCGTGAACAAAAATCATAATTTCATTTCATTACTTATTCATATCTAGACCATCACTAAACTTCCCTTCCCCCCGCGGATTTTAGCAGATTTTTTTAAAACCATAGAATTATAAAACTAATTCTGCGCTTTACCACGTCCCGTGTTAAATTGTCTATTAATTTGAGTTAACTATAGAATAAAACACTGGTAGAGTTGACAAATATTTATTTATATTATTCACAAGATTGCTTACGGTTTCTTAGATTAGGTACTTAATACTATCGACACCAAAATAGACACCTAATGTACAGACAGCCACATCTCGGGTTACTACAATCAGTCAAATGTACCAGATGTGTTTGACGTTAAGGTGAGAATCGGTCGAAGAAATTTCATAAGTAGGTGCGTTGATTGGTTGTCCGTACATTAAAAAAAAGAAAACAACTGAAAATTGGGAAACTGCTCATTCGTTCGGTACTTCTAACATTTTGATTTGATACAGAAAAATCCAATTGAAAATTATGACGTACATAATATTGAAAGTTTTTGGACTTAATTATTTATTTACTGGAAACACGGTATTTAGGTATTATGGTATTATATTGGATATTGAATAACATTTTTCGCTATCTCAGTGGCATGGAAATATTTACAATCATAATAATAATTATTTTACAATGTGCAAGTAGTCGCTACTTTAAAATCTCATTAATGCTGTAGAAATTATTATCTAAGAGCAATACATTTTTTACGAAGGTGGCAGACGAGCATACGGATCACCTGATGGTAAACGATTGCCGCCCCCAATGGACACCCGCGACACCAGTGGAGTCACAAGTGCGCTGCCGATCTTTCCCCCGGATTGAGCCTCTGGGACCCTAGCTCACTCAGCGAAACACCACACCACAATGCTGCTTCACGCCGGTTATCTGTGAGGCCGTGGTATCCCTTCTGTCGAGCAGGCCCATTCATGCCAAAGCGTGGCTCTCCCACGGTCAGAACATATAGTTTCTTACAAAACAATGAATTACTTAGTTAATAATTTTAAATTCTCCGGAATCTTGTTGAATATTTTTACACACACATTCTTAGGTTCTTTTGGTGCCTACTTAGGTACATAGATAGATACTATTTATTGCACAACATACGAAACTTAAAAACTAGGTATACAGACATACAATGTACAATGATAGGTACCTACAATCTACTATTTTTTAACCCCCGACGCAAAAACGACGGGGTGTTATAAGTTTGACGTGTCTGTGTGTGTCTGTCTATGGCATCGTAGCTCCTTATTTAATCTGCGTGGTCTGCGATAGGCTCACGATAATGTTAGACTGGCCCGATGGCTCACATGGTAGTGACTTTGCCCTATACGTCAAAGGTCGTAGTGGGTTCGATTCTCATTATGGACAAACATACGTGTGATTATCAAATAAGTTTGTAGGTTACCATTCTAAACAACATTTGTTCTATTCTCAATGGAATTTTTTCCAATGGTTTGTAAAAGAGGAAGAGAGTATTATTATTTACTTTACTCTATGGAGGTGGTTAAAGGAATACTTACAACAACATATTTTACAACACTTAAAAACTAGGTATACAGAGATACAATGTACTATGTACAATGATAGGAACCTACAATCTACTAGTTTTTTACCCCCGATGCAAAAACGATGGGGTTTTATAAGTTTGACGTGTCTGTCTATGTGTCTGTCTATGGCATCGTAGCTCCCGAACTAATGAACCGATTTTGATTTTGTTTTTTTTTGTTTTAAAGATGAATAAGGGGGGAGTGTTCTTAGCTATGTTGGATAAAAATCGACCCAAGATGGCCGCCGTCACAAAGATATGAATTGTATGTTTTAACACAACTCCCACAATATGGGTAAAATGTAAAAGGGCTTGAGTAGCAGAATATATTTATCCTGACAAATTTCAAATTCAAGATGGCCGCCGTCAGAAAATGACGAAGAACCTATTTGTTTTCGTCGGGGGTTTTTTAAATTTTAAATTTTATGCTTACTTCAAATAATATTGCACAATCAATTTGATTCCTATTGAAGAGACCTAATGAAGTACATTAATGAATTAAATATTTAGAATACCTAAGTTCAAAAATTGACAAATATTATTATACAAAAACTGGTCACGGAGCGCCACGTTGAATACTGCAAGACAAACCAGATCCACCCACTACGTATTTAACCAACCGTGCTGGCTCACTTCACTATATTATAGTATTATAATCAATCAATCAATCGCAATTAAACGCCCTGATGGTCTAGTGGGTTTAGTATGGGGCCGTGTTCTCGGGGCCCTTCGAGCGAAAAGTATATTTCGAATTTTTCGAACATAGCTCGGGTTTGTGATCACCGATCCGCATTTGGCAAGCGTGGTGGTTAAGCCTAATCCCATCATAGTAGCGATAACTTGATTTCTATGATAGAGGCCTTTGCCCTGCAGTGGGACAGTTTATAGGCTGATACTTTATTTTTAATCAATCGCTTAACCTCAGGTGATCCGTCTGCTCGTCTGCCACCTATCACATAAAAAACAATAAAAAATATATATATATTTGCAAGATTTAATGCAAAAAAAGTACCATGACGCGTGCGTGCTCTTTTTTAACTAAAACTTGAATAAATAAATATTTCACAACATCACATACATTGCTCTGACTCCAAGATAGGTAGCTCAAGCACCTGTGTTACGGATATCAGAACCAACTTAGCTAATTTACCATTAAGAACTTTTTCTAAAAAAAATAAAAGTAAACTATCACAGTCAAAATGAAGAAGTCTAAATCTTATCATCGAGCTTATCTAAATGTTTTTATAATAGGTCTTTACCTATGAAATTGCCTTTTGTTTTCTAGACACAATAAGATGTACATATACTTGTAGGATTGCCATCCTAGCTAACTATAGGTAGGCATGTACGGTGAGAGCGGTGAACGAGTGAAAGAGTGAATGAACTGTTAAGTGTGAATGAGTAGGATTGAATGGAAGATAGATTATCATGGCGCGGGAGTCAAAGCATAAGACGGTGTGTGCTCTTAGTGTTAATTAAAATAAAAGACTATTATCACAAACTGCGTATAATTTCACCGCCCCAACACTACATACTCGTACCTATAACTCCTTCAAAACGCAAAAGTCACCATACAATAATTTTATTTTAATTGAATAGGTACTATTAATAGGTATATTTAAAGGTTTATATTGAATAGAGATCACATATTGTTGTATTTGTCATGTAAAAAAACTTGAAAATGATCCTTTTTTACAGACTTCAAAAATGGAGGAGGTTCTATGTTCGACTGTATTTTTTTTCTGTATACTCGTATTCATTGATTTCTTCGCTTGTTGACCGATTTGCACATTTTTTTTACAGTTTGTACATATACCTTTCACCTAGCGAAAATGCTTGTTATCAGGAATATAGGTGACCTGGAAACGTTTCTAAGACGGTCAAGGTGACGGGTAGGGCACACTAGCGACGCCAATCGATTTTAATTTTTAGCTACTAAACCGGATGTATTTTAAACAATTTCGGGGTTACAATCTCTCGGGAAACACTTATACTATTTATTAAATATAAGGTAAGAGTGAGGGTGGCCTATTCTACTCTGCCGGGGACCACACGGCCATTATTAAATAAGCATGCGCATTATGTTAGGTCCGTTTTTGTACGCGAAAAATAGATTCACGTGGCCGCTTTTGGCGTGAATCAATTTTTCGCGTACGCGTTGGAGCCAACATTTGTGCATGGTTATTTAATAAATAGTATAAGTGATTGCCGAGAGGTTGTAATCCCGAAATTGTTTATAATAGATCCGGTTTAGTAGCTAAAAATTAAAATCGATTGCGCTAGTGTGCCTTACCCGTCACCTTAAAAAAATCCTGTAACCTGTACACGGAAGCGACAAACCTCTGTGCATTTAATTTAGATTTTCCAAACAAACATTAATTATTTGCCACGCTTTTGCCACGGACAATAAAATACCCCTGCTTTTGCTGAGTAACCCCGATCAATGAGCTAATATGCAGATGGATGACGAGCGATTGTCCGATGTTTGCATTAACCGATTGGTGTGTATCGATTTTATTTGTCGATTTCATGGATACGAAATGTGTTTGTCATAGCCATTTCTGTTCGATTTTGTCCCAGGTACAGATAGGTTAGTTTCTATTTTAGAGACGCAACTAAAAATTGCTCTCTAAACGGGTTTGGAAATTTTTATATGGGATCTGGATCACATAATGATGCGTCATTATTTTTTCTAGAAACGCGGCCATAATTAAAATCTCCAAATTCGATAGAGTCCGCGCCACCATAGAAGTGTTTGAGTTGTTATCCATCAACATTCAAATTTGAGTATAATGTATCAATACGGGGATTAACACGATATTTATTATGTGAAACAACATTGTGTACTCACATATTTGGCCCGACGTTTCGGCTACGTTACAGCAGCCGTGGTCACGAGCGGACTCTCGTCGTCGTCGTATCGTCGTGAGTCCGCTCGTAACCACGGCTGCTGTAACGTAGCCGAAACGTCGGGCCAAATATGTGAGTACACAATGTTGTTTCACATAATAAATGAAATGAAATGTTTTTTATTTTTTTAAAAACAAACTTATCATATAAAGGATTGGAGCCCCTTTTAAGCTATTGAGCTTGTGTCAGGCGGCTCCGCTCTTCGGTCTCTTAAACTTATTTCTACTACTTATGCTATTTGAGAACGTGTGTGTGTATGTGTGTGTGTGTGTGTGCGCGTGCGTGCGTGTGCGTGCGTGCGTGCGTGCATGCGTGCGTGGTACGTGCGTGCGTGCGTGCGTGCGTGCATGCGTGCGTGCGTGTGTGTGTGTGAGTGTGTGTGTATGTATGCGCGTGTGTGCGCGTGCGTGCATGTGAGTGCGCGTGCGTGCATGTGTGTACGCGTGCGTGCGTGTGTGTGTGTGCGTGCGTGCGTACATGTGTGTGCGTGCGTGCGTGAGTGTATAAGTGTGTGTGTATCGAACATACTCACGCAAGAGTTATGCCTGGTATTCCCCCATAAATATCGTGTTAATCCCCGTATTGATACATTATAGTTATAATGCAACGCGAAAATCTAAAAAACTATTCAAATTCGAGCTTTAAGGATGTTTCAAAATTTTAATTCCGTGTTTTTCCGCGGGACATCTTCCGTGCCACAGATTCTCTGATGATGATGACACTAGGCGTCATAATGCGGCAGATGGTTGACGTAGTATCTCCGCGGCTCCGGCGCGGGGTACTGCGCGTGCGCATACTGCCCGTACAGCTGCGACAGCACGTCGTAGGGGGGCGCGGGGGGCGGCGTGCGCGCGCGGGGGGCCGCCATGCTGAATAGCGCTTCGGGGTCGCATACGAACTTGTACACGTAGCGCTCGCCTGGAAAACATAATAGTTAGTTTTTTTTATGAGCAATGGAGGTAAGCGAGCAAACGAGTCACCTCTCTGTTCCTTCGCCCACTTAAATTTACACTCATCACGTTTTGGTTACATGTTCTTCCCCTCTTCTACTGTGTCCCTATAATAAAACCAGATCAACTGAATCATGTACTATAGGTCCTCAACTCACCAGCAACTTTCTGCATGATCCCCTTCTCGTAATAGTACCGGAGTGAGCGAGACAGCTTGTCGTAGTTCATCGCTGGCCTGTTCTTCTGCGCGCCCCAGCGGCGAGCCACCTGAAATAATATCGTCAGATGAATCATCACCAATTCAGCCACTCACTCACTGTTGGACATATGCCTCCCGTGTTCTTCACACAGATTAGTCCTGTGCCGCCCGCATCCAAGGGATTCTCGTGACCTTCACCAGGGTCGCAGATGTAGCTTGTGGGGGGTCTGCCACAGGCTGATTCCCTTTACGTGGCCTCCACTCGAGGACCGCCAACGGCTGTCTGTTCTCCTTCAAGGTGTTCTGCTAATTTAAACGATGGCGTGATTAAACTGGTCTAGTACGTGTATGTAGTCTCCAGGAAATCTGCAGCAACGATAAGGTGCTGTCAAGATTCTTGGAAGAACGTGGCTAGGTTAGAGTGAGAACTAGGCTATTTTCTCCCTCATCACGCGTAATGGGTTCGCCAGATGCACGACCACAGAAACCGCCCGTATAGAAGAAGAAGATGGTCTAGAAACCATGATTGCACTAGAGATATGGTTTGGACTTGGGTCCCACATAGCACCTTGTCCCTCACATCTGACAGATTGATGGTCTGCAGTTGTTTTGGGTTCCAGAGGAAACTGACATAGTTTCCTCTGGAAACCAAAACAACTGCAGGACTTAGTGAAGTGCCTACTGTAACTGACCTCCTCAGATTCATGTATTTTGAATTGCAGCTCCCTCCCGGTCCTGCTAATATAAAGAGTCTCTCGGTTAGCAGTAACACCGGGGACTGCCACAGCTGCAAGGTGAAGTAAAAAGGTGCCCTGTAACCGAACAAGACGCAGTGCGCCCCGTGCGGACCAGGAGAGGGTCGAAATACTTCAAGGTGCTATCTTGAAGTGTATCGACACCTCAGATGACGGTGACGGCCCCAGCTTTATTGGATGCAAACCGCGCTCGGGTGGCATCCTTTTGGCGTGCGCAGATGAGAACTCGAAGGAGTGGCTCATCCGCAAACTGCCCAACATTAAACCCTGGGATGGAGCTAATCTCTCCGTTGTAAACGAAGAGGATATGCCCAAGCCCAGGTATGGCACGGCCTGGATACAGGAAGCCAAGCACGACGCAGATACCATCCTGCGGAGGTTGGCAAAACAAAATAAAGGGTTAGACCTCTCGGTCTAGCTCGGTTTGTGCATGCACTTTCTATGGGACCAGTGACCACTGACAGTGTATGCGACATGCGCAGTTGTCATCTGATGCGACCGAGCGGGTGAGCAGGTTGCGGATAGCTCGCCCTCCCCCATACCCACCTCTTTGCTTGAGGACGGGAGAGGGTGTCACGTTGACCCCGGACAATAGATGGCTGCTCCGAAACCCAATCCCAGGCTAGGAGCATTCCTGACAACCTCAAACCCATGCTCCCCGCCTCATCCTCGAACCACCCTAACTCACCTTATCCTTCCCCTCATGTCCTGGAGGAGTTAACCTCGACTCTAAAAAACCCCAATCTAAGGTGTCATCCGACCCGTGCCGATAGATGCATGGCCGAAGGGATGTTCGGTCGAGAACGGAGGGGCCTCGAAACCAGGCGAAATCGAGGTCTATTTAGCCTTACCCCTGCAAGCGGGGCTCTGCAGGGGTGGACCTTTACTTCCCTAGCTTCTCGTGGGAACTATATGGATATTATTGACATTATAGACAACCATTTAAATTCTACCGAAGAGGTACCAGGTACCTCTGAGGCTATGCTCTTTGGTAGCGATACTGAGGAGCATACTATCACTGCCGAAGCACCTGGGACTGATGGACCGGGTACTTCTAACGCGGAGTCGACCCCTCTGGGTGCAACGCACCAAAGGGACTCGTCGACCAAGGGGCCAGAGAGTAAACCCAGGGTTAAGCTCTCTGGAGCTGATAGGAAGCAAATCTATCGGCTCGTAGCGAAGGGTATGAACTTCGAGCAGGCGCTAGAACTGCGCATGAGTGAGAAGGCTAAGCAGAGGACCCAAGAGGAGGGGGAAACGAGGGAGCGGGCGACTAAGCGCCCTCTCAATACCTCGTCTACCTCGAATCAAGGCAATCCTACCAAGGCACCGAAGCTTGGCGAGCCTTCCACCTCGAAGCCTACTTTTAAGGAGGTTGCTGGGTCCGTCACGTGTGGCATCATAGACGCCCTGGGAAAAATGGACCAGGAGAGGGTCGAAATGCTTCAAGAGGCTATCTTGAAGTGTATTGACACCTCAGATGATGGGGACGGTCCCAGCTTTATTGGATGCAAACCGCGCTCGGGTGGCATCCTTTTGGCGTGCGCAGATGAGGACTCGAAGGAGTGGCTCATCCGCAAACTGCCCAACATTAAACCCTGGGATGGGGCTAATCTCTCCGCTGTAAGCGAAGAGGATATGCCCAAGCCTAGGTATGGTACGGCCTGGATACAGGAAGCCAAACACGACGCAGGTACCATCCTGCGGAGGTTGGCAAAACAAAACAAAGGTTTAGACCTCTCGAGTTGGAGGGTAGTCAACCGGAAGCCCGAAGCAAAAGGTCAAACAGTGACCTTTTCCTTCGACGAGGCGGCCTTGGAGACTATTCTTCAACGCGAGGGGCGTCTCTACCTTGACTTTGGCCTTATCCAGATAAGGGTCAAAGGGGGCAAGGTATCCGGGGACAAGAAGGAGGGGGCAAGCGTCGAGGCTCGTCCAAGTACCTCCAACTTGGTCTCGGGTACGGAACCCTCAAGAGGAGCAACTGGAGCCGACTCCAGCAGCACCACACCTCCACCCGTCCGGGGGACGCATGGAGTCTCGAGGGGCAACAGTCGTGTTGCAGGACCCTCGAGAGGCAGGAGCACCAATACCTGCCAACCATCTGCCCTAGACAGCAGAGGTCGTGGTCGTGGTGGTCGAACACGACCAGCAGGGGGACGCGGCAAGAGAGGCGCTGTGCGAAGGCCGGTAAATCTACCGACCCTAGCACAGGAGCACTCCAGCAGGAAAGCCGCAAGCAACCTGCTCAACAAAAACAAATAATCCCCCCCCCCCCCCCCCCCCCCCCCCCCTCCCCGTAAGAAACAGACACAACCCACCTACACAAATATCCTCCTATCCCTTCCCTCCGAATTTAGAAACTTTCTCCCAACCCTTCCCTTCCCAATCCCCAAACCCAACAACATAATGATTAAGGTGATACAAGTAAACCTCCAGCACTCAAAGGCAGCCTCAGCTGCCCTTTGCCAAAGATTCCTCTCTGAGGACCTGGACATCGCCTTGATCCAAGAACCGTGGGTGAATAAAACCACAGTAATGGGGCTAAACTCGGCAGGTAAGATATTAAGTAACACCTGCGGAGCAAGGCCAAGAGCATGCATGCTCTTCAAGAGAGGCATAAATTACCTCCCGATCCCTTCTCTGTGTACAGATGATGCTGTTGCAGCGCATATAGACCTACCCGGGGGGAAAGGTGGGGAGACATTCATAGTCAGCTCCATGTACCTACCCGGTGAGGACCAGGATCCGGTGAACAAGGTGACGCCGGTAGTGGAATACTGTCTGGAGAGAGAAACCCAGCTGCTGGTGGGTACCGACTGCAACTCCCACCACACATCATGGGGCAGCTCCAACACGAACGCTAGAGGTGAGTTACTGTTTGACTACTTGCTCACTAATAATCAATTTGTTCTTAACGTGGGTAGTAAACCAACCTTTACCACACGTTCTAGGCAGGAAGTACTAGACATAACTTGGTGTTCAGGTAATCTCGCACACCGAGTGACCAATTGGCACGTCTCAGATGAGCCGTCCATGTCCGATCACACCCACATTAGGTACGACATACTATGCTCGGGAACAAAGGAACCGAACACCTACCGTGACCCCAAGGGAACAGACTGGGAGGGCTTTAGGAACTCCCTTAGGTTATACCTTGGAGATTTTAAATACATCAAAACTGTGGACCAAGTGGAAGCCGCAGCAGAGGACTTAGGCAAGAGCCTAATGAATGCGTATCTAGAAAATTGTCCTCTCAAGACCACTAAGAGCAACAGGAAACACGCCTTGGTGGAACAAAAACCTGGAGCATCTGAGGCAAAAGGCCCGTGCCTTATTTAACAAGGCAAAAAAAGACAAGAACTGGGATGCTTACAGGAAGGCGTTAACACGTTTCAATAGGGAGCTCAGGAAAGCAAAAAGAAGATCCTGGCAAAAATTCTGCGGGTCAATCAAGGACACTGCCCAAGCTGCCAGGATCCACAAAATACTATCCAAGACACCTGAATCCCATCTAGGCCTGCTAAGGAAAGCGGATGGATCTTTCACAGAATCTCCGGAGGAAACACTGAGACTGCTTGCTCAAACGCACTTTCCGGAATCCGTGTACATTAATAACGAAAGAGAACTCCAGGTCAGTAAATCTCCGGACAGGAGACCGAGGAATGAAGACTGGAGGAGAGCTTCCGTTATTTTTCGTCCCCAGCAGATAATTTGGGCCATTAGGAGTTTCAAGCCGTACAAATCTGGTGGGGTCGATGGTATCTTCCCGGCTTTGTTGCAGCGGGGCGAAGATATCATCATCTCTACGCTGATAAAATTATACCGTGCAAGCTTTGCTTGGAGTTATCTGCCATCAGCGTGGACTCGGGCGAGGGTCACTTACATTCCCAAGGGAGGGGACAAAGACAAATCGCAGCCCAAGTCCTACAGACCGATAAGTCTCACCTCATTCCTACTAAAAACGATGGAAAAGGTGTTGAACAGTCACATCAGGGCAACATACCTCGTTGAAAAACCCCTGAGTGCAAGACAACATGCCTACCAAACAGGCAAGTCCACGGAAACGGCACTTATTGACCTGGTGGACAGAATTGAGAAAGCCATAGAAGACAAAGAAATTGCACTCTGTGCCTTTCTTGACATCGAAGGGGCGTTTGACAACACCAACTTCGATGTTATAACACGTAGTATGGTGAATCGTGGAATCGACGACACCACCACCAGATGGATGGGATCCATGCTACAAAATCGGACTGCAACAACAACGTTGATGAATAAAACCCTACATTATAGAGTGACCAGAGGATGTCCACAGGGCGGAGTCCTGTCACCCCTTCAATGGTCATTGGTTGTTGACAGTCTCATCTGCGAGCTCAATGAAGCCAGATTTCTGACTCAGGGTTACGCAGATGACATAGTAATAATGGTCATAGGAAAATGCCCTAGCACCATTTCCAATCTTATGCAAAGGGCCCTACGAATAATAGAAAACTGGTGCACGAGACACGTGCTAACAGTCAATGCACGTAAGACGGTCTTAATCCCGTTTACCAAAAGAAGGAAACTAGAGGCGCTACACACCCCAACACTTCTTGGTACGAAGCTATGCTTGTCCAACGAGGTCAAATATCTCGGAGTCTTTTTAGACCAAAAACTAACATGGAACAAGCATCTCGACTACATCACTAGAAAGGCAAAAATTGCGATGGGGGCAAGCAGTAGGTTGGTGGGGCTAAAATGGGGGCTACGGCCCATGGCCGCACTCTGGATTTATAAAACCATAGTGAGGCCGATCGTCACTTATGGCTGCTGTGTGTGGTATAAGAAGACGCACCAACTTAACTGCGTAGAGAACCTCAGCAAAGTTCAAAGAACTGCCTGCCTTATAGCCACTGGCGCGCTTTCGTCCTCTCCCTCTGCAGCACTGGATGCCCTCCTGAACATTCCACCTCTGCACATTCACGTGCAGATGGAAGCGAGGATGGCTATCACGAGAGCGAAAATCAGAGGGAGGACGAGATGGCATTCTAGGGTCATGAGAGGCCTCTACAATGAACTAATGAAAATTCCGGTCATGGATATGCCCTCTGACTCCATGGTCCGTGAACACCGCTTCGATAAGCGGTTTACAGTCTTGTTACCAAGTAGACAAGACTGGGAGGCTGGAACTCCCGGAAATGTTAAGCAGAATGACATCGTTTGGTATACAGATGGCTCCAGGAAGCAGGGCATATCTGGGGCGGGATTTTGTAATGATCGCTGCGGAATACGCAAATTCGCCAACCTGGGTCGCTATACCACAGTGTACCAAGCGGAAGTCTTCGCAATAATTGGCTGTGTCCAAGAGAGTCTACAAATGAATCTCCAGAATAAGAAGATATTCATCTTCTCAGATAGTCAAGCTGCCCTCAAGGCGTTAACATCCTGTGAACTTGACTCCAAACTCACTAGCGAGTGTGTCCTGCTCCTAAACCAGCTTGGCAATGCCAACATTGTAAATCTGATTTGGGTACCGGGACACTGCAATATCAGAGGCAACGAAGTCGCTGACGTGCTAGCAAAGGCCGGGGCAGAGAGCCCACTACTCGGACCGGAACCAATAAGTGGCGTTCCAGCATGCATGGTCAGGTTCGAGTTAAAAGAGTGGGAGAAAAAACAAAGCACTGAATTCTGGAAAAGATTACCTCGACTAGAACAGTCTAAGGCGTTGATACAGGCGTTCGATCAGAAACGAGCTGTAGAAATAACAAAACTGAGTAGAGGACATGTTAGGGCACTCACTCGGACCCTCACAGGGCACTGCAAATTAAATAAGCACCTGCACAACATGGGCCTTACAGATACCAAAATCTGCAGGTTCTGTCGCGAGGACGAGGAAACGATTATCCACGTCCTCGGCGAGTGCATAGCGCTGCACCGCTGCAGAAGCCGGCACCTGGGAGCACACATGATCTCGGCTGACGAGATCAAGAGCTCCCCCATCAGCTCCATTCTCGGGTTTATCCTGGAACTGGAGCTACATGAGGTGCTGTAATAGGTTACGGGGCTGCCACAATAGATCATCTACTGGTCGCAGTGGCTTATGAGACGCAGGGCTCACCCCATTTCTATCAAATATAATATAGACCTCTCGAGTTGGAGGGTAGTCAACCGGAAGCCCGAAGCAAAAGGTCAAACAGTGACCTTTTCCTTCGACGAGGCGGCCTTGGAGACTATTCTTCAGCGCGAGGGGCGCCTCTACCTTGACTTTGGCCTCATACACATAAGGGTCAAAGGGGGCAAAGTATCCGGGGACAAGAAGGAGGGGGCAAGCGTCGAGGCGCGTCCAAGTACCTCCAACTTGGTCTCGGGTACGGAACCCTCAGGAGGAGCAACTGGAGCCGACTCCAGCAGCAACACACCTCCACCCGTCCGGGGGACGTATGGAGTCTCGAGGGGCAACAGTCGTGTTGCAGGACCATCGAGAGGCAGGAGCACCACTACCTGCCAACCATCTGCCCTAGACAGCAGAGGTCGTGGTCGTGGTGGTCGAACACGACCAGCAGGGGGACGCGGCAAGAGAGGCGCTGTGCGAAGGCCGGTAAATCTGCCGACCCTAGCACAGGAGCACTCCAGCAGGAAAGCCGCAAGCAACCTGCTCAACAAAAACAATTAATCCCCCCCCCCCTTCCCCGTAAGAAACAGACACAACCCACCTACACAAATATCCTCCTATCCCTTCCCTCCTAATTTAGAAACTTTCTCCCAACCCTTCCCTTCCCAATCCCCAAACCCAACAACATAATGATTAAGGTGATACAAGTAAACCTCCAGCACTCAAAGGCAGCCTCAGCTGCCCTTTGCCAAAGATTCCTCTCTGGGGACCTGGACATCGCCTTGATCCAAGAACCGTGGGTGAATAAAACCACAGTAATGGGGCTAAACTCGGCAGGTAAGATATTAAGTAACACCTGCGGAGTGAGGCCAAGAGCATGCATGCTCTTCAAGAGAGGCATAAATTACCTCCCGATCCCTTCTCTGTGTACAGATGATGCTGTTGCAGCGTATATAGACCTACCCGGGGGGAAAGGTGGGGAGACATTCATAGTCAGCTCCATGTACCTTCCCGGTGAGGACGAGGATCCGGTGAACAAGGTGACGCCGGTAATGGAATACTGTCTGGAGAGAGAAACCCAGCTGCTGGTGGGTACCGACTGCAACTCCCACCACACATCATGGGGCAGCTCCAACACGAACGCCAGAGGTGAGTTACTGTTTGACTACTTGCTCACTAATAATCAATTTGTTCTTAACGTGGGTAGCAAACCAACCTTTACCACACGTTCTAGGCAGGAAGTACTAGACATAACTTGGTGTTCAGGTAATCTCGCACACCGAGCGACCAATTGGCACGTCTCAGATGAGCCGTCCATGTCCGACCACACCCACATTAGGTACGACATACTATGCTCGGGAACAAAGGAACCGAACACCTACCGTGACCCCAAGGGAACAGACTGGGAGGGCTTTAGGAACTCCCTTAGGTTATACCTTGGAGATTTTAAATACATCAAAACTGTGGACCAAGTGGAAGCCGCAGCAGAGGACTTAGGCAAAAGCCTAATGAATGCGTATCTAGAAAATTGTCCTCTTAAGACCACTAAGAGCAACAGGAACGCGCCTTGGTGGAACAAAAACCTGGAGCATCTGAGGCAAAGGACCCGTGCCTTATTTAACAAGGCAAAAAAAGACAAGAACTGGGATGCTTACAGGAAGGCGTTAACACGTTTCAATAGGGAGCTCAGGAAAGCAAAAAGAAGATCCTGGCAAAAATTCTGCGGGTCCATCAAAGACACTGCCCAAGCTGCCAGGATCCATAAAATACTATCCAAGACACCTGAATCCCATCTAGGCCTGCTAAGGAAAGCGGATGGATCTTTCACAGAATCTCCGGAGGAAACACTGAGACTGCTTGCTCAAACGCACTTTCCGGAATCCGTGTACATTAATAACGAAAGAGAACTCCAGGTCAGTAAGTCTCCGGAAAGGAGACCGAGGAATGAAGACTGGAGGAAAGCTTCCGTTATTTTTCGTCCCCAGCAGATAAGTTGGGCAATTAGGAGTTTCAAGCCTTATAAATCTGGTGGGGTCGATGGTATCTTCCCGGCTTTGTTGCAGCGGGGCGAAGATATCATCATCTCTACGCTGATAAAACTATACCGTGCAAGCTTTGCTTGGAGTTATCTGCCATCAGCGTGGACTCGGGCGAAGGTCACTTACATTCCCAAAGGAGGGGACAAAGACAAATCGCAGCCCAAGTCCTACAGACCGATAAGTCTCACCTCATTCCTATTAAAAACGATGGAAAAGGTGTTGAACAGTCACATCAGGGCAACATACCTCGTTGAAAAACCCCTGAGTGCAAGACAACATGCCTACCAAACAGGCAAGTCCACGGAAACGGCACTTATTGACCTGGTGGACAGAATTGAGAAAGCCATAGAAGACAAAGAAATTGCACTCTGTGCCTTTCTCGATATCGAAGGGGCGTTTGACAACACCAACTTCGATGTTATAACACGTAGCATGGTGAATCGTGGAATCGACGACACCACCACCAGATGGATGGGATCCATGCTACAAAATCGGACTGCAACAACAACGTTGATGAACAAAACCCTTCATTATAGAGTGACCAGAGGATGTCCACAGGGCGGAGTCCTATCACCCCTTCAATGGTCATTGGTTGTTGACAGTCTCATCTGCGAGCTCAATGAAGCCAGATTTCTGACTCAGGGTTACGCAGATGACATAGTAATAATGGTCATAGGAAAATGCCCTAGCACCATTTCCAATCTTATGCAAAGGGCCCTACGAATAGTAGAAAACTGGTGCACGAGACACGTGCTAACAGTCAATGCACGTAAGACGGTCTTAATCCCGTTTACCAAAAGAAGGAAACTAGAAGCGCTCCACGCCCCAACACTTCTTGGTACGAAGCTATGCTTGTCCAACGAGGTCAAATATCTCGGAGTCTTTTTAGACCAAAAACTAACATGGAACAAGCATCTCGACTACATCACTAGAAAGGCAAAAATTGCGATGGGGGCAAGCAGTAGGTTGGTGGGGCTAAAATGGGGGCTACGGCCCATGGCCGCACTCTGGATTTATAAAACCATAGTGAGGCCGATCGTCACTTATGGCTGCTGTGTGTGGTATAAGAAGACGCACCAACTTAACTGCGTAGAGAACCTCAGCAAAGTTCAAAGAACAGCCTGCCTTATAGCCACCGGCGCGCTTTCGTCCTCTCCCTCTGCAGCACTGGATGCCCTCCTGAACATTCCACCTCTGCACATTCACGTGCAGATGGAAGCGAGGATGGCTATCACGAGAGCGAAAATCAGAGGGAGGACGAGATGGCAATCTAGGGTCATGAGAAACCTCTACAACGAACTAATGAAAAGTCCGGTCATGGATATGCCCTCTGACTCCATGGTCCGTGAACACCGCTTCGATAAGCGGTTTACAGTCTTGTTACCAAGTAGACAAGACTGGGAGGCTGAAACTCCCGGAAATGTTAAGCAGAATGACATCGTTTGGTATACGGATGGCTCCAGGAAGCAGGGCATATCCGGGGCGGGATTTTGTAATGATCGCTGCGGAATACGCAAATTCGCCAACCTGGGTCGCTATACCACGGTGTACCAAGCGGAAGTCTTCGCAATAATTGGCTGTGTCCAAGAGAGTCTACAAATGAATCTCCAGAATAAGAAGATATTCATCTTCTCAGATAGTCAAGCTGCCCTCAAGGCGTTAACATCCTGTGAACTTGACTCCAAACTCACTAGCGAGTGTGTCCTGCTCCTAAACCAGCTTGGCAATGCCAACATCGTAAATCTGATTTGGGTACCGGGACACTGTAATATCAGAGGCAACGAGGTCGCTGACGTGCTAGCAAAGGCCGGGGCAGAGAGCCCACTACTCGGACCGGAACCAATAAGTGGCGTTCCAGCCTGCATGGTCAGGTTCGAGTTAAAAGAGTGGGAGCATAAGCAAAGCACTGAATATTGGAAAAGACTACCTCGACTAGAACAGTCTAAGGCGTTGATACAGGCGTTCGATCAGAGACGAGCTGTAGAGATAACAAAACTGAGTAGAGGACATGTTAGGGCACTCACTCGGACCCTCACAGGGCACTGCAAATTAAACAAGCACCTGCACAACATGGGCCTTACAGATACCAAAATCTGCAGGTTCTGTCGCGAGGACGAGGAAACGATTATCCACGTCCTCGGCGAGTGCATGGCGCTGCACCGCTGCAGAAGCCGGCACCTGGGAGCACACATGATCTCGGCTGACGAGATCAAGAGCTCCCCCATCAGCTCCATTCTCGGGTTTATCCTGGAACTGGGGCTGCATGAGGTGCTGTAATAGGTTACGGGGCTGCCACAATAGATCATCTATTGGTCGCAGTGGCTATGAGACGCAGGGCTCACCCCATTTCTATCAAATAAAAAGTGCGCCCCGTCTGCAAGGCTAAGTGATCAGGTGCCCTGTAACTGACCTCCTCCGGCTCATGTAGCCTGAACTCCAGCCCCCTCCCTGCCAAATGACGCAGTGTACTCCCTCTGCTTAGGGTGGCACTTGGAACTGCCACAGCTGCAGGGCTTATGGAAGTGCCTCCTGTAACTGACCTCCTCAGGCTCATGTAGCTTGAACTCCATTCTCCTCCCGGTCCAGTCAACATAACGAGCCCCCCAGTACAGACACCAGGAACTGTTACAGCTGCAGGGCTTATGGGAGTGCCTACTGTGACTGACCTCCTCAGGATTATGTAGCTTTAATTCCAGCCCCCTCCCGGTCCAGGCGACGCAGCGAGCCCCCTCAGCCAGCAGAGACACCAGGAACTGCCACAGCTGCAAGGCTAAGTGAACATATGCCCTGTAACTGACCTCCTCAGGCTCATGTAGCTTGAATTCCAGCCTCCTCCCTGTCCAGGCGACGCAGTGTGCCCCCTCGGCCAGCAGAGACACCAGGAACTGCTGCAGCTGCAGGGCTTATGGAAGTGCCTACTGTGACACTGCCACAGCTGCAAGGCTAAGTGAACATATGCCCTGTAACTGACCTCCTCAGGCTCATGTAGCTTGAACTCCAACCCCCTCCCTGTCCAGGCGACGCAGCGAGCCCCCTCGGCCAGCAGAGACACCAAGAACTGCCACAGCTGTAGAGCGCCGCGACGGCCGGTACCTAAGAAAAAAAAAGGTCAATACATTATACTACCAACCGGCCAAAATGTAAAATGGTAACCCGCCATTGTCAAGATCTATGCTATTTTTAAAGAGGTTAAATCTAGGTTAAGAAGACTACTAAATCGAAAAAGTGAAACATTTTCGTAACATTTCATTCATTGTTGGCGGTAATAAAGTAAGCGGCCACGAGGTGACTCGCTTGCTCGTTTGCCACCCTTTCTTATAAGAAAAAAAAAACATATAAATAATAAATAAATAAATATTTCACAACATCACATACATTGATCCGACTCCGAGTTAGGTAGCTCAAGCACCTGTGTTACGGATAACAGAATCAACAGTGGGATTACAAATATATACATATAATACTTTTCTTGTGTAAATACATACTTATAATACATAGGAAACACCCAGACCAATACAAACAAACATATTCATGCACACAAATGTTTGTACTGTGCGGGGATCGAACCCGCAACCCTTGTAACAGAGGCAGCGTGCACTACCACTGTTCCAATCGGGTCGTCAAATATCCTGTGAAACTTAGTTATTCTACATTAATTTCAAGTTTTTGTACTTTATTTTGAGTTTTTTTTATGTGATAGCTATAGGTGGCAGATGAGCAGACGGATCACCTGACGGACACCCGCGACACCAGTGGAGTCACAAGTGCGCTACCAACCTTTAAACCTCCCTTTCTCGCGGATTGGGCCTCCGGTACCCTCACTCACGCAGCGAAACACATCACAATGCAATAAAAGTATATTCATTCATTCATTCAATTCCGCGATGTAATTACGGCCGGCGCCATCTATGGGTACAATTTGGAACTATTGTTCCGAAACGAAGTGAGGACGGGCCATGGATATGAAGAATGAATGAATGAATGAATTTATTGACATAATAGAGCATACAATTTCTTAGTGACTATAGATACTTCACTAGGCTCACAGGCCTGTATCGAGGTATCTAGTAAGTGACTACAGTTTAACAAATCTTACGAACTAAAATCTTGTAGCTTCGGTTTATTTTACACTAGCGGCCGCCCGCGACTCCGTCCGCGTGGAAAAGTAACTTTTTACCCCCCTTTCAACCCCTTACAACCCCCTTTTCGCAATAAAAAGTAGCCTATGTCCTTTCTCAGGGTCTAGATTATCTGTATACCAAATTTCATTTAAATCCGTTGAGTAGTTTTGGCGTGAAAGAGTAGCAGACAGACAGACAGACAGACAGACAGACAGACAGACAGACAGAGTTACTTTCGCATTTATAATATTAGTATGGATATAAAGGTAACGACTTTGGTAACAACGAGAAGAAATAATAATAATAATAAGACACTTTATGATACAACATTAGGAAAAATCTTATTATTTGGGAGAACAGCCTTGTAAAGCGTACCCGCATGCGTGGTGCTGACGTGCTGGTGAGGGGACGCGGCGTCGCTTCTCGAGGCGGTCGCTGAGCTGCACAGCGAGCTGCTCACTGGAACAACATCAAAACTGCAGTGTGATCAGGTACCAGCAGACCCAAGTATAATAATATCCTCCAACCGATTACGGCTGCGGCCAATCTCAACCATCAGCCACGTACGCAGGATACATTAAAGTGCTCAAGTTTGTGCGGAAACACAAGTGCGCTCTTTATTCCCTTAACCTCATATTGTATAATAATAAGTTCTAATACCTAATTTGTAATTAAATTGTTAATTTGACTTGTAATTATATTTTACTTTTGACTTGTAATTAATTTAATTTATGATTTGACATTGAACTTATGATTTGACATTTAATTTATGATTTGACATTTAATTTATAATTTGGTATAATTTATAATTAATTTAATTTATAATTTAATACTTCATTGTTTATTGTTGTGTTAATTAACTCTTGAGCCTTTAGGCATACATAATTTTGGACTACAATCTCGTCATGTACATTTTCATGCTACTAAAATAAGTCTCATTGATTGTAATCTGTTTTGTGTGCTATGATATAAATAATTAAATAAATAAATAAATATTCCAATGGGACACTACTGTGACACGACCGGAGAAGGATTGAGCGCAGGACCATCAGCTTAACGTGCTTTCCGAGGCACGGGGGTACAAGACCGCGAACTTCCAGACTCTGGGCTGCCACTAAGAATTTCTTACCGAAAACTTAGGTACACATTTTTGGCCCGACCCGGGACGAACCTGGGACCTATTGCGCAGCCGTCGCTTTTAAGTGGGTCTACATTTGGGTCTACTTTTGTACTCGAAATTTAAATTACCGCCAAAAACGGCCACTTACGGCCTTTAATCCAAACAGAATTATTAAATAAATAGTATATATTATATTTGCTTAGAGACTCCCGATCCGAAATTGTTTAAAATAGATCCGGCTTGGTAACTAACAATTTAAATCGATTGGTGTCGCTACCCGTCACCTTAAAAACCACAACACACTTCTATTGAAGGTCCCTAAGTCGTAGCCGTCGGGAAATACTCCTGCAGCCAAACCGTTCCACAGAACTGAGATACGTGGTAGAAAGTTCCGAGAGAAACGCACAGTATTGGACCGCCATCCATCGATATGATGGGGATGGAATGACAATCGCTTGCGTGTGGTTCGATGTAAGAATTCAGATGCAGGGAGTAGATCAAACAGTTCCTCAGAGAAATCCCTACAATAATTGGAGTAATGCTGTATTCGGTGTACCTATTTTCTCCTCCCAGTGCTGATGCTCGCCGGAGCTGGATACCACCTCATCCCTGGTGTCGCGTGGCTCCTCCGTCGCTTCCTCCGCGCACTTGCCATACGAGGCATTGCACCTGAGAACATACATTATCATTTGAAGAAGCCAGACCTGGCAAAAATGAATCTTTCAAAAGATTGGAACATTTGCATTTGGATTAGCGCAGAGATGCGGAACAGTGAAACGCATCATTTGGAACATCGTCTCTGATAGATCCTTGATTCATTCAGCTCATTCGGCTCATTGGACCACTCGGTTCATTCGGATCATTCGGTTTACTCGGACTCGAGATCCATTTGAGTCGAATGATACATTCGGAGCGAACATTAGAGATAAGGAACAGTGTATCATTTGGCTGAGTCGGATCACTGAGTCCTTTAAGTAAAGAGTTACACACGTCTAGAAGAAGCTCACTAGGAGAGTCACCAAACGAGCCCTTCGGCATGAATTGCGCTGTGTTTCGCCGAGTGAGTGAGGGCACCATAGCGGAAGATCAATTCATGACGGGAAAATATTGGCAGCACACTTGTGACTCTACTGGGTGTCTAGGATAATAATCGCTTGCCATCAGGTGATCCGTCTGTCCCTTCTTCTTCAGCTACATGTGTTTGCTCACTGCAGAGCATATGCCTCTCCAATTTCTTCTGTCGTCGGTTTTCCTGGACCACGCTACTCCAGCTTGAGCCTTGATATCATCGGACCATCTGGCAGTTTGTCCGCCAACACTCCTCTTTCCGTCTCTTGGTCTCAATTCAAGGACATCCTTGCTACACCTTCCTCCACTAACTCCAATGTATCCGTCTGTAGTGATGGGCGAATGTGATTGGTTCATTCCAATGGGCAAGTATTCGAATTATTCGATTGTAGGAGAAATGCATTCGAATTTTATGTGATTTTTGGCAGACGGGCAGACGGATCGCCTGATGGTAAGCGAATAAAAGTTTTAAATTAGAATAATCATTCGATTATAAAAATAATTCGCTGCTCAGAGTGAGGGAAGCAGGTTGAAGGCGCAGCGCACTTGTGACTCCACTCGGCGGCGGCAATCGTTCACCATCAGGCGATCCGTCTGCTCGTTTGCAACCTAGCACATTAAGAATGTAGTTGTAGAAATGTAATACCTGTGTAAGTGATAGTGATCCCTGTAGTCTGTTCGAGGTTCTTCTTCTCCTTTACATCTAGAACAATAGAGAGTAATAATACTCTTCAACCGATTACGGCTACGGCGGCCAATCTCAACGATCAGCCACGTACGCAGGATATATTATACAAATACGTTTATTGCTTATTAAGACGTGGTACATATGAGAAACATAGAAGTGCAGATATCTATTCCCTCATATTTCGATGGGACACCAGGATGACACAACCAGAGAGGGATCGGGCGCAGCACCAACGGCTTAATGTGCTTTCCGAGGCACGGGTGTACAAGACTGCCAACTCCCAGACTCCGGGCTAACACTAAGAATTTGTTACCGAAAACACAACACGTTTTTGGCCCGACCCCGGGACCTCTTGCGCAGCCGTCGCTTTATAACGACTGCCTCTGTGGCGTAAAGTGGTAAGTGGTTCGAGAGTAATATGAGACTTTTGACTGACCAAATGTGTGACTTTTGCTAGCCCCCTGGCTCATTCATCATCATCATCAGCCCATTTAAGTCCCCACTGCTGGGGCACGGGCCTCCCTCAATCACATGAGGGGTAATTGCCATACTCACCACGCTTGGCAGACGGGTTGGCGAGGGTTTTGATATAAATGCAGAGTTTTCCTTCTCTGGGTGCTGATGATCATGCCAGCAGCTTTACCTTAGTCGCCTTTTACGACACCTCGGTAAGAGTGAGGGTGGCCTATTCTACTCTGCCGGGAGCACACGGCAAATTTATTCCTGGCTCATTCGCCAAAAGTAAATTTAAGTCCATACAGTTTTAGTGGACCCAACATCTGAGGCAGCAAAGTAATAAGCTGATATTTTAGTACATAAATGATCCTCTCGTCCCGTGCTGTAACTATTAATCTTTAAGTCATGTTAATTTCGGTTAAGGTTCGATGGGGCTGACATGTCTATAAAGACAAAAGCCTCTAAAATAAATAAAGATTAAAAAAGTCCATATAGAAAATTTATGAATGTCAAATATTATGTAATCTATCGCTGGTTCGGAATGTCAATTTCTACCGAGAAGAATCAGCAAGAAACTCAGAATATTTATTTACTCAAGATTTTGAACTTTCGAGTTGCATTATACAAAAATTAATGTATACGGGACAAACGCGGTTAGAACCATAGAATTATAACAAGACTAGAAACCTAGTCTGTGCCCACAATTTGAAGCAACTCAAACGGAGCCGTACGGCTCCAAACGCCCGGACCGCTCCGCAGTCGTCAATGTCAATGCCTGTCGAACGCATCTCGCAAAAAAATATTTACTATGACGATTTGTGCTGTTAAATTTTGTCATAATGATTCGGAACAGCATAAGAAGTGTAATAACAGGTGACAGCAGTATGGAAACTATCCTTCTAGTCTTGTTATAATTCTATGGTTAGAACTATAATTAATCAAGACGGGAAATAACACGATATTTATTATGTGATACAATACTTCATTGTGTACACGGTCCGCTCGTGCCCACGGCTGCTGTAACGTCGCCGAAACGACAAGTAAAATATGTGAGTACACAATGTTGTATCACATAATAAATATCCGTATCTATTTAACACAACGCTAGCAAGAAAGGGCTCTAAAGCAAAATACATTGGACCGGAACCTTTTGTTGGACTATCGAGCTGCACCATCAGTATGGCCTTCCGGCAATATGTATACGAAGAGCAAACAAAGGAATGGAAGAAAATACTAGGAATGAAACATTCAAAGGCCTTCATAGGAGACAATACAAAGATATGGAAAAAATATCTTCTCGGAGGCAATAGACAACAGACAAGGATGCTCATAGGAGCGTTAACAGGGCATTATGCAACGAACAAAATGCTGATGAAGATGAACATGACATCGAACAGCGACTGCAGAGCATGCAAGGAGGAGACGGAAACCATAGAACATCTTTTATGTGAATGCGACTCACTAGCCAGAGGCAGAATGTGTCTTCTAGGTAACGCTTATCCTAAACCAGGAGACTACAGGCACTTCAATCCGAAAGACATCGTGACGCTGATGAAACGAATCTTTCGTGAGTAGGAGCGCAAAAGATAGGGGAGGTACAAAAGATCCCTTAGGGTCGACGTGCCCTATGAAAATGGCCCCTAACACAGTTTCGGGGTTACAACCTCTTTTTTTGATTGATTACCGCCAAAAGCGGCCACTTTTACGTTTCATTTACATTACACGGTCAATTTTTCGCTTACAAAAACGGACCTAACATTTGTGCATGGTCATTGAATAAATAGTATAACAGTTTGCCGAGAGGTTGTAACCCTGAAATTGTTTAAAATAGATCCGGTTAATTGCTAAAAATTAAAATCGATTGGCGTCGCTAGTATGCCCTACCCGTCAGCTTAACATTCACACCAATCTGTCCAGAGTCAGAATAGAACCTAAGACCCTCGGCGAATCCGTAGTGATACTCACGGTATGTGCGTGTGCGCAGGGTCGACCAGCGCGTGGTGGCGCTGGTAGTGCGCTTGTTCGTACGCGTCGCGCCGCGACACGCTCCCGTGCGCCCCGGGATCTCTGCACGAAAATATACATTCAATATATAAAGTTAGTAGACCGAACATGCAATTGCTGTTAATAAGTTATTACAATATTTTATGCTATCGTCATCGTCAGCCCATTTAAGTCTCCACTGCTGGGGAACGGGCCTCCCTCAATCACATGAGGTGTAATTGCCATACTCACCACGCTTGGCAGACGGGTTGGCGAGGGTTTTGATATAAATGTAGAGTTTTCCTTCTCTGGGTGCTGATGATCATGCCAGCAGCTTTACCTTAGTCGCCTTTTACGACACCTCGGTAAGAGTGAGGGTGGCCTATTCTACTCTGCCGGGGACCACACGGCTTACGACACCTCGGTAAGAGTGAGGGTGGCCTATTCTACTCTGCCGGGGACCACACGGCTTACGACACCTCGGTAAGAGTGAGGGTGGCCTATTCTACGCTGCCGGGGACCACACGGCAGAGTAGAGTAGGCCACCCTCACTCTTGCAGATTTTAGTCTAGAGGCGGACAAACTAGCAAGCGAGTCACCTGATGGAAAGGAATCAACGCCGCGACGCCCATGAACATCCGCGAAATCAGAGAGATCGCTAATGTGTTGCTGGCGTTTTTAAAAAAGAGTACGCTCTTCTCTTGAAGGTAATTCGTAACCGTGTCGGGAAATACTCCTGCAGCCAAACCGTTTTGCATGTAACCTACTAGAATGTACAGTGGCGGACAGTTCAAGCTATACAAAACTGCCAAATTTCCTCAATCGATTTCGAACTCAATGTGTAACAATATAAGGTTTATAATCGAATGAAGAAATTTGACAGTTTTGTATAGCTTGATGTGTCCGCCACTGTATGTGGGACTTGAGATTGCAACGGGATTTCAGGGTCTTCAAATCATCTTTATTTTATTATAACCGCAGAGCAAGCCTAATAATATTGTTTTTTTTTAATGAAAATATTATTATTTATTTTTTCAAAATTTTGTTATTTTCATCCATAAAACAATTATTGAAATTCTAAATAGACGTAAGCGCCAAATGACGTCATCGGACGGCTGAATACAGCGATATTCCTTTGCTTATCATTTCTTGATTTAAAAAAGTACTACTGTCAAAGGTAAAGAATACTAGTTTCAACATTGTCAACATCATTTTGCTGAGACATGGTAGCTTAAACTGGGATTCGATTTTAATTAAGTTCAGATCAACAAATCTTAAATATTAAGATGAGCGAGCACAAATAAGGTACTCTGTGGAGCACAATGATGAATGAGTGTCGAGAGTTGACAAGTTGTCTTTTTTTTGACAGTTGCATATCATGGGTTTGGCATTTCGTAAATTTAAAACTATAATGTGTTAAGCAAAGAAATATTTTACATTCTGCCGTCCGATGCTGTCATTTTACGTTTTTAAGTTTTCAATTTTTTTCTCAGTAAATAAGCAATATAAAAAATAAATAAATATATATTCAAGATGCGGAAAAATAAATACAGAATTGGTATTTTTTGTTTCATAGCTCAGGAATTTTGAAATGTTGTCCATTGCGTCTTTCGTCGTCTCACACCAACAGATAACTCAATCATTCCCTCCTATCACTCGTTCTCTGTTCAATCTTACTCCGTTCCATTCTACTCCTCTTCCATTCCGTTTCACTCTCTCATAATCCCACATGTATGTTATTAATTTGGCTGCAGCTCTACATCTAGCCCCGCTTTACGACCATGGTAGCGCCGTAGATACATCATGTCATAGCCTCATCGTAGCGTCATAGCTTTTAGGCGAAGTTCGTAAAACTTTTAGCCGCGGCGCGTTTGTAGCTTCAACGTAGCGTTGTATCTTCATCGTAGCGTCGTAACTTCATCGTAGCGTCGTAACTTCATCGTAGCGTCGTAACTTCATCGTAGCGTCGTAACTTCATCGTAGCGTCGTAACTTCATCGTAGCGTCGTAACTTCATCGTAGCGTCGTAACTTCATCGTAGCGTCGTAACTTCATCGTAGCGTCGTAACTTCATCGTAGCGTCGTAACTTCATCGTAGCGTCGTAACTTCATCGTAGCGTCGTAACTTCATCGTAGCGTCGTAACTTCATCGTAGCGTCGTAACTTCATCGTAGCGTCGTAACTTCATCGTAGCGTCGTAACTTCATCGTAGCGTCGTAACTTCATCGTAGCGTCGTAACTTCATCGTAGCGTCGTAACTTCATCGTAGCGTCGTAACTTCATCGTAGCGTCGTAACTTCATCGTAGCGTCGTAACTTCATCGTAGCGTCGTAACTTCATCGTAGCGTCGTAACTTCATCGTAGCGTCGTAACTTCATCGTAGCGTCGTAACTTCATCGTAGCGTCGTAACTTCATCGTAGCGTCGTAACTTCATCGTAGCGTCGTAACTTCATCGTAGCGTCGTAACTTCATCGTAGCGTCGTAACTTCATCGTAGCGTCGTAACTTCATCGTAGCGTCGTAACTTCATCGTAGCGTCGTAACTTCATCGTAGCGTCGTAACTTCATCGTAGCGTCGTAACTTCATCGTAGCGTCGTAACTTCATCGTAGCGTCGTAACTTCATCGTAGCGTCGTAACTTCATCGTAGCGTCGTAACTTCATCGTAGCGTCGTAACTTCATCGTAGCGTCGTAACTTCATCGTAGCGTCGTAACTTCATCGTAGCGTCGTAACTTCATCGTAGCGTCGTAACTTCATCGTAGCGTCGTAACTTCATCGTAGCGTCGTAACTTCATCGTAGCGTCGTAACTTCATCGTAGCGTCGTAACTTCATCGTAGCGTCGTAACTTCATCGTAGCGTCGTAACTTCATCGTAGCGTCGTAACTTCATCGTAGCGTCGTAACTTCATCGTAGCGTCGTAACTTCATCGTAGCGTCGTAACTTCATCGTAGCGTCGTAACTTCATCGTAGCGTCGTAACTTCATCGTAGCGTCGTAACTTCATCGTAGCGTCGTAACTTCATCGTAGCGTCGTAACTTCATCGTAGCGTCGTAACTTCATCGTAGCGTCGTAACTTCATCGTAGCGTCGTAACTTCATCGTAGCGTCGTAACTTCATCGTAGCGTCGTAACTTCATCGTAGCGTCGTAACTTCATCGTAGCGTCGTAACTTCATCGTAGCGTCGTAACTTCATCGTAGCGTCGTAACTTCATCGTAGCGTCGTAACTTCATCGTAGCGTCGTAACTTCATCGTAGCGTCGTAACTTCATCGTAGCGTCGTAACTTCATCGTAGCGTCGTAACTTCATCGTAGCGTCGTAACTTCATCGTAGCGTCGTAACTTCATCGTAGCGTCGTAACTTCATCGTAGCGTCTTTCGTCGTCTCACACCAACAGATAACTCAATCATTCCCTCCTATCACTCGTTCTCTGTTCAATCTTACTCCGTTCCATTATACTCCCTCTTCCATTCCGTTTTCACTCTCTCATAATCCCACATGTATGTTATGTAATTTGGCCTGCAGCTCTACATCTTAGCCCCGCCTTACGACCATTGTAGCGCCGTAGCGTAGATACATCATGTCATAGCCTCACTCGTAGCGGTCATATCTTTTAGGCGAAGTTCGTAAAACTTTCTTAGCCGCGGCGCGTTTGTAGACTTCAACGTTAGCCGTTGTATCTTCATCGTAGCGTCGTAACTTCATCGTAGCGTCGTAGCTTCATGGTAGCGTCATAGCTTTTAGGCGACGTTCGTAAAACTTTTAGGCGCGGCGCGTTCGTAGCTTCATCGTAGCGTCGTAGCTTCATGGTAGCGTCCATAGCTTTTAGGCGAAGTTCGTAGCTTTTAGGCGACGTTCGTAAAACTTTTAGGAGCGGCGCGTTCGTAACTTTATCTTAGCGTTCAAGCTTCATCGTAGCGTCGTAGCTACCGCATATTCGACCAACCATGTGGCCGAGTAGCCGAATATCCGGCGGAACTTAACCGTTTGGTTTGGTCATAGAGATTAGCAGCCAAATATGTGAGGACACAATGTTGTTTCACATAGTAAATATCGTGTTAATTTCCGTCTTGATACATTATAGGCGTAGAGTAATTCATTAATTTTATACCAATTACATTAATTTAGTTACTATTGTATAATTACAAATTTAAAACTAATTATATTTCTTAAGGCGACGGGTAAGACACTCTAGCGACGCCAATGATTTAAATTGTTAGCAACTAAACCCGATAACTTTTTAACAATTTCGAAGCTGCAGCCTCTCAGAAAACACGTATACTATTTATATAATAATTATACTTAGCTTTTGTGTCTGCTTTTGTACTCGAAATTTGTAAGTGCAAAAACAGATAAAAAAATAGTGCGCAATTCTTAAATAAATAGTAAAAATGTTTGCTTAGAGACCCCCGCTCCGAAATTGTTTAAAATAGATCCGGATTTACTAAACCGGCTTTTTTTTAATTATTAGCTACCGCTAACAATTTAAATCGATTGGTGTCGCTAGTTAGGCATACCCGTCGCCTTAAGTGATACTAAGGGCCGATTCGACCAACCTTATTCCGATTGTACAAACCGACCCAGATCAGAAGGCACTTCAGTGACATTAACATCGGGGCGCTGTGCAATATTTTTTCTATGGGAAAATGTTAAAAGCACAGACACTTGTAAAAGAAAACAGCGTTAGTTCCGACCACAAATTTAATAATCTATAACCTGCTTGGTTCCGACTTTTGCCACATGCCAAATAACCGAGATCAGACCACGAAGTTATATAACCTCCTTGGATCGTCCGTATGTCTCAGCCACTTTTCTCCGAAACTATAAGAACTGTACTATTGAAACTTGGTAAATATATGTATTTTGTTAACCGCATTACGATTTTTACACAAAAATTGGAAAAGATAAAAAATTGGGGGGTCTCCATACATTGAAACTGAAATTCAAAAATGTATTTTTCATCAAACCTATACGTGTGGGGTATCTATGGATAGGTCTTTAAAAATGATGTTGAGGATTTTAACATAATTTTTTTCTAAACACAATACTTTGCGCAAGAGACGTTCCCAAAGTGGTAATTTTTTTTGCAAAAGATTGCTATAAAAATATCAACTACGTGTTGTCTATTGTATACTCATCAATGCTGTGTTCGCCTGTAATGAGAAGTTTTCCAGTAGGTATTTATAAATTTCCATCTGATTCGCTAGATGGCGCAATCAGTCCTTATAAAACTATATTTCATGTGGTTCCTTATTTATGGGAAAATTGTTTTGGGTTTATTACATTAAATAAATATCTTAATACGTAGTAGTTAATATGTATTATTTTAAATTACATAGAGTGATGAAAAACGAAACTTTATATATTTTGCTTGTTTACTTTTTATCTCTATTTTCTTAAGGGTAAAATTACTTTCTTAAGGGTGAACTAATATGGCAGGACTGTAAATGTCATATACAAAATCATAGACAAAAAGGAACTTATACTTAATAGTGAGGGTAGCGTCATCTGGTGCTGCTTTTAAAGACCACCCGAAAATACCTACTGAAATACTGCTCATTGGCATACATACTGACATCTAATTTACTATAAAAAGCTGTTATGATTATTTTTGTATGATGTGCTGTTGGTGAGCCTAAATAAATAAATAAATAAATAGATTTATTCACGGATAAAGATCAGTCGAATCCGGCCTTAGAATAACTAAATATAGCAAATAATTACTTAAAAAAAATATCCAGTTTTTTTTCTAATAGTTGTTATCCAGTATTCGCCGGTATTGAGACCGCCGGATACCGTATAAGGACGGGAGTATTACGATATCCGTTTCATGAGTAATAGTTACCTGTGCTGGTAGGGCACGCCCCAGGGCAGCGAGGTGAAGGGCTGCTGGGCCATCACCAGGGGGCCCTCTCATCCGCTGCCATCCTGCTGCGAAGAGAGAAGCGGTTCTAATTCAATCCATTATTAATTTTATCATGTGATTAGTGGCAGACGAGCAGACGGATCACCTGATGGAAAGCGATTGCCTGTGGGAGTATAATCCACCAGGCTTTTGTATATTTATGTTTTATGCAAATAAAAAATCCTGAATCTGGATAAGAGAAGATTGGCGCTTCGGCATGGATCTGGCTGGTCCGGAATGATACCACGGTCTCCCAGACAACCAACGTTACAGTGCGAGCGCTGTCTTTGAGTGAGTGAGGGTACCTGAGGCGAAACCTGCGGAAAGAGCCATCTGCTTTTTCGCCACCTGTCACTAAAAAAGAGCTACGCTTTAGCATTAATTTCCC
This sequence comes from Marasmia exigua, assembly GCA_019059595.1. Classification (NCBI taxonomy): domain Eukaryota; kingdom Metazoa; phylum Arthropoda; class Insecta; order Lepidoptera; family Crambidae; genus Marasmia; species Marasmia exigua. The sequence goes on along the minus strand of CM032491.1, from coordinate 881,847 downwards.
GGCTGACCCGATGATACCAGGGCCTTACTAGAGGCAGCGGGGGCCCTGTGTATTTCTATAATGTTTGTTAGATATTTGTGTTGGGTCTGGGTGTTTGTGGTACCCACGTTGTTCTTGGTTACCATAGACGACCCTTTCGGAACAGTGGTAGTGAAGGCTGCTTCTGGTGCAAGGGTTTGATCCCCGCACAGTACAAACATTTGTATTGGGGGTGTTTTCTATGTATTATAAGTATGTATTTACAAAAGAAAAGCATTATATGTATATATTTGTAATCACACTGTTGATTCTGATATCCGTAACACAGGTGCTTGGGCTCAGATCAATGTATGTGATGTTGTCTCAATTTATTATTTATTTTATTATTAAAACTCTCTTTAAAGTAACCTACAAACTTTTCCACGACGAATAAGAAGTAAAGTAAGTAGTATCCGGCTTAAAAGGACCATTTGGTCCTTCGAGCCGGATTCGAAAGCCAATTCAATTTGCTTCCAGTGACACGAACTGATTGCGGCAACTAAAGGAAATTCACTTTTGCTATCCGTTCGCGAGAAAATAATAAAATAAAAGATGCCTAAGATAGTTCTAGATAAGTACTAGATGCTTCGACTTTTTTATGTTACGACAGACAAGCATTTGACCTTCATCATCATCATCATCATCAGCCCATTCAAGTCCCCACTGCTGGGGCACGGGCCTCCCTCAATCACATGAGGGGTAATTGCCATACTCACCACGCTTGGTAGACGGGTTGGCGAGGGTTTAGATATAAATGCAGAGTTTTCCTTCTCTGGGTGCTGATGATCATGCCAGCAGCTTTACCTTAGTCGCCTTTTACGACACCTCGGTAAGAGTGAGGGTGGCCTATTCTACTCTACCGGGGACCACACGGCCACGATTTGACCTTAATCCCAATGTTTTTTTAATGTGAGAGGAGCCGACGGATCACCTGATGATAAGTTATAGCCGCCGCGCCAATGACACCCGCAATACCAGTGGAGTCACAAGTGCGTTGTTAAACATTTAAGGCGACGGGTAGGGCACACTAGCGACGCCAATTGATTTAAATTGTCAGCAACTATATGAAATCATATGAAGAAAGGTTACTATAGTGTACAAGACTATTTAAATGATATGGATTCTTGGTCAAGTTAATTGATTAATATTTTGAGTTGTTATTCATAGTAGTCTATTAACTTGTGACTCCACTGGTGTCGCGGGTGTCCATGGGCGGCGGCAATTGCTTACCATCAGGTGATCCGTCTGTTCGTCTGCCTACCTTATACATAAAAAAAAAAAAAACCTTTAATAATTGTATTTTTTTTTCTCGATTGAAACTCTGTAACATAATCAATATTTGAAAAGAGTAACTACTGAGTTTCTTGCTGGTGACTTCTCAGTAGAAATCGACATTCCGAACCAGCGGTAGATATTATGTACCTACCTATTTTGACATTCATAAGTGTTCTGTGTGGACCTAAATTGAATAAATAATTCTTTATCTTTTTTTATACCGGCTATCTTTTTAACAATTTCGAGGCTGCGGCCTCTCCGAAAACACTTATACTATTTATTTAATACTTCTACTTAACTTTTGGGTCTGATTTTGTACTCGAAATTTAATTACCGCCAAAAACGGACACATAAAGCGTTAATCAACATTTCGAGTGTCAAAAACAGATCAAAAATTTTTGCACAAATAATAAATAAATGTTTGCTTAGTGACTGTCGCTCCGGTATTGTTTAAAATCCCGTCACCTTAAGGCTACTAAACCTAATCTAGGTTTAGTAGCCTTAAGGTGACGGGTGGCCCTAACTAGCAACGCCAATCGATTTAAATTGATATCTAACAACTAAACCGGATATCTTTTTAACAGTTTCGAAGTTCGAGCCTCTCGGAAATAATATATGCTATTTATACTTATAATTAACATTTTGATCTGTTTTTGCAATCTAAATTTGGATTAACGCCATAAGTGGCCTTTTGGCGGTAATTCATATTTCGAGTAGGTAGCAGACCAAAAAGTTAATTATAAGTATTGAATAAATAGCATAAATGGCTTCCCTTCAGCGCTGGACGTTGCAAACTCTGCTTGGTTCAGAGCAGTGTCTCGTTCAACATCTTTCCTCCTCCTATTCACTCCATACATGATTCCTCTTTCTTGGTACGAACTGCTAAGGAATGGAACTGTAACAGATGCAGGGAAATAACGAAGGTTAATAAATAACTTGGCACTGTTACCACGAAGTCCGTTTAATTAATGATCACACAGTACAAAATAACTCGTTTAAATATCCAAGACTACCGGAGTCAATACACTAACGAATAGTCATACAAAGATATTCGACTACGGAAACGGAAGTTAAATAATATTAATTAAAATAGAGGAACAGTTATTAAATTAACACTTAATATTTGTCAAAAATTGTGTACAGATATTAGGATTTGCCTAAAATATTTGCACGCATTTTATAAATTAATATTTGTATAATTCTTAATTTAATAAGCTAGCCGGAAAACTAAGCCGATAGGCGGGAAATGTATATTTTAGTATACTTTTAAAATAGCAGTTGGCGGGAAACGGAAGTTGCATTAATAATTCTAAATTTAATAAATTGATGGTCGAAAGGCCGGATGTGTATATTCTTAGTATGATTTTAAAAATAAAAATTAGCGGGAAACGGAAGTTCCCGTAAAATTAATATTTAATAATTTACTGGCCGAAAGACCGGAAGTGTATGTTCTTAGAATGATGTTAAATAAGAGCTGGCGCCAAACGAAAATCGTAGCGATAATTCCAAATTAAATAAATTAATGGCCAAAAGGCCGGAAGTGTACTTCTAACAGTGATTTTAAAATAAACTAAGCTTATAAAATCTTCTCAAATAATTTTAAGTACTCACAATAATTTTAAATTAACATAAATAATTACGTTACTATTATTAATATATCTATAATTATGTATAGCTAGATCTAAGTAGGTATAGCTTTATGGATGAGCGGGAAGCGGAAGCTGTAACAGAATAACTTGTCTTTAAGTCGAGAGTGAATAGGCTTCTTCTGGGTAAGCACGCTACATCTTAGACCTTATTGTCACTTTCCATCAGGTGAAATGAGGTCAAGTGCAAACCCATTTAATATATAGAAAAAAAAAAGTTCTTTCCGAGATGCTCGAACTTCGAAATTGTTAAAAAGACATCCGGTTGCTAACAACTTAAATCAAATGGCGTCGCTAGTGTGCCCTACATGTAACCTTAAACCCCACAGAGCAATATTACTCCGCACTATTACTGTACTCGTAAAGCAGGAACTTGGTGTTTTATTTATTTTTACTCTGTCCTGTCTAGTTTTTTGGGACATTGTACATTCGCGATCGCGCATCCAAAGACAGGCAAAAGGCCAGTCGGCCGTCCGAGATATCCCTGGAAGGATGAGGTCGAAAAAGACCTGCGCGGACTCTCGGCAGATGACTGGCAGGAGGTGGCGCAGGACCAAGATGGAGGCTCTTATTATCGGAGGCCAAGACTCACTATGGGTCGCTGCGCCAACCTAGTTAGTTAGTTAGTTACATTCGCGATACCAAGGCACTTAATGAGGTTTCCGGGATATAAACGGCAAAAAAAACGGTGTATTTGTAATCTGTGCCAGATTCCGTGCAGTAAAACCAGATCCCAGACGGACATCAGAGAACGTCTGTTCTCTGATGTCCGTGACACGCACGGAATCTGGTCAAGGTATGAGATGTAGGGATTGCAATTGCTGGATCCAGCATCTTGCAATCCAGCTGGATCCAGCGCTTTTTTGAACATGCTGGATCCAGCACGCAATGCTGCATCCAGCGATGCGGATCCGCAAACGTATCAATTCCAATTATTTGCTTTTGAATTGCCGCCATTTTCAAAACAACGCGGAGGGCGACGCGACAGAATCAAAGAACGGCGCCTCTCCGAAGTAACTGGTACGGATAGTTGATTCTTTTTATGTAAAATGATTAAAAAGCAAAGAAAACATTGATTATTATATGATATCACCAAATAAGCGGAAGATTTCATAGATTTATCGTAAAAAGTAAAAAAATAATAAAAAAAGGCTCAAAAATGGCGTCTTTCTATTTTCGTTCCACATTTTGCTGGATCCGCGCTGGATCCAGCTGGATTCAGGTCAATACAGCAAAAATCCAGCTGGATTGAAAACGCCGCTGGATTGCAATCCCTAATGAGATGTTCTAAGATGAATTTATTTTATTTCAGTTGTTAAATATGGTTCCATCAAGCAAACCTTCAGCGGCGGCAGGTATAAACTTTTCTCCACGTTTATTTCAAATACATTTCAAAATTCTACACTTCTCTCTCCATTTTCCTCCGCTCTTCATAAAGCATTTCCCCTCCCCTCTCGCAGGTGGAGGGGGGGAGTGGGCGGTGGGCGTGGCCGGAAGTCGGGCCATTCTGCTTGCGTTTCGGATCAATTCTGACTGAGATTTAATAAAATCAAAGGATTATTTCATGTTTGTTTGTGGGATCATGAGATGGATTTTTGTTGGGGTGTGGCGGTGTTAGAATGGGTTTATTTGGGAAGTAAATGTTGTCGTTATGGCAATCAATAAAAATCTCGATGTCATAGTTAACTCCTTTTTAAAAAGGCCGGCAACGCATTAGCGATATCTCTGATTTCGCGGATGTTAATGGGCGGCGATGATTGCTTTCCATCAGGTGACTCGCTTGCTCGTTTGTCGCCTCTAGCATAAATAAAAACTGTGTGAGAAGCACGCTTTGGCATGAATGGGCCGTCTCGACCGGAGGGATACCTCGGCCTTACAGAAAACCGGCTCCTCTGCTGTGTTTCGGGCTGCTGGCCCTTTTTTTCTTTCGATGCAGTCAGCTTATCAGCCCATAGAGTTTCTCATTCAATTATATGTATTTAAGTACATATATATTTGTGTCCCTCTGTTGTCTGATATCGGTAACACAAGTGCTTAAGCTACCTAGTACGGAATCAGGTCAACTTATGAGATGTTGTGAGAATTATTATTAAGTGTATGAAGTGGTAAAAATGTTCAAGTGTATGAAGTGGTAAAATGGTCTACACATTATTTATTTCGCTTGCCCGATTCGACCAATCTTTGTCCTTGGATAAATCTATGGTACAGTATAACGTCAGATTTGTGTAGAATGACAGCGCTATACCATAGAGTTAATATTGGATTGGGATTCTGTCGGCAGGAGTCAAACACTCCGCGTGGGCTGAGGCAATTCAAAGGTTTTAAATTAGTTTCTAGTGGTTTTTAGTGAATTTTTGTGTTTATTTGTGCAGTGAAGTGCCGCGAAGTGATCCTGATAATAAGAATCGTTGATTTGTATCGTTTTTTACACTGTAGTCGTGTGTGTGTGTCGTTGTACAAGTTGGCAGCTCACTTGTGACTCCACTGGTGTTGCGGGTGTCCATTGGCGGCGGAATTGCTTACCATCAGGTGATCCGCCTGCTCGTCTGCCACCTCTCATATAAAAAAAAAAGAGCCAAATATATTGGATGTCGCATTGCTGCTTATTTATTTATTTATTTAAAACTTTATTGCACAAATTTTGATACAATAAGGCGAACTTAATGCCAAGAAGCATTCTCTACCAGTCAACCTTTGGGTCATGCAGAAACTGCAGTGGTGCGGCGAAAGGAAATTTTGTAGTTACTAGTAAGGAGAAAAAAGAAACACTAATATTAAATAACTACTATAGCGAGACAGCGCCCCCTATCGCGCCCTAAGCGCAATGCATTGCCGCCGGTTAGGTACCGCTAGCACTTATTTTCTGTCATGTCAGTTCCGTAAACGCCCGCAGGGCAATACTGGTTTGATTGGTACGGGAGTTCCTCTCCCCCCACACCTACCTCACTCTCTCGCTAACCAACCGCGTCCATGTTAAGTTGTTGCTCCGATCTAAATAATTATTATCTTGTGTTAATTTGAGACAATATACGAAGATATACCTCCATAAAGTGTTTTGGCTACCTACCAACCAACCCTCACAGTACTAACACTACCCACTCCCAAAGTAGCTACGCTATAAGTGATCGCCCAACGTGTGTTAGTGAGTGGTGTGGACGCGAAGGTCTGCCGCCATTTTGGGTTTGGAAAACCGAATTATTAGGAAAATGCCAAGAACCAGGAGCCGAAGTTCGTTGCCGAGGGAGGCAAACCTCAATGAAACTATTATTCCGGCCGAAATTAACGCCGAGGAGTTGGTCAATGAAGACGCCGCGACTGAAACAGCAACCGAAGGTGCCACGGGAAGCAGCGCGGGCGCGTCCATCTTAATGACTCAGGAGCATTTCGCCGCACTGATGGGACAGTTGCAGCAATCACAAGCAGAATTTTGTCAAATTCTATTACAAGAAGTACGATCATCTACACCAGTAATGCATCAGATACAAACGGAGCCGTCGCTTACTATGAGGAGTACGAGCTGTCCGACAGACAGGGCCGCCGCCCCGGTTGGTGCTAATTTCATTACTTGTAGTGCAAGGTTTAGTGGTTCGCAGAACGAGTCTGTCGAGAATTTTATCGATGCAGTCGAAATTTTTAAAACTGCCGCCAACGTTTCCGACGAAAACGCACTGAGAGGACTTTCATTATTATTATCACATTCCGCCGCAACTTGGTGGCAAGGTATAAAACAATATACGAAAACATGGAGCGAAGCAATAGATCGCCTGAGGAGCGCATTTGGGGAACGAAGAGCACCGTTTCAAATATATAAAGAATTATATAGTATGCAGCAAGGAAAGTTAAACACAGAGTTATTTGTCGCACAAGTACGCGCTTTATTTTCTAAATTACCAGAGAACGACATCTCACAGAAGGTACAATTGGATATGACGTTTGGGTTGTTAGACGTCCGTATAAGAAAGAGAATAGAAAGGGACACATTGTCATGTTTTGAAGATCTTATAAGGAAGGCTCGAAGCATAGAAGATGCGATGCAGGAGCGCTTGCAGTCGCCGGGTGCACCGTCGCGTGGGCCATTCTCCGCGCAGTTTCGTGGGTCGTCCGCAGTGCCACCGCCGGGACAGTCTGCCGCGCCACCGCCGATGCGGGTATCGCAGCCGCAAGGTCCGTCGCACTGGGTGCCGCCGTCGGGTGGGCCATTGCCCCCATTGCCGCCATTGCCGCCACCGCCGCCACAGTCGCGTACGTCGCAGTCATATGGACCGCCGCCGCCGAGGTCGCGTGCGCCGCCGCTGGGTGGGTCGCCGCATTTGCCGCCACCGCCGCATCATGGATCCCTGAAAACAGACATAAAGGAAAGTAAAAATTTGTATTGTTATGGCTGTGGTGAAATAGGAATAATAAGAGCAAGATGTCCAAATTGTAGTAGTTATAAGTACAATAAGTTTTATGCGTGTGAGACCACCAATGTTAATATGCAGGGGGAGTCAACTGTATGTAACAATAGGGGTTACACTAATGGTAATAAGAGACCAATATTAAATATCGAAATATTAGGTGGGAAAGGTATTGCATTAGTGGATTCAGCCGCTAAAGGCTGTGTAGCTAGCCAATCAATGTATAATTTTTTAATAAAAAGTGGTCAATGTTTTGATAAGCAAATTAGAGATGTGAAGCTTGCAGATGGTTTATCTAGGAAAATGGAGGTTTTAGTTACCTCAGTGAATGTGAAAATGTTACATAAAATAATTGAAACTGAATTTATTGTTTTTCCAGATGCTTGTAACAATCAATCTTTATTAGGGATAGATTTTTTGAACAAAGCCAAATTAGTTTTTGATTTTGGTAAATCATTATGGTACTTTTCGGACACGAAGCACCGGAAGTACAGGTTGTTTTATGAGGATTTAGAACAAGGTTATAATGAGGTACAGTCAACGCCAAAAAACTGTGATAATGATAGTATGTCACTTAATGATTTAATAAACTCTTTCAGTGATGTGTTCCGAGAGACTGGTGAAGCCACGCAGTATGCAGAGCATTTCATTGATACCGGCGAACACGCGCCAGTTGCTGTTCCGCCGTACCGCATGACACCAGCGCGCGCAGAGGTTATGCAGCGCGAGGTAGAGAAGATGCTTGCTGAGGATATCATTGAGGAGTGTGAGTCAGCATGGTCAGCACCAGCACTATTAGTGCCTAAACGTGATGGAAGTTTTCGTTTTTGCGTCGATTACCGTAAGTTGAACAGTATTACTAAAACAGATACTTATCCAATGCCGAAGATTGATGAGCTGTTACAAAGGACAAAACAGGGTTGTGTTATGAGTACTTTAGACTTAAAATCTGGGTACTGGCAAGTTGCCGTTAACCGTGATAAAGATAAGACTGCCTTCTCGACACCGTCAGGCACTTATCGCTTCAAACGCATGCCGTTTGGGTTAAAGAATGGACCAGCTACATTTCAGCGTTTAATTGATCGTCTTTGCTCATGCCCGAAGTTGCAGAATATTACTATTTTAGCTTTTTTGGATGATCTTTGCATAATATCGGCTGATATGGAATGCCACATAAAGGATTTGCACGCTGTATTTGAAAGACTGCACGAATTTAAATTAAGGGTGAATCGGGATAAGTGTGTTTTTGCACGAGACACTGTCAAATATTTAGGTCACGTGATATCTAAAGATGGTATATCACCTGATGAAGAAAAAGTGAAAGCTGTATTAGATATGAAGAAGCCGTCATCACTTAAACATCTAAGAACCTTCTTACAGACTGCTTCTTGGTTTAGGAAGTTTATACCTGGATTTTCTAAAATTTCAGAACCACTGTCAAGGTTGACTAGGAAACATGAGCCATGGAGATGGGAGACAGAGCAAGATCAAGCCTTCGAGGAGCTAAAAAGGTTGCTGACGTCACCACCCATCCTCATCCAACCTGACTACACCAAACCGTTTGTGCTCAGAACTGATGCCAGTAACTACGCTCTGGGTGCAGTACTTCTACAAGGAGAAGGTAATGATGAAAGGCCTATTGAATATGCGAGCCGATTGCTCAATCAAGCAGAAAGAAATTATTCAACAACAGAGAGGGAAGCCTTAGCCATAGTCTGGGCTGTGGAACGTTTTCGTTCTTATATTGATGGTCATAAGGTTGTCGTAGGTACCGACCACCAGCCGTTGAAGTGGCTAATGACTGTAAAATCACCATCAGGCAGATTGGTAAGATGGGCACTGAAATTACAAGCATTTGATTTGCATTATGAGTATACACCAGGGAAGGTAAATATAATAGCAGATACCCTGAGCCGTCCCAACTGCGATGAGAACTCCGCAGATGCATGTGGGATATGTTCAGTAACAATTGACTTACCTGCGAAGAGACCCTCCGAGTTAAGATCAGGTCAGCTTGCAGACCCTGAACTTGCTAAGATAATTAAGAATCTGGAAAGTGAAGAGGAAATTGATGTTCATCGTTGGACGGGAAGAGGTTATATTATGGAGCAAGGAGTGCTCTATCGCTATAATCCGGATGCGGATACAGAAGAACCGCAATTAGTTATACCTGTGGATCAAAGAGAAGAAGTATTAAGAGAATGTCATGACTCTCCTCTGGCAGGTCACCAAGGGATCGAGAGGACATATCAAAGAGTTGCTCAAAAGTTTTATTTTCCAGGGATGCGTCGTGCCATTGTCGAGTATGTCAGAACGTGTACATCGTGTCAGCGCTACAAGGCTGCCAACGACAAGCCACCAGGGTTGTTGCAGACGCCGATCCTGAATCAGAGAAATGAGGTTATTGCTATAGATTTATTCGGACCCTTACCTCCAGGTGATAAGGATGAAAAATGGATTTTATTGGTCGAGGACACCGCAACTAGATGGGTCGAGTTATATCCGCTTCGAGAAGCGACAGCTGAGGCGTGCGCGCGTACACTCATAGAGGAATATTTTCTACGTTTTGGTCTACCGCGTCGCATTATTTCAGATAATGGTGTACAATTTATTTCAGCTGTAATGCAACAGTGTATGTTCGTGTTAGATGTGAAGCAAGAATTGTTGCCGCTGTATCATCCTGAGGGGAACCCTGCGGAAAGAAAGAATAGAGATTTAAAAGTACAGTTATCACAATTAGTAGGTAATAAACATAATTCTTGGCCTATATACTTACCGTCTATACGTTTTTCGTTAAATTCTGCACGTTGTCAAACTACAGGAGTTTCGCCAGCGTACTTGATGTTTGCCAGAGAGCTGAGATCGCCTTTAGAAGTAAGAAATGATCCTCGTTTGGTTTTGGAGAAAGAAAACTTCGTTCCACAGATAACACCATACCTAAAACGTTTTCTCAATACGCTAGCTGCAGTTCGCGAGAAGGTCGAAAGTCAGCAGGATAAAAGAAAGGACTATGGTGATCAGTCACGTCGCGTAGGACAAAGTTTTGTTGCAGGTGACTTGGTATTATTGAATTCGCATGTACTTAGCAACAAAGGAAAGGACCTGACATCGAAGTTCGTACCAAAAAGAGATGGACCATACGTGGTTACTAAAAAGGTAAGCCCTACAACTTATATCATAGCACCCGCACAGGACTCCAGTAGGTACTTAGGGAAGTATCACATTAAACAGTTAACACCTTACCTGGGTCGCGATACGACCCTACCTCAACCTGTAGTTCCGGTGCGGAAACGTGGCCGTCCCCGTCGTAACTTAAATGAGAATAAATGTAATAATGTGTCAGATAGGGAGGAATGTATGTACTCGCCTAATCTTTATGTAACGAATAGAAATTACAATTCTAATGTGGATTCAATTAATGAATGTCATAATGTGTCTAACCAAAATAGTGTTTCTGTAAATGTTTGTAACAATGATAATGTATGGCCAGCGAATGAGCGAGGACGCTTTCATCCTCTGGAGGGGGAGTATATAGCGAGACAGCGCCCCCTATCGCGCCCTAAGCGCAATGCATTGCCGCCGGTTAGGTACCGCTAGCACTTATTTTCTGTCATGTCAGTTCCGTAAACGCCCGCAGGGCAATACTGGTTTGATTGGTACGGGAGTTCCTCTCCCCCCACACCTACCTCACTCTCTCGCTAACCAACCGCGTCCATGTTAAGTTGTTGCTCCGATCTAAATAATTATTATCTTGTGTTAATTTGAGACAATATACGAAGATATACCTCCATAAAGTGTTTTGGCTACCTACCAACCAACCCTCACAGTACTAACACTACCCACTCCCAAAGTAGCTACGCTATACTACATTATATACATACCTACCTACATATATAAATATATTTAAATAAATATATTATTAATAAGTACATTAGTTAGTTATGCTTAGTTGTTATGATATTTAATATTCTATTACACTCTATCACTTTTCCAGCAAGTAAATTATTTCTGAAGAAGAGCTTAGCAACACCATCTAAAGCTTACATATTCGCTTCACAAAGCTCTATTTCGTGGAAACATTTATTCTCTTCGAAATCCCATCAAAACCCCGCCGTGTCGCGATGTCGCCCCGCGACTGGCGAAATGCGAATAAAGAGTGAATAATCAAATCAAAACATGGCCGCGACGTGACGAGACACGACCGCGAGAATGCGTCAAGATATTTACAAACCGACCAAAGGAGACGAGCTGTAGAAATAATAAAACTGAGTAGAGGACATGTTAGGGCACTCACTCGGACCCTCACAGGGCACTGCAAATTAAACAAGCACCTGCACAACATGGGCCTTTCAGATACCAAAATCTGCAGGTTCTGTCGCGAGGACGAGGAAACGATTATCCACGTCCACGGCGAGTGCATAGCGCTGCACCGCTGCAGAAGCCGGCACCTGCGAGCACAGATGATCTCGGCAGACGAGATCAAAAGCTCCCCCATCAGCACCATTCTCGGGTTTATCCTGGAACTGGAGCTACATGAGGTGCTGTAATAGGTTACGGGGCTGCTACAATAGATCATCTACTGGTCGCAGTGGCTATGAGACGCAGGGCTCACCCCATTTCTATCAAATAAAGATCAGAAGGCACATCAGTGACATTGACATGGGGGCGCTGTACAATAGTTTTTCTATGGGAAAATGTCAAAAGCACGGACACTAAACTTATAGTTCCGACTTTTGCCAAGTGCCACATGAGCTCAGTACACCAATATGTTAGTCTCGGTAGTGCAGTGGTTAGTAGGTCGCACTTTAAAGCGACGGTTGCGTTTGGGGTCCTGGGTTCGATCCTCGAGTCGGGCCAAAAATTGTACCTGAGTTTTTCTGTTAAGAAATTCTCAGTGTTAGCCCGGAGTCTGGTACCCCCGAAAAGCACTTTAAGCCGTTTGTCCTGCGCCTGATCCCTCTTCGTCGTGTAACACTAGTGTCCCCTCGATTTTTTTTTATATATGAGTGGTGGCAGACGAGCAGACGGATTACCTGATGGTAAGCAATTCCGCCGCCCATGGACACCCGCAACACCAGTGGAGTCACAAGTGCGCGCCAACCTTTTCCCCTTCCCCCCCATTGGGCTTCCGGTAACCTCACTCACACGGCGAAACAGCGCAGGCGCTGCTTCGCCGGTCTTCGGTCGCCGGTCTTCTGTGAGGCAGTGATATCACTCCGGTCGAGCCGGACCATTCATGCCTAAGCGTGGCTCTCCCACATTTAGAGGGTATGGGAATAGAGAGTGCACTTGTGTCTGCGCAAATACTTGTGCACTATAATATGTCCTGCGTCGATGGCTGATCGCTGAGAATGGCCGCCATGACCGAAATATCGGTTAAGAGGACATTAGGTACCTATGTGAAGTTGTCACAATTATTATTAGGGGAACAGGGGGGTATGGAAGCCAGTGGGGAATGAGAACCAGCCTGTTTTGGCGTACGACCACGGCGATACGGCATAATCATTTCAGCAGAGACAATTTTCATGTTTTGTACTTTTTAAATCGTGTTTTTTTGGTAGTCGGGTTTTAGTTTTGAAATGAAAAATGAATGAAAATGAATTTATTATAGCTCAAATTGACTTAAAACTAGGGTATACAAAATAAATAAAAATGACAAAAGTACATGTTCTACAGTTTCCAGGGGTACCCAAACTAAGCTAAGCTTGTATCTTGGGATACCAATTTCCAAATAAAAACAGAGTTTCTTAGATCATACTTAGATATAAATTAAATTAATTCTAGCATTTCTGCTGTGCATGCAAAGACAAATAAAATAGTTAAAGTTAATTTAAAGATAAGTTGAAAGATAATTGTGGTTAGCGTGTGTGTTTGTCAGTGTGTGTGTGTTGTGTGTGTGTGTGTGTGTGTGTGTGTTTGTGTGTGCGTGTGTGTGTGTGTGTGTGTGTGTGTGTGTGTGTGTGTGTGTGTGTGTGTGTGGTTTTATCTGTTTGGGATAATTGCCTCAGTTTGGTCGTAGTCTAGAGTAGATAGCACCTGCACTAGCTTGGACCTTGCTTCTCTCTCCGATAGGTTTCTGATGCAGACGATTTTGGAAACAGCGTTGTAAACCGATACGTGGCAATATCGCGGGAATCTTTGGGCAAACGTTGTTTTTACAAAGGGTACCGGCAACTTACACTTCCGTCTTCCACTCTGTAATACAGTTTTCCCCGAAATTGAACGGTGGACAGAGAGGACAGAATTGATAATGTACAACTGTCTCACTCGAAGCAGCTTCAGTTCCTTGTATAGTATATTTGTAGGATGTCTGTAAGGCTTCCCTAACATTACCTTGAGAACTGCTCGCTGCGCCCTTTCGAGTACAATCATGAAGGTTTTTGCAGCACCACCCCACACGCCTATGCCATATGTAATAATGGATTGACAGATAGCCAAATATACCATTTTTAGGCAATTTATATTTGCTGACTTTCTTAGGATGCGCATGATACCTATGATTTTTCTCACTTTGTTCGAGAGCGTATGGATATGCTGTTTGAAAGTTAGGTTTTCATCCAGCGTTATTCCCAGATATCTGACGCTTGATTTCCGTTGTAGAGTATCACAAGTGCATATTAGTCTATCCCCCTGGCAACTATGTAACCGCAGCTTAAAATTCCTAGGGCAAGATGCAGCGGTCTTATGTAGGCACATGTATTGTGTTTTATTTGTATTTAACGTAAGCAGGTTCTGCTTCAACCACTCTGAAATCGCCTCCAAGCCATCCTCGGCATAAGACCTGACAGCATCCCAATCACCACCTCTAAATAGCATAACCGTGTCGTCAGCATAGCAAATGGTCTCAACGTTTGGAATGGCGAGACTGTGTATGCTATCCATGTATATAATAAAGAGGGTAGGGCCAAGAATGCTGCCCTGCGGGATTCCATAGTTGATCGGGAGCCAACTACTTTCGTACCCCTCAACTCTCACCTTCTGTCCCCTGCCCGACAGGTAGCTCCTGAACCACTCCAAAGCCGCTCCACGAACACCCTTTCCTTCTAGCTTTTTCATTAGTATAGGGATAGAGACAGTGTCGAAGGCCTTGGCAAGGTCCAGGAAAACTGCCACGCAATTAGATCCGTCATCAAGGTAGGATGATGCAAGATTTGTCAACAGCTTTATAGCATCCTCAGTGGATCTTTTGCGTCTAAAACCAAACTGCCTATCAGACAAAAGTTCTTGGGACTCCAAAAACTGAACGAGCCTCTTATTAACTATTTTTTCCAGCAATTTGGAGAAAGCGTTGAGGAGAGAAATAGGTCTGTAATTGCTGGGCAAGTTGGTGGGTCCATCCTTGTGAATAGGCGTGACAGAAGCTGTCTTCCACGCGGTTGGGAAAGTCCCAGACGATAAGCTCAGGTTAAAGATGTGTGTCAAAGGTGTTACAATCGTTTTTCTGATGGCCTTTAATAAACGGTTTGACATTCCATCAAGTCCGGTTGAAAACTTTTCTGGTAGTTGCATGATCATGGAGTTCACTTCAATGTTATCAGTGGGCAAAAGAAAGAGGGAGTTGGACGGACTGTTCCCTTTTTCAGTGCTGCCAGCCAGATCGTCTTCAGACTTTCCCAATTTGCCAAGATTATCCTCAGCGAGAACCTGGCCTACTGTAGAAAAATAACTATTACACGCTCCTAGTGACGCCACTGGGTCAGATTTTATTTTCAGTAGTTCACTAGCATTTTTGCTTTTTTGAGTGAGATGGCAGATAGATTTAATGTTGCTCCATAATTTTTTTGGGTCTCCTTTAGCCTGCTCAAGTTCAGCACTATTAAATTGGCACTTAACCTTCCTCAAAATATTATTACAGAAATTTCGGTATCGTTTATATGAGATTTGAAGTGTTTCATCGTTAGGAAAACGATTTGCTAAGGAGTGTAGCTTATCTCGATGGCGTATACAACGTAGGAGTCCAGGTGTTGCCCATGGGCAAAGGGTATGTTTGGAACGACTAACTCGAACTTTCTGCGAGTTGCATTTTACTGCGGAAGATATAACGTCAACCAGGTTCTCAACTGCTTCATCAACATTCGATTTCTCGGCCCATTCCACCTGTTCTAGTGTCATCCTGACATTATCATAATTAATGACTGTGATGAATCTGTTCGTTTTGTCTCGCTTTACTGCACTTGAGTTGAGTTTTTAAACTTTATTTTATTTTTGTTTGTTATTTTTATTTTTTATTTAGTGTACTTACCTATGAATGTTTCTACCATTTGTGTGTAATATACAATATAAATATAATTACTTAATTGATTCATAGCTTACTTTCGTGTGTGCTAACATCATCATATTATCAACTCTATTAAATTGATATGTCATAATTAAGTACCTACTTACACTATTTGCACGCCTGCTTGCAGGCTGAATACATACACTCAGTACCATTTTTTTATAAGATCTAATCTGTATCACACGTATTTATTTGCAAATAAATGATTGTTTGTTTGTTTAATACTGTGCGTTTCTCGCGTAGCTTTCTACCACGTACCTCAGTTCTGTAGAACGGTTTGGCTTCGGGAGTATTTCCCGACGGCTACGGCTTAGGGACCTTCAAGAGAAGAGCGTACTCTTTTTTAAAAAGGCCGGCAACACATAGCGATCTCTTTGATTTCGCGGATGTTTATTATTATTTCTCATCAGGTGATCTTTCATCGTTTGTCACCTCTAGCATAAAAAAGCTCCATCGTAGGCTTCTTCTTAACTAAGGGTTTAGTGTGAAGCTCTATAAGCAAACCCATCATCAATATATAAAAGGAGAGCGTTACAAGACGTCCCGTTTGGAACAGTGGTAGTGAACGCTGCCTTTGGTACAACGGTTGCGGGTTCGATCCCCGCACAGTACAAACATTTGTGTGCATGAACATGTCTGTTTGTATTGGTCTGGGTGTTTCTATGTATTATAAGTATGTATTTACAAAAGAAAAGTATTATATGTATATATGTATTTGTAATCCCACTGTTGATTCTGATATCCGTAACACAGGTGCTTGAGCTACCTATCTCGGAGTCAGATCAATGTATGTGATGTTGTGAAATATTTATTAAAAAAAAAATACTGTGTCGCTATGAAAAAAAATCGACAGACAGGCGTCCCTCGCTAGCTCCCCGCCGCGGCTCTCCCCGGATTAATTTGCCGAAAGAAATTGACGTGTTTGACGGGAATATTAATCGGGATTTATTGAATTTCCATTTAAAATGGGGACGCGTTTTATTAAGGCGACACCGCGAGGATATTAGCGCCGCCATTTGATTTATCCGACAGAGAACCAGAGTCACCGACATAGCCCACCGAATTAGCAAACTGAAGTGGCAGTGGGCTGGTCATATTAGCCGCAGAACTGACAGCCGTTGGAGCCGTAAAGTCCTTGAGTGGAGACCGCGACTCGGCAAGCGTAGTGTAGGACGCCCTGCGACAAGATGGGATGATGACATTCGAAGGCTGGCTGGTGTGGGCTGGATGAGAGTGGCCGAAAATCAGGAGCAGTGGCGTGCATTAGGGGAGACCTATGTCCAGCAGTGGACGAGTGTGGGTTGCTGATGATGATTTGATTTATATTGATTTTGGCGATTAAGAATAATTACCACCACTTGCAACTTTGAAAGCGGTTACTTTGGCGGTAATCCAAAATTCGAGTGCAGACCAAACAGTTAACTATAAGTATTAAATAAATAGTATAGGTGTTTTCCGAGAAGTTGTAAACCCAAAATTGTTATGATAGATTCGGTTTAGTAGCTAAAAATTAAAATCGATTGTCGTCGCTAGTGTGCCCTACCCGACACCTTAACAAACAAAACGTGGATTATTGGTGTACCATCTCAGCCGGTTTCCCAATGGACAACATTTCAAATTTTTAACATGTCCATATTGTTTTTTTATATGAAAGTAGACATAAAATGAACAGACCCATATTTGTTCTTTTTTCAAAATTTGTCCATTTTCATGCATAAAATAATTATTGAAATTCTATTTATTCTAAATAGACGTAAGCGCCAAATGACGTCATCGGACGGCTGAATACAGCGATATTCCTTTGCTTATCATTGTTTTAATAAAAAAAAGGTGCTACTGTCAAAGGTAAATAATACTAGTGTCAACATTGTCAACGTCATTCATACATTCAACGTTGACAAGTTGTCTTTTTTTTTGACAGTTACATGTCATGAGTTTGGCAATACGTAAATTTAAAACTATAATGTGCTAGGCAAAGAAATATTTTACATTCTGCCGTCCGATGACGTCATCTTACGTTTTTTAGTTTTTAATTTTTTTCTCAGTAAATAAGCAATATAAAAAATGAATACATATATATTCGAGCAGCGGAAAAGTAAACAAAGAATTGGTATTTTTTGTTTCAGAGCTAAGCAATTTTGAAATGTTGTCCATTGGACAACATTTCAAATTTTTAACATGTCCATATTGTTTTTTTATATGAAAGTAGACATAAAATGAACAGACCCATATTTTTTCTTTTTTCAAAATTTGTCCATTTTCATGCATAAAATAATTATTGAAATTTTTTTAATTCTAAATAGACGTAAGCGCCAAATGACGTCATCGGACGGCTGAATACAGCGATATTCCTTTGCTTATCATTGTTTTAATAAAAAAAAGGTGCTACTGTCAAAGGTAAATAATACTAGTGTCAACATTGTCAACGTCATTCATACATTCAACGTTGACAAGTTGTCTTTTTTTTTGACAGTTACATGTCATGAGTTTGGCAATACGTAAATTTAAAACTATAATGTGCTAGGCAAAGAAATATTTTACATTCTGCCGTCCGATGACGTCATCTTACGTTTTTTAGTTTTTAATTTTTTTCTCAGTAAATAAGCAATATAAAAAATGAATAAATATATATTCGAGCAGCGGAAAAGTAAACAAAGAATTGGTATTTTTTGTTTCAGAGCTTAGCAATTTTGAAATGTTGTCCATTGCGCCCCAAAGTTTTGACTCATGACATAAATGGGCCGGCTCGACCGGTGTGATGCGGCCGCAAAGAAAACCAAGCACCGTCTGTGCTGTTTCGCTGGGTGATAAGGGTATCGGAGGCCCAATCCGGGGATAGGTAGGCACACTCCTCTGGTGATGCGTGTGTCCTATCGTGAATCGTGAGCGCCTACAACGAAATCCATATCACCGTGGGCCTACAACGAAAAGGAATAGTTACTTGCACGACCAGATCCATATCGGGATTCCTTTCACACACGTTGTCTGTCTCTTTTGTAAATATGCGATAGATATAGCTTACCATCAGATGATCCGTCTGCTGGTCTGCCGGCTATCACATAAAAAAGGTATGTATTTAGTTATTATTCGTTACTGTTTCGTTGTAGGCTTGTTTTCAAAAGAGCGCTTAAATACCTGGACAGTTGGCCATAAAAAATAAATTAGCTATTAGTACAGTCAGGTTGATAAATAAGTCAAATCCGTTTGAGTCCCGAGGGTACAGTCGGCCTCTAGGGACGGGGTTCCATAAAGAAGGAAAGTCTTAGGGCACACTAGCGACGCCAATCGATTTTAATTTTTAGCTACTAAACCGGATCTATTTTAAATGTGGGAGAGCCACGCTTAGGCATGAATGGGCCGGCTCGACCGGAGTGATACCACTGCCTCACAGAAGACCGGCGTGAAGCAGCGCCTGCGCTGTGTTTCGGCGTGTGAGTGAGGTTACCGGAGGCCCAATGGGGGGAAGGGGAAAAGGTTGGCAGCGCACTTGTGACTCCACTGGTGTTGCGAGTGTCCATGGGCGACTGAATTGCTTACCATCAGGTGATCCGTCTGCTCGTCTGCCACCTGTCATATAAAAAAAAAAAAAACAATCTCGGGGTTACAACCTCTCGGCAAACACTTATACTAACTATTACATAACCATGCACAAATGTTGGGTCCAACGCGTACGCTAACAATTGATTCACGCTAAACTGCCCGCTTTTGGCGTTTTCGCGTACAAAAACGGACCAGCATTTACGCATGGTTATTTAATAAATAGTTTAAGTGTTTGCCGAGAGGTTGTAACCCGGAAATTGTTTAAAATAGATTCGGTTTAGTAGCTAAAAATTAAAAAAAGATTGGCATCGCTAGTGTGCCCTACCCGTCACCTTAATAGTTGCAAAATAATAAAATATGTTTTTAGTTAGTTTCATTGTTCCTTTTTTACATTAGAGCTTCTATGTGAAAACATTGGTTATTAAATATTTGAATCGGCCATTGCATGAAAACACAACCGATTGCCAAGTTAATAACCGACTTGGTTCTCACAACTTTTCACTGTAGAACAACCGAGTGCGAGACTTCGATTTTTTGACAAGTTTCAATTCAATTCAATTCTTTATTGCTTTTCCATATGTGATACATTACGCTGGTACATATTATTAATGATATATATATAAGGAACAATATGGACCCTGTCGGGCACAGCAAATTAGAGGAGAGGAGGACTGCTGAATATTTATATTAGATACTCTAGTCCATTGTTATATACTTACATGTATATAAAATAGATAGAATTATAACGTGATATTGAGATTTTGTGATCGTATGATTATAGTTGTTATATTATTAATTTTATTTTATGATGTTTTAGTTTTGTTTTTTATGGGATATCATTTCTTCTTGTAGTCCACTTACCTTTTTTCTTTCCTGTATTTTCACCTTCAACT
The DNA here is from genome assembly GCA_019059595.1 of Marasmia exigua. Classification (NCBI taxonomy): domain Eukaryota; kingdom Metazoa; phylum Arthropoda; class Insecta; order Lepidoptera; family Crambidae; genus Marasmia; species Marasmia exigua. The sequence goes on along the minus strand of CM032491.1, from coordinate 861,800 downwards.
GCAAACGTAACTTTGTAATCCTATACATTTATATGAGATTACAAAGTTATTCATGCAGTTGGTGTGTTAAGAAAACGATCGACTTGACAAAAAAAAAAGTTTTTCCCATGATTAAGACAATAAATTCTATTTGTATTCTAAATTTGAAGATTATATGTCTGCTAGAAGTGCCTTGGACCTATGATGATCGGTGAGTGAGTGAGTGAGTGACAAAATTCAGAAACTTTAAAACTACTGGTTGAAATTGACTGAAATTTATAAATATACCGTGTTTATACAATGGCTGATTAGTTACTGAAAATTCAGGCTTCTTGTTTTATCCATAACGAAATTATAGGGGGGTCGAAAATAGTCTGAATTGCTTCGAGAAAAGTATGGTACGACTTTGCAGATAATGCCGACTGCCACGAGTCTTTGCATTTAGAATAGAACCTACGGGTTCTCATTCCAAAGGCACACATTCCACTGAGCTACCAACGATAGTAAAATATGAGCAGTGGGAGAGCCACGCTTCGGCATGAATGGGCCGGCTCGACCGGAGTAATACCACGTCCTCACAGAAAACCGGCGTGAAGCAGTGTATGCGCTGTGTTTCGCTGCGTGAGTGAGGGTACCGGAGGCCCAATCCAGGGGGGTTAAAAGGTAAGCAGCGCACTTGTGACACCTGGTGTTACAGGTGTCCATGGGCGGCGGTAATCGCTTACCATCAGGTGATCCGTCGGCTCGTCTGCCACCTACATCATAAAAAAAATGAGCAAACTAAATAATTACTTCCACAATACAACCCCGCCTACTGTTAAAGGTATATTATCCATTTGGCAAACACAGGGGGGGTTCCCACGATTTGATTGACAGCTGTCAAAAATAATTTCGCTTTTGATCCGCCCCGGGGCGCCACTGCGCTATGAATACAGATCGCCAGAGTCAATGATGGTGGATTGGAAAAAAAATGGTGATTTAAAGTCTTGTCATTCAAATTGGGGTTTAAAATTCTGAGATCGTTCAGTGGAAGTGATGTTGAGGGCGTGAAAAACCGCCATGTCTCGGAATTGGTCATAGAGTAAGTACAGACAGCCACACATCAGGTCAATACTACAATTTGTCAAGATTCCCCAATTGATGTTTTAATTCAAGTAAGAAATATGTTCCTAGTGTTTACGGCATTTGTTAAGGCACATTAGCGATGCAAATCGATTTTAATTTTTAGCTTCTAAACCGGATCTATTTTAAACAATTTCGGGTTTACAACCTCTCGGCAAACACTTATACTATTATTAAATAACCATGCACAAAAGTCACCTTGAGATCTTCTAACTTCATTTCATATTATTAAGAAAAGTGAAGAGGAGTGGATCATAGGAGACAAGTGAAACTTGTTTGTTTGATTGAACTGAGGGAAGAGCTCTAGGGACTGAGGAATCAAACACAATGAAGATTAATTTATAAACGTGTTCGAGTCAAAGGACCCAAATAACACGTTCCCAAAAAGTAATAAAAACATTAAAATGTTAAAATATTTTGGTGTCTACATCGATTCAACGTGGTTAAGTAGTTCCGGAAAAAAATTTTGCTAGTGCGATGTAACTTTGCACAGCGCCATCTAGTAGCGATCGTTGGAACCTTTTTGGTTGTTGCTAGTGAGAAGAGTTCGGGCTTGTTGAACCATTTCCGCATCACACGAAAGAAATCTCGCGGCAAAACACGAATAAAATTTTAGATTACGTGTATAAATAACATTAGTATCTTAACTTACTGACGCCCTCTGGTCTAGATTTAAGGCGATGGGTAGCCCTAACTAGCGACACCAATCGATTTAAATTGTTAGCAACTAAACCGGATCTATTTTAAACAATTACGGGGCTACAACCTCTCGGCAAACACCTGTACTATTTATTAAATAACCATGCACAAATGTTGGGTTCACTGCGTACGCGAAAAATTGATTACCTCCAAACGCGGCCACTTTTAGCGTGAATCAATTTTTCGCGTACAAAAACGGACCCAACATTTGTGCATGGTTATTTAATAAATAGTATAAGTGTTTGCCGAGAGGTTGCAACCCCAAAATTGTTTTAAATGGATCCGGTTTAGTAGCTAAAAATGAAAATCGATTGGCGTCGGTAGTGTGCCCTACCCGTCACCTTAAGGCGATGGGTAGACACCAATCGATTTAAATAGTTAGCTACTAAACCGGATCTATATTAAACAATTTTGGAGCGGTAAATAAATAGTATAGGTGTTTGCTAAAAAACTGGAGCCCGAAATTTTTGAAAATAGATCTGCTTTTGTAGGTATTAAAATAAATTGCCGTAGCTAGTGGTGAAACTTAAAGGATAGATAAGTTCCTTCCCGATATTTTCCACTTGTATGTACAGTCACGAGCACTAATAAGTATACAACCTCATTCAAATATGAATCTTATTATTATAATCCTTTTGACATTTTACTTAGATTGATTTTTTCCTTTGACATTTATCAATATTAGTACACCCTTGACTATTTGAATATCATTTGACAATTATTCTTTGGTGTCTGGGTGTAATGTATGTATTTAAGTTTATACTTGTGTTCCTCTGTTGTCTGATATCGGTAACACAAGTGCTTAAGTTACTTAGTACGGAATCAGGTCAACCTATGAGATGTTGTGAGAATTATTATTATTATTGACGACCCGATTGGAACAGTGGTAGTGCACGCTGCCTCTGATACAAGGGTTGCGCGTTCGATCCCCGCACAGTACAAACATTTGTGTGCATGAACATGTTTGTTTGTATTGGTCTGGGTGTTTGCTATGTAATATAAGTATGTATTTACAAAAGAAAAGTATTATATGTATATATTTGTAATCCCACTGTTGATTCTGATATCCGTAACACAGGTGCTTGAGCTACCTAACTCGGAGTCAGAGCAATGTATGTGATGTTGTGAAATATTTATTTATTTATTTCATTATAAATTAATGATTAAATTTTAAGCTGGGTTTTTGTTCAGTACTTATATTTTGTTGTAGTTAAATAGGAACATTGTACCTACTTAGGTATATAACTACTTAGGTGAACTAATTGTGCCCTTCGATGTTTCTCCGTGGACTGTATTTAACGTGACTTATTGACTCGTCAAAATAATACAAATTAACGGTGAAATTAAATTCCAAACTATTTTCCTTGTGATTTTACACAGATATTTTACAAGTGATAAAATAACAATAGATAATCGATGTGCCGTGTGGCCCCCGGCAGAGTAGAATAGGCCACCCTCACTCTTACCGAGGTGTCGTAAAAGGCGACTAAGGTAAAGCTGCTGGCATGATCATCAGCACCCAGAGAAGGAAAACTCTGCATTCATATCAAAACCCTCGCCAACCCGTCTGCCAAGCGTGGTGAGTATGGCAATTACCCCTCATGTGATTGAGGGAGGCCCGTGCCCCAGCAGTGGCGACTTATGATTTCATAAGAAAAAATTAAACTGGATCTATTTTAAACAATTTCGGTGTTACAATATTTCGGCAAGCACTTAAAAGTACTATTTATTAAATAACTATGCACAAATGTTGGGTCCAACGCGTACTCCAAAAGCGTCCACTTTTATCATGAATCAATTTTTCGCGTACAAACACGGACCTAACATTTGTAGAAATGTTGGTACAATTTTGTACAAATGGAAAATATCGGGAAGGAACTTATCTATTCTTTAAAGTGAAGGGTTTCACCACTAGCTACGGCAATTGATTTTAATACCTACTAAAGCAAATCTATTTTCAACAATTTCGGGGCTCCCGTTTTTCAGCAAACACCTATACTATTTATTTACCGCTCCGAAATTGTTTAATATAGATCTGGTTTAGTTGCTAACAATTTAAATCGATTGGTGTCGCTAGTTAGGGCTACCCATCGCCTTAAATCTAGACCAGAGGGCGTCAGTAAGTTAAGATACTAATGTATTTAAACACGGAATCTAAAATTTTATCCGTGTTTTGCCGCGAGATTTATTTCGTGGTGCGGAAATGGTTCAACAAGCCCGAACTCTTCTCAATAGCAACAACCAAAAGGTTTCAACAATCGCTACTAGATGGCGCTGTGCAAAGTTACATCACACTAGCAAAATTTTTTCCGGAATTACTTAAGCACGTCCAATTGAGGTAATCTCTAACTTGTTTAATATTTTAACGTTTCTATGACTTTTTGGAGAACGTGTTATTCGGGTCCTTCGACTTGATAAACACGTGTACAAATTGTATCTTGATGGTTTGGTTATGGTTCTATAATTCGTCCCTCTTTCAGTTCAATCAAACACTTTTTTTAATCTCCTATGTTCCACTTCTCTCACTTTTCTTGACAATATGAAATGAAATTAGAAGATCAGACCACGGATATTAAAATATAATAATGATTTATTATTATCATCAATACCACCATAGTGTAGAGACATGTAGTTGACAAAAAAATCGGCCAAGTGCGAGTCGGTCTTTCGTGTTTTGCCGCCAATCGAATTGCTTCTAAAACGGATTTATTTTAAACGATTTCGAAGCTCGGGTTCCGTACCTCAAAAGGAAAAAACGGAACCCTTATAGGATCACTTTGTTGTCCGTCCGTCCGTCCGTCTGTCAATACCCTTTTTCTCAGAAACGCGTGTAGGTATGAAGCTGAAATTTATATCAAATACTCAGGTCTACTGTCCCTTGAAGCTGTGAAAAAAATCAAACTTCTAAGCCAACGCAATCAAAAGATTCAGCCGTTTATGCCGCAAATTTTCGACACTTGCAAGGGAATCAAGACCTACAGGGTGCTTCCCGTGAACTCAGAATCTTGAAATTTGGAACGAAGCAACGTCTTATAGCATAGATAAAGGAAAAATTACGAAAACCATAAATTTTTAGTTACATCACATAATATATATTTTTTTAATAATTTTAAACTTACTACCCATTTCCTCATAAACACGTAGAGGTATTAAATTGAAATTCATACCAAATACTCAAGTCTATAATACCTTTAAGGTGTAACAAAATCAAACTTCTATGTCAACGCAATCAAAAGAAACAGCAATTTAAGCTGCATATTTTGAAACTCGCAAGTACTCGCAAGGGAATCAAAACCTAAAGGGTACTTCCAGTCGACCTAGAATCTTGAAATTTGGCATGAAGCAACGTTTTATAGCACACATAAAGGAAAAATTCCGAAAACCTTAAATTTTTAGTTACATTACAAAATATATATTTTTTAATAAATATAAACTTATTACTTTTTTCCTCATGAACGCGTAGAGCTATTAAGTTGAAATTCATATCAAATACTTAGATCTAATTGCCTTTAACCCGTGAAAAAAAAATAATTCTAAGTCAACCCAAAAACGCAAAACGCAAAAGTACAACCATTGATACCGCATATTTTGAAACTCGCAACTACACGCAAGGGAATTAACACCTAAAGACCACTTCCCCTTGACATAGAATCTCGAAATTTGGTAAGAAGCAATAGCTTACAGCACAGGTAACAGAAAAATTCCGAAAAGCTTAAAATTTTAAGTAGTTATACCACCAAAAAAATTGTGATTGTAAATATAATTGTAGTTACAGCAATGACCGCGAGTTATTATACTATGTATGGGGAGGGCAACATTTAAAGAAGACGAAATAGCCTTCTTATTTATATTTCGACGTTCTTTTATCGAAATGATATGTGTTAATATAAAATAAAGGATTACTTAAACGATAAAGAGATCTTTGTCTTAAATTTATGCTCCTCCATCTTTCCCCATTGTAATGTTATGAATTTCATTTTGCAATAAAAATACCATTAGTTATGACTCGATTGTTTTCTTTCCGGTACCTTCACCTTCAGCTGCAAATGTAACTTTGTAATCCTGTACATTTATAAGATATTACAAAGTTATTCATGCAGTTGGTGTATTTAGAAAACTGGACCGAAATTACAAAAAAAAATAAGTTTACCCATGATTAAGTCACTAAATTATATTTGTATTCTAAATTTGAAGCTTCTATGTATAAACTATCAGGTGGCAAATGAAACGGTTTTGTCAAATTACAACACTTTATTCCGCACAATACACAGTTTTATACAATCAGTCTACACACTTCGTTACACAAACCGACAGAGTTTCTGCTTATCCGCTGTATATCACACGAAAAAGTCCCCGAAACTGATCCTGCCAATGCTTATAAAGCTTTCCCCACCCCTAACGACTAGCCCGCTAAAAATGTAGCGCCTTCTCTCGACCAATCAAAATAGACTTCCGGTATGAATATTTTACTATCTTATTACTATTTTAAATGGTTATACATCCATAAATGTTGTGAATAATTAATTTAATTATTAAAGTAATTTAATTATTTACAACAGTGAATTTCTGGTCATAACAATGTTTGCAAAAATGTAGACTAGGCACTATGCAAATCAATCAACCTTCCGTACTATTACCTTCCCAAAACATAAAGTCTTAAAATAATTACTTTCATATTTATATGTAAACAACATTTATATGTAATATACTATAATATTTATATGTATTTATACCATTTATATAATATTAACTCATACAACTCTTACATATGTCTGCTAGAAGTGTCTTGGATTTATGATGATCGGTGAGTCAGTGACTCAGTCAGTGAGTGAGTGAGTGACACAATTCAGAAACTTTAACAAGTGGTCATTCTTAAACTATTCGTTCAAATTGACTGAAATTTTAAACATACTGTGTTTATACAATGCCTGATTAGTTACTGAAAATACAGGCTTCTTATTCTATCTACAACGAAATTTAATGAAAAAATAGGGGGGTCGAAAATAGCATGAATACGGTATTTGACAATTTTTTTTTCATTTGTGTAATCAAAAGACCTCTCAATGATAGAAACATCGTTGAAAGAATTACTTGATTCTCATTTAAACTACCTGAGTTATCACAACTTTAAAATCACATTATTTTGGGCAAACCCAAAACGCTCCATACAAATGGCTACTGAGATGTGACGTCACACGCAAGTATTTTGTATGCATTTCATTTGAATTTTGTATGGTAGCTATATCAAATGTTTCGTTTATGTCAATGGTTCCATTATAATAGTTGGTGTAAATTATTGGGTTATTCAATGGTATAATATATTTTTAAAAATTTCATACTTTTAAAATGGAGTTGCCCATGAATCTTTGAATGTCCATAAAACCGGCTAGACGTTATATTTTTGATTGAGAATTTTTGCTATTGGCACATATTTACCTATATTTTGATAAAATATTTATATTTTTTAAAATCTCGAGCTTAGTCAAATACCCTATTGCTTCGAGAAAAGGATGGTACGGCCAGTGCCGCTTTTTTTGCTCGACTCGGCGGGGGCACTGCCGTGCTCCCAGATTACCTGCCTATAGGTTTAATTTTACCCAAATGTGGATTTATTTATAATTATTTTATCTACAACGAAATTTAATAAAAAAATAGGGGGGTCGAAAATAGCATGAATTGCTTTGAGAAAAGGATGGTACGGCCCGTGCCGCTTTTTTTGCTCGACTTGGCGGGAGCACTGCCGTGCTCCTAGATTACCTAAATGTGGATTTATTTATAATATAGTTAGTTGTACATTTCCTCATAGATTCAAAACGTCTAACTCAGCTGATGAGCAGGCCTTCCTGACATCGACTTCAAACTCGTCAAAAATCAATTTACGATCAAAACAAAATGCGACCTCCTCAGTCTAAAAGATATAGCTAGTGATGTGCACGAAGCCGCAGTGGCCCTTAGAGGTCGACGTTTACTTACAGGTGGCGCGATGTAGGTGACGTGGCCTCGCGCTCAAGGGGGCCTCGCGCTCAAAGGGGCCTCGCGCCCAAGAGGGCCTTGCAAGGAACTCGTCCCAGAAACGTAGGATTTTTTTGCTGGTCACTGTTCTATCCTAACCTAACCAATATTTTTATTTTTGAAGAGTTTAGTACCTATGTATTACCGCCACAAAAATATTGGTTGGGTTAGGTTCAAAACAGCAAAAAAATCCCAAAATTTCGGGACGAGTCTTAATAGGGCGAGTTTTTCCCCACCCAACACGGGGTTAGGGGGAAACTCGCCCTAGATGATCCTACTAAAAAATTTTTGCTTGCGAGGCCCTTCCGAGGCAAAGAAAAACGCTCTACTCTTAGTTTCATTACAATCAATAAAAAACCAGTGGCAGCGCCATTGATTCGTAAAAGGGATCTTAAGTCATTATGCAGGTCGTCTGGAGGAAACCGATAGAAGCGATAAGACCGCCTTATTGTCTGTCTGTTGTTTTTTATGTGATAGGTGGCAGACGAGCAGACGGTTCGCCTGATGGAAAGCGATTGCCGACGCCCATGAACACCCGCGACACTAGTGGAGTCACAAGCTCTGTTAACTTTTAAGCCCTCCTTATCCCCGGATTGGTGACACAGCACAGTGCTGCTTCACGACGGTTTTCTGTGAGGCTATGGTATTACTCCAGTCGAGTCGGCCTATTCCTGCCGAAGCGTGGCTCTCCCACGGTCCAAACTGTTGTAGTATTTGTATCATACTTGTTTTTTGTTTTTGTGCAATAAAGATTATCTACCTATCTATTTGACGACCCGTTTGGAGTAGTAGCTTAGTGAACGCTGCCTCTGGTGCAAGGGTTGCGGGTTCGATCCCCGCACAGTACAAACATTTGTGTGCATGAACATGTCTGTTTGTATTGGTCTGGGTGTTATCTATGTATTATAAGTATGTATTTACAAAAGAAAAGTATTAAGTATATGTACTTATATATTTGTAATTCCGCTGTTGGTTTTAATATCCGTAACACAGTTGCTTGAGCTACCAATCTCGGAGTCAGATCAATGTATGTGACGTTGTAAAACATTTATTTATGTATCTATCTATAATAATAATTCTCACAACATCTCATAGGTTGACCTGATTCCGTACTAAGTAGCTTAAGCACTTGTGTTACAGATATCAGACAACAGAGGAATACAAATATATACTTAAATACATTATATTACACCCAGACACTGAACAAACACAAGTGTTCATCGCACGAATGTTTGTCCAGGGTGGGGCTCGAACCCACGACCTTTGGCGTAAGAGGCAGGCTCACTACCAATTGCGCCATCCGGTCAGACATGTATGGAATGTAAACAAGGTCACTTACAATGGGCCTCAAAGGAATGCTCAATTTTATGTATGTATTTTGTGACTACGCCTCGAGGGACGTACCTCACTAGTTGTAGGGTGTAATAGGCCTCCCGCGGAGAGGAAATGAAGACGCCGCATCTTCCGCTCCTGCCGCCATCTGCCGGTAACTCGGTTTACTTGCGGGTATTCATTTTGGGCGCGCAAACAAAATGTTGCAAACGATGGAAGCTTCTCGATTCGATATGGAAGTCGAATCAGAAAGTGTGGACGAATGTATGAAATTTCCAATTTCGAGTGCCAGAGAATTGGGTTCTAGCGAATAAAATCGTATACTGCTCTACCTTGGGAGAGCTATGATTCGGCATGATTGGGCCAGATCGACCACAGAAAACCAGCGTGAAGCACTGCATATTATAATAATCTTATCTTATCTGTTAAGGGGTCATTTTCATCGGGCACGTCGACCCTAAGGGATCTTTTGTACCCCCCCTATCTTTTGCGCTCCTACTCACGAGAGATTCGTTTCATCAGCGTCACGATGTCTTTCGGATTGAAGTGCCTGTAGTCTCCTGGTTTAGGATAAGCGTTACCTAGAAGACACATTCTGCCTCTGGCTAGTGAGTCGCATTCACATAAAAGATGTTCTATGGTTTCCGTCTCCTCCTTGCATGCTCTGCAATCGCTGTTCGGTGTCATGTTCATCTTCATCAGCAATTTGTTCGTTGCATAATGCCCTGTTAACGCTCCTATGAGCATCCTTGTCTGTTGTCTATTGCCGCCGAGAAGATATTTTTTCCATATCTTTGTATTGTCTCCTATGAAGGCCTTTGAATGTTTCATTCCTAGTTTGAGAGTATTATTATAATAATACTCTTTGAGTACCGCTATGCTCTGTTACGCTGCGTGAGTGAGGGTACCGGAGGCTCATTCGTTCCTTCCACTCGACCCCACCGGTGGTGTCGTATGGAATCTCCAGTCTATACGACACCACCCTAGTGATGTCCAGAAACGCGTGTTTTTGACAAACAGCTCCTAGTTTATTAAAATTAATAAATAAATATCAGACAACATCACATACATTGATCCGACCCCAAAGTAATTATTTTAAGTTATCTATAGTTAAACGATACCTGATTAATAAATGTATTTTATGTCGTCAGTATTAGTACCCATGTCCATTGTGAAAAATTAAAATATTCTGACGGAAAGACAATATTATGCAATGAACAATGTGTCAAGATGACCATTTGAGTGACAGATAAATACAAACATTATCAAATGACATACCTCATTAATGAAATTGCTGGAACTTAAGGTGAAATATTGGTTCACCCTCACTCTTACCGAGGTGTCGTAAAAGGCGACTAAGGTAAAGCTGCTGGCATGATCATCAGCACCCAGAGAAGGAAAACTCTGCATTTATATCAAAACCCTCGCCAACCCGTCTGCCAAGCGTGGTGAGTATGGCAATTACCCCTCATGTGATTGAGGGAGGCCCGTGCCCCAGCAGTGGGGACTTAAATGGGCTGATGATGATGATTGGTTCACGCTAATAGTGGCCGCTTTTGGCGGTAATCAATTTTTCGCGTACATTACGGACCTAACATTTGTGCATGGTTATTTAATAAATAAATAGTATGTGTTTGCCGAGAGGTTGTTACCCCGAAATTGTTTATAATAGATCCGGTTTAGTAGCTAAAAATTAAAATCGATTAGCGTCGCTAGTGTGCCCTACCCGACACCTTAAGGCGACGGATATCACTAACTAGCGACCAAACTGGATCTATTTTAAACCATTTTGGAGCGGGAGTCTGTAAGCAAATATTTATACTATTTATTAAATAATTGTGCTTACTAATTTGTTTAAACTACTTATTAATCTGTTTTTTGGTTTTTGCACTCGAAATTTGGATTAACGCCATAAGTAGCCCTTTTTGGCGGTAATTCAAATTTCGAGTACAAAAGCAGACCCAAAAGTTAAGTATAAGTATTTAATAAATAGTATAAGTGCTATCCGAGAGGCCGCAGCTTCGAAATTGTTAAAAAAATATCCGGTTTAGTAGCTAACAATTTAAATCAATTGGCGTCGCTGGTGTGCCCAACCCGTCACCTTAATACTTTTGTTTTGTACATACATACTTATAATAATACTACATACAGGAGTCTCCCTGCGTGATCGTATCAGAAATGATGAGATCCGCAGGAGAACTAAGGTCACAGATATAGCCCAAAGGATTGCGTGCCTCAAGTGGCAATGGGCAGGGCACATAGCGAGGAGAACAGACGGCCGTTGGGGCGGAAGGGTCCTCGCGTGGAGGCCACGTACAGGAAGTCGCAGCCGTGGCGGCCCCTACAAGGTGGACTGACGATCGGTTGAAGATCGCGGGAATCCATTGGATGCGGGCGGCACAGGACCGATCTGTGTGGAGAACATTGGGGGAGGCTTATGTCCAGCAGTGGACGTCAATTGGCTGAAATGATGTAGATGATGACTTATAATATATAAAAAACACCCAGACCAATACACTCAGAAATGTTCATGCACACAAATGTTTGTGTTTTCGGGATCGAACCCGCAATCCTTGCACCAGAGGTAGCGTTCACTACCATTTGATCCAAATAGGTCGTCTCGATGTGGGAAGTACCGGGTCTGACAGCTAATTGTGTTTCCTTTTGATTCACTCCCCTTTGTTGGACAAAGCTAGGGGTGGCATTCCAAGATGTACAAAACATTATTGATTTTATTTATACCTTACTAATCAATTATCGCCCTGTTGGTCTAGTGTTTTTTTCATTTATATCTTTATTAGGGCGACGGGAATCGATTTAAATTGTTAGCTACTAAACCGGAGCTATTTCAAACAATTTCGGAGCGGGAGTCTCTAAGCAAACACTTATACTATTTATTTAATGCGTAGGTAAGTACAACATTTTGATCTGTTTTTGCACTCGAAATTTGGATTAACGCCATAAGTAACCGTTTGGCGGAAATTCAAATTTTGAGTACAAAAGCAAACCCAAATGTATAAGTAAATAGGGAAATAGTATTAATGTATTTCGAGAGGCTGCAGCTTCGAAATTGTTAAAAAGAGATCCGGTTTAGTTGCTAATTGGCGTCGCTAGTGTAATCAATGTTAATCGATTTTAATTTGTAGCTACTAAACCGGATCTATTTTAAACAATTTCGGGGTTACACGTTCTCGGCAAACACTTATTCTATTTATTAAATCACCATGCATAAATGTTGGGTCCGTTTTTCTACGCGAAAAATTGATTCACGCCAAAAGCGACCACTTTTGGCGGTAATCGAAAATTCGAGTGCAAAAGCAGACCAAACCGTTAACTATAAGTATTAAACAAATAGTATAGGTGTTTGCCGAGAGATTGTAACCCCGAAATTGTCAAAAATAGATCCGTTTTAGTAGCTAAAAATTAAAATCGGATGGCGTCGCTAGGATAGAATGAATTTGAATTACAGTGACAGGCCATAGACGGTGGTGCCAAATGGTGCCATCCATTTGAAACTGAGTAAGATTATTTTTCCTTAAGTCAGTACAAAGTGGTGCCACCTATGGTAACCGTAGGGGACGTACGCCAGCCCTGCATACTCGCAGCGCCCCGCAGCGTCACTCCTCAATTAGCTAATGACGGGCGCAACTTTGTACGGACAAACGGACATGTCAATAGTTTGTTTTGCTTTGTCAATTGAGAAATTTGGTGCGAAGTCATTAGTTCAAGGTGAAAAGTTTGGATTAATTGAAGTTTTTCTGAGTTTACTCGCGGAACTTTCTACCACGTACCACAGTTCTGTGGAACGGTTTGGCTGCAGGAGTATTTCCGGACGGCTACGACTTAGGGACCTTCAATAGAAGAGCGTACTCTTTTTTAAAAAGGCCGTCAACACATTAGCGATCTCTCTGATTTGCCGGATGTTCATGGGCGGCGTTGGTTACTTTCCATCAGGTGACTCGCTTGTTTGTTTGTCGCCTCTAGCATAAAAATAAAACTCAAAGTTCTTAGGTTTTCGGAGCTCAAAAGGATATAACAAGATCCTTATAAGACTTGCTGTCTGTCTTTATTTCAGGAACAAGGTCACAACGGTTTTTTTTTACTTAATAGGTGGCAGACGAGCAGACGGATCACCAGATGGTAAGCGATTGCCGCCGCCCATGGACACCCGCGAAAATGTTTCTTTTTAATAACGTTGCTTGGTCATGAAAAATGTCAAGTTCGAGCAGTCTGTGCCACTCATTATATGCAATTACAAATCTAGTAACTAGCGCAGGCAAACCCAGATTAGTTCTAAGTATGATGGGGGATTTTGAAAAAATGATTAGGTCTACGTCGACTACTTGGGCTGTGACATAAGCTGAGTGAGGGCCATTTATACTAGACGTCATAACACATCATAATATTCATTTGGCACTGTCTGGACATGATTGAATACAGTGTGAGTCTTCATAAAGTGCACATATTGAAAACACGAATACTATACTTAATTTTATCGACGGAAAAAATATTTAAAATATTTTTAAAAAATTGATAATTTTTTTATACAGTTTTAAAGATTATCTTTTGTTACAGTGACCTCCTTTTTATTTAAACGGTATTACTTTTGAACTAAAGAATCAATCAGAATAAAATAAACTTATTTCTAATTGGCAATAACAGGGCATTCTCACAAAATCAAACTTGAGGACAAAATACGCTCGATTGACAGTTTAGAGATTTTTTTTTAAAGAAAATCTTTTTTTTTTTCATCAATTTACACAATAATTTCAAAATATCTCAACAAAACGACCCCTTAACCTACTTTTTTTATTGATTCTAATTATTCTACATCATAATAGCTTTAGAAAGGTAAAAATACTATGCTTCTAACTCAATCATAACATTTTTTATCAATTTTTAAAGATAACGTCGTGTGCAGGGCCACGTGCCATTTTTTGGCAGGTAGAGACCCTTTTTGAGTCATTGTTAGTGAGCGCGGAGTGGGGTGCGCGGGGCAAAGAGAGCCAAACAAAGGACCTGTTTGTTGAGGACCCAGACAGACAGTCGCTCCGAATTATTCGCCGCTGCTAGTAGTATTTCTTTTTCCGTTCACATATCGCTAACGTTCGTTTTTTCCTACGCAATGCCGCGTCTAAGTGAATTCTCCCCAGCACACATTGCTGACATTCACTTTTACTATGGCCTGGGACGAGGAAGTGCTCGAGCTGCGCGTGACGCTTACATTGCTGCGTTTCCTAACCGGCATCCGGTGCCATCTGCCCGCAACTTCCAAGAGATCCACAGAAGATTGTCTATTACTGGACTTGGATTGAGTAGAGATCGCCGCGAGCCGCCGCAAATAATAATTGATGTTTCTGTCGAACAAGCAGTGTTGGCTGATTTATTTGCTGACCCAAGCATTAGCACTAGACGACTTGCACTGCGTCACGGCATTTCCCAAAAATCTGCATGGCGTATTTTGAAGAAGGAAGGGCTACATCCTTATCACTATCAAAGGGTGCAACATCTTCATGGAGACGTTGATTTTCGTCCAAGGTGCGTGATGTCTACTTGGATACTAAGAAAGATCAGAGATAACCCCAACTTCCCTAAAAGAATACTGTGGATGGACGAGGCAAGGTTTACGAGAGACGGTATCGTCAATTGCCGGAATTTGCACAAATGGTGCCCTAAAGGTGAAAATCCAAGGCTAAAACGCTCATCGACATTTCAAGTCAGGTATTCTTTAAATGTTTGGGCTGGTCTCATTGATGATATGTTAATTGGACCAGTGATATTACCATCAACATTGACCGGTGAAAGTTTTTTAAGACTGCTACGAGACGAACTTCCGGAGCTTTTGGAGGATGTGCCATTGGCTTTACGCGCACGAAACCGCATGTATCTACAAATGGATGGATGTCCTGCTCATCATGCAAGGGATGTGCGTTCGTTTTTAAACGAAAATTATGAAAATCGATGGATCGGCCGGCAAGGACCGGTAGCGTGGCCTGCGCGTTCACCCGATATGACTCCCTTAGACTACTTCTTATGGGGGACCATGAAGCAACGCGTTTACAGTACCCCAATCGACAGTGAGGCTGATTTGCGAGAACGCGTTATAAGCTGTGCCAATGCCATTAGTAATGACCCCGAGATGATAAGGAGAGCGACACAACAAATTGTGCAGCGCGCAACTTTGTGTTTACAACAAAGAGGGGGACATTTTGAAAACCTTATGCATTAGATTTTGTTACTGAATAGTATTTAGAAGCAGTAGTTATAAGCTAGATAAATAAATGATTTTAATTGAACTCTTGTGTATTATTTACAAACACAAATAAACGTCTGCTTAAAAGATTAATTGCCGAGAGTCCGGAAGGCGTTTTTTTGTCGTAGTTGATAGAAAATGTTGTGTTTGAGTAACAATTGTACTATTTCACCATAAATAGCCTGTATGATGTAGATTAACTTAAAGAAATAAAAAATGTACATAAAGGGGGTGTTTTATTGAGAAATTTTGCAATTATCGTAAAAATTTGTAAGAAAAAAAAAGTTTTTCGAACAATAAATACCTTATTCACTAATTAAGAACCCCTTTTTTCCTATAATTTTCATTTCAAAAGAAAGTCCTGTTATTTCCAATCAGTAGTAAGTTTATTTTATTGTGATTAATCGTTAGTTCAAAAGTTACATCGCTTTAATAAAAAGAAGGTCACTGTAGAAAAAAAAAACTTTAAAATTGTATAAATAAATTAAGATATTTTTTTAAATTTTTTTATTATGTTTTTCATCGATAAAATTAAGTATATTTTCCCTGTTTTCAATATGTGCACTTTATGAAGACTCACACTGTATAAAATAGATAGAATTATAATGTGATATTGAGATTTTGTGATCGTATGATTATTGTTATTATATTATTAATTTTATTTGATGATGTTTTAGTTTTGTTTTTTATGGGATATCATTTCTTCTTGTAGTCCACCTACCTTTTTTCTTTCCTGTATTTTCACCTTCAACTGCAAACGTAACTTTGTAATCCTATACATTTATATGAGATTACAAAGTTATTCATGCAGTTGGTGTATTTAGAAAACGACCGACATTACAAAAAAAAAAGTTTTTCCCATGATTAAGACAATAAATTCTATTTGTATTCTAAATTTGAAGATTCTATGTCTGCTAGAAGTGCCTTGTACTTATGATGATCGGTGAGTCAGTGAGTCAGTGACAAAATTCAGAAACTTGAAAACTACTGGTTGAAATTGACTGAAAATTTAAATATACCGTGTTTATACAATGGCTGATTAGTTACTGAAAATTCAGGCTTCTTGTTTTATCCACAACGAAATTATAGAGGAGTCGAAAATAGTCTGAATTGCTTCGAGAAAAGTATGGTACGACTTTGCAGATAATGCCGACTGCCACGAGTCTTTGCATTTAGAACCTAGAGCTCTCATTTCAAAGGCACACATTCCACTGAGCTACCAACGATAGTAAAATATGAGCAGTGGGAGAGCCACGCTTCGGCATAAATGGGCCGGCTCGACCGGAGTAATACCGCGTCCTCACAGAAAACCGGCGTGAAGCAGTGTATGCGCTGTGTTTCGCTGCGTGAGTGAGGGTACCGGAGGCCCAATCCAGGGGAAGGGGGGTTAAATGGTAAGCAGCGCACTTGTGACACCACTGGTGTTGCAGGTGTCCATGGGCGGCGGTATACGCTTACCATCAGGTGATCCGTGGGCTCGTCTGCCACCTATATCATAAAAAAAATGAGCAAACAAAATAATTAATTCCACAATAGAACTCCCCCTACTGTTAAAGGTATATTATCCATTTGGCAAACACAGGGAGGGTTCCCACGATTTGATTGACACCTGTCAAAAATAATTTCGCTTTTGATCCGCCCCGGGGCGCCACTGCGCTATGAATACAGATCGCCAGAGTCAATGATGGTGGATTGGAAAAAAAATGGTGATTTAAAGTCTTGTCATTCAAATTGGGGTTTAAAATTCTGAGATCGTACATTTTTATACCAGTGGAAGTGATGTTGAGGGCGTGAAAAACCGCCATGTCTCGGAATAGGTCATAGAGTAAGTACAGATAGCCACACATCACGTCAATACTACAGTCTGTCAAGATTCCCCAATTGATGTTTTAATTCAAGTAAGAAATATGTTCCTAGTGTTTGTCGTCGCTAGTGTGCCTTTGTTAAGGCACACTAGCGACGACAATCGATTTTAATTTTTAGCTACTTAACCGGTTCTATTTTAAACCATTTCGGGGTTACAACCTCTCGGCAAACACTTATACTATTATTAAATAACCATGCACAAAAGTCACCTTGAGATCTTCTAACTTCATTTCATATTATCAAGAAAAGTGAAGATGAGTTGAACATAGGAGACAAGTGAAACTTGTTTGATTGAACTTAGAGAAGAGCTCTAGGGAGGAATCAAACAAAATGATAATTAATTTTATAAACGTGTTCGAGTCAAAGGACCCAAATAACACGTTCCCAAAAAGTAATAAAAACATTAAAATGTTAAAATATTTTGATGTCTGCATCGATTCAACGTGGTTAAGTATTTCCGGAAAAAAATTTTGCTAGTGCGATGTAACTTTGCACAGCGCCATCTAGTAGCGATTGTTGGAACCTTTTTGGTTGTTGCTAGTGAGAAGAGTTCGGGCTTGTTGAACCATTTCCGCGCCACGAAAGAAATCTCGCGGCAAAACACGAATAAAATTTTAGATTACGTGTATAAATACATTAGTATCCTAACTTACTGACGCCCTCTGGTCTAGATTTTAGGCGATGGGTAGCCCTAACTAGCGACACCAATCGATTTAAATTGTTAGCTACTAAACCGGATCTATTTTAAACAATTGCAGGGCTACAACCTCTCGGCAAACACCTATACTATTTATTAAATAACCATGCACATATGTTGGGTTCACTGCGTACGCGAAAAATTGATTACCGCCAAACGCGGCCACTTTTAGCGTGAATCAATTTTTCGCGTACAAAAACGGACCCAACATTTGTGCATGGTTATTTAATAAATAGTATAAGTGTTTGCCGAGAGGTTGCAACCCCAAAATTGTTTTAAATGGATGCGGTTTAGTAGCTAAAAATGAAAATCGATTGGCGTCGGTAGTGTGCCCTACCCGTAACCTTAAGGCGATGGGTAGACACCAATCGATTTAAATAGTTAGCTACTAAACCGTATCTATATTAAACAATTTTGGAGCGGTAAATAAATAGTATAGGTGTTTGCTAAAAAACTGGAGCCCGAAATTTTTGAAAATAGATCTGCTTTAGTAGGTATTAAAATAAATTGCCGTAGCTAGTGGTAAAACCCTTCACTTTAAAGAATAGATAAGTTCCTTCCTTCATTTTTCGGCTCACCTACCGCAGTGTCTCAAGACGAAAGTCTTCAATGCGTGTGTGTTGCCAGTGATGACATACGGAACCGAAACGTGGCCGCTTAAGGAGGCTCAAAGTCACTCAGAGAGCAATAGAGAGAGCTACGCTCGGAGGCGGCACAGGACCGATCTGTGTGGAGAACATTGGGGGAGGCCTATGTCCAGCAGTGGACGTCTATTGGCTGAAATGATGATTAAGTTCCTCCCCGAAATTTTCCATTTGTATGTACAGTCACGAGCACTAATAAGTATACAAT
The DNA here is from genome assembly GCA_019059595.1 of Marasmia exigua. NCBI lineage: Eukaryota > Metazoa > Arthropoda > Insecta > Lepidoptera > Crambidae > Marasmia > Marasmia exigua. Next base: position 842,988 of record CM032491.1, on the reverse strand, counting down.
CGCATTCAAATATGAATCTTATTATTATAATCCTTTTGATTTCCCTCAGTAATAAAAAGTATGTATATTCCTTGGTTAAGTTCCTCTCCCAACATAACATTAAATTATAAATAAATTCCCAATTTTATGTTTGTGTATTATATTACTTGTTCATCGCTCTCTACCCATCCTAAAACCTTCCTCGCCTGACGCTTCAATGATCGATCAATGATCATACATCCAAAACGTGACAATTGCAGCAGTAATTCTCAGTCTGGACAGAGCTGTCAAGACACCAATGAGGAGTGTATTGCCACACCCAAAAATAAGAAGCAGAAGAATCCTTTTGACATTTTACTTAGATGATTTTTTTTTCCTTTGACATTTATTAATATTAAACACCCTTGACTATTTGAATATCGTTTGACAATTATTTGATTTATGCAAGTGCTTTTTTATTTTTTTAATTTAATTCAATTGTATTATTTATGTAAAATTTAAATTTGTGTGCGTGTTGGAATCATTTCTGTAAGCCACAGGTATACTGTAATAATAAATAAATACATAAATAAATTACTCTGGTATAAAAGTCGAGGTGTTTACATTTCATTGCAGGCGACTGTACAGTCAACGTACAATACTGTTAAATTTCTACAATCGATTCTCAACTTAATGTCACACACGTTTGGTTCAGCATCATATTCATATTCTTTATTATTCCTTGTAGGTCAGGCTTAGGTCAAATCTAGGTCTTAAATTAAAGTGCTGTCAGTGTTGAAATGGGCCCTGTTTAGGCTCGGTTTACTTTATAATATTTATTTTATAATTATTTCCTTTATTTTATTTTGTGTAACAATTAAACTGTATGATGATGACATAACATTGTATGAAAGTTTGGCGATTAAAAAGAGTAACTGGCGAGTTTCTTGCCGGATCTTCTCGACCAGAAACAACTTTCCGCAAATAAATAATTATTTGACTTGACTTGACTACAATATTTGTAGCAATTTATAAATTGTGCTATTTTATTTTAATTCATATTAATTAATTTATTCATTTATAAAAAGTTACAATAAATGCAATTAAGTTAACATAACATAGTGATGTGACGATTTTAATTTACATGAATTATCATTTTGTGGATATGGTTTGGTATACTATACCTACTATGCTATGTGACAGCTATCACATATTTATATATCTATCATAGTTAATTACAATTTTGACTGACCGGATGGCGCAATTGGTAGTGACCCTGCCTCTTACGCCAAAGGTCGTGGGTTCGATCCCCACCTTTTTTTTTTTTTGACGCTGGGGAATGCCTCCTTATGCATACCCTCTTGCCGGGGGGCAGGCGGGTTATGTCGGGCTATCCTCTGGCGGGGGCTTCTCCTAGCGAGAAGCTGGCCAGAGGCATACCGACTAAACCCCAGCGACGCTCCCTCATGGCCAGAGTGGGGAGGGGACATGAGTACGGGTTAAAGAACCTTACTTCACGTCCCTCCCCAGGCGGAGGACCCACTTACACTGCGGGCCCGATACTGCCTCCCCCAGTCAAGCTGGGGGGGGGCTTCGATCCCCACCCTGGACATACGTTAGTGCGATGAACACTTGTGTTTGTTCAGTGTCTGGGTGTAATATATGTATTTAAGTATATATTTGTGTTCCTCTGTTGTCTGATATCTGTAACACAAGTGCTTAAGCTACTTAGTACGGAATAAGGTCAACCTATGAGATGTTATGAGAATTATTATTATTATTATAAATTAATGATTGAATTTTAAGCTGGGTTTTTGTTCAGTACTTGTATTTTGTTGTAGTTAAATAGGAACATTGTACCTACCTAGGTATATAACTACTTGGGTGAACTAATTGTGCCCTTCGGTGTTTCTCCGTGGACTGTATTTAACGTGACTTATTGACTCGTCAAAATAATACAAATTAACGTTGAAATTAAATTCCAATTTATTTTCCTTGTGTTTTACACAGATATTTTACAAGTGACAAAATAACAATAGACAATCGATGTGCCGTGTGATCCCGGCAGAGTAGAATAGGCCACCCTCACTCTTACCGAGGTGTCGTAAAAGGCGACTAAGGTAAATCTGCTGGCATGATCATCAGCACCCAGAGAAAGAAAACTCTGCATTCATATCAAAACCCTCGCCAACCCGTCTGCCAAGCGTGGTGAGTATGGCAATTACCCCTCATGTGATTGAGGGAGGCCCGTGCCCCAGCAGTGGGGACTTAAATGGGCTGATGATGATGATGATGATTTCATAAGAAAAAGTTAAACTGGATCTATTTTAAACAATTTCGGGGTTACAATATCTCGGCAAACACTTAAAAGTACTATTTATTAAATAACTATGCACAAATGTTGGGTCCAACGCGTACTCCAAAAGCGGCCACTTTTATCGTGAATTAATTTTTCGCGTACAAAAACGGACCTAACATTTGTAGAAATGTTTGTACAATTTTGTATAAATGGAAAATATCGGGAAGGAACTTATCTATTCTTTAAAGTGAAGGGTTTCACCACTAGCTACGGCAATTGATTTTAATACCTACTAAAGCAAATCTATTTTCAACAATTTCGGGGCTCCAGTTTTTCAGCAAACACCTATACTATTTATTTACCGCTCCGAAATTGTTTAATATAGATCGGGTTTAGTTGCTAACAATTTAAATCGATTGGTGTCGCTAGTTAGGGCTACCCATCGCCTTAAATCTAGACCAGAGGGCGTCAGTAAGTTAAGATACTAATGTATTTAAACACGGAATCTAAAATTTTATCCGTGTTTTGCCGCGAGATTTCTTTCGTGGTGTGGAAATGGTTCAACAAACCCGAACTCTTCTCACTAGCTACAATCAAAAGGTTCCAACAATCGCTACTAGATGGCGCTGTGCAAAGTTACATCACACTAGCAAAATTTTTTCCGGAACTACTTAAGCACGTCGAATTGAGGAAATCTCTAACTTGTTATTTTAATGTTTCTATGACTTTTTGGAGAACGTGTTATTCGGGTCCTTAGACTTGATTAACACGTGTACAAATTGTTTCTTGATGGTTTGCTTATGGTTCTATAATTCGTCCCTCTTTCAGTTCAATCAAACACTTTTTTCCTATCTCCTATGTTCCACTTCTCTCACTTTTCTTTTTCTTGACAATATGAAATGAAATTAGAAGACCACGGAAATTAAAATATAATAACGATTTATTACTATCATCAATACCACCATAGTGTAGAGACATGTAGTTGACAAAAAAAGCTGCCAAGTGCGAGTCGGTCTTTCGTGTTTTGCCGCCAATCGAATTGCTTCTAAAACGGATTTATTTTAAACGATTTCGAAGCTCCAGTCATTAAGTCTAATCTTATAATAATGCACTACTTTTGGATCTGTTTTTGCACTTGAAATTTGGATTAACGCCATAAGTGGTCACTTTTGGTGGTAATTCAAATTTCGAGTAGGTACAAAAGCAGACCAAAAATTGTTAACTTTTCGTAACGTGATTCGTGGTATAGCTGGAAAACGTGTCCATGACCCAGTGGCCTGATTCCCCTATCTAAGGGTGCAACTACTACTATGTAATCTTCGCACTTGGTGAGGGTCGGGTTTCGGGGTAAACCCTTTACCCGGGCTGCATCTCGCGCCATATCTTGGCGCGGTGTTTTCGCTCCTCTGGGAGAGGAGGCCTCCCGACGCTGCGCAGTTAGGGCGGTCTTCGACATCTAATAAAGGGGTCTGCCGACGGCCTATTTGGCGCTAGTCTGTCAGGAAGGTGGGGAAAGGGGTAGTCGCCGTGTTCAGTCTCGATTGAGATGTACTCAGCGAGCTCTTTTGCTGTAGAATTTTTTTTTGTGTGCAGTTTTTCTTTTTTTTTTTAATTATTTTTAAATTATTTCTTTTGTAGTTTGTACATTTCCCTCAGTCGGTCTCTCAGCCCGTCAAGCCATTGCTGGCTGTCGTCTTCCGTTTCCTGCTGGGCCGGCAGGATTCGGAGCAGTTCATTTCCCTCGTCGTCGCTAGGGAGTAGTAGCACTCGCGACGTGTGTTTACGTACGCGCCCTTATGGGCGGCTTTACGTCGCTGGAGGGGAGCGAAACCCTGGAGGTGCCTGTGGGGGCCGTTGTCGGCCCGGTCGAACATGCGACGCGTTAGCCTTACCACAAACTCCTCCAGGGATGGCATCTCCAGGTCCGCGGCTATGGACGCGTTGCGGACGTAGCGCCCCGCTCCTGTAACGACGCGGAGGGAAATGTTCTGCTGTGCCTGCAGTCGGTTCCGCTGTTGTGTACTGCACAGGTTGTACCAAGCTGGGGTGGCGTATGTCAACCTTGTACGTATGTACGTTTTGTACACACGTACTTTGTTGCTAGAGGCAGCGCGGGTGATGTTAACATAGGTCTAAGTACGGCGCGTGCAAGCTTAGCCATGTTGGTCACATGGTTCACCTGCGGTACCATCCCCAGGGACCGATCTATGTAACATTCGAGAAATTTCGCGTGGGTGCTCCATGCCACTTGGTGTCCCAGAAAATTCAGTGGGAATCCGCATTCTCTATGTTTACAGTACAAACATTTGTGTGCGTAAACATGTTTGTTTGTATTGGTCTGGGTGTTTTCTATGTATTATATGTATGTATTTACAAAAGAAAAGTATTATACGTATATATTTGTAATCCCGCTGTTGATTCTGATATCCGTAACACAGGTGCTTGAGCTACCTATCTCGGAGTCAGATCAATGTATGTGATGTTGTGAAATATATATTTTGTGTTATTTATCGATTCACAATGTTTCAGGTATGATAGCAAACTTTATCTTTCCTTCTTTTTTTGTCTTTATCTTTGAAGTGATCCGAAATAAATATATCGGTTGTGTTTTCTTGCAATGGCCGAGTCAAATATTCAATAACCGATTGCCAAGTTAATAATAACCGACTTGGTGACATAAATCTCACAACTGAGTGCGAAACTTGGATTTTATGACAAGTTTTGTTTTTTTTTATGGGATATCATTTCTTTTTGAAGTTTACCTACTTTTTTCTTTCCGGTACCTTCACCTTCAGCTGCAAATGTAACTTTGTAATCCTGTACATTTATAAGATATTACAAAGTTATTCATGCAGTTGGTGTATTTAGAAAACTGGACCGAATACAAAAAAAAAATGTTTATACATGATTAAGTCACTAAATTATATTTGTATTCTAAATTTGAAGCTTCTATGTCTGCTAGAAGTGCCTTGGACTTATGATGATCGGTGATTCAGTGACTCAGTGAGTGAGTGAGTGACAAAATTCAGAAACTTTAACAAGTGGTCATTCTTAAACTATTCGTTCAAATTGACTGAAATTTTAACATACTGTGTTTATACAATGCCTGATTAGTTACTGAAAATACAGGCTTCTTATTCTATCTACAACGAAATTTAATAAAAAAAATAGGGGGGTCGAAAATAGCATGAATTGCTTCGAGAAAAGGATGGTACGGCCCGTGCCGCTTTTTTTGCTCGACTTGGCGGAGGCACTGCCGTGCTCCCAGATTACTTGCCTATAGGTTTCATTTTACCCAAATGTGGATTTATTTATAATTATTTTATCTACAACGAAATTTAATAAAAAAATTGGGGGGTCGAAAATAGCATGAATTGCTTTGAGAAAAGGATGGTACGGCCCGTGCCGCTTTTTTTGCTCGACTTGGCGGGGGCACTGCTGTGCTCCCAGTTTACCTAAATGTGGATTTATTTATAATATAGTTAGTTGTAAATTTCCTCATAGATTCAAAACGTCTAACTCAGCTGATGAGCAGGCCTTCCTGACATCGACTTCAAACTCGTCAAAAATCAATTTACGATCAAAACAAAATGCGACCTCCTCAGTCTAAAAGATATAGCTAGTGATGTGCACGAAGCCGCAGTGGCCTTTAGAGGTCGACGTTTACTTACAGGTGGCGCGATGTAGGCGACGTGGCCTCGCGCTCAAGGGGGCCTCGCGCTCAAAGGGGCCTCGCGCCCAAGAGGGCCTTACAAGGAACTCGTCCCAGAAACGTAGGATTTTTTTTGCTGGCCACTGTTCTATCCTAACCTAACCAATATTTTTGGTTTTGTAGAGTTTAGTACCTAGGTATTACCGCCACAAAAATATTGGTTGGGTTAGGTTAGAACCAGCAAAAAAATCCCATAATTTCGGGACGAGTCTTAATAGGGCGAGTTTTCCCCCACCCAACACGGGGTTAGGGGGAAACTCGCCCTAGTTGATCCTACTAAAAATTTTTTGCTTGCGATGCCCTTCCGAGGGCAAAGAAAAACGCTCTACTCTTAGTTTCATTACAATCAATAAAAAACCAGTGGCAGCGCCATTGGTTTGTAAAAGGGATCTTAAGTCATTATGCAGGTGGTCTGGAAGAAACCGATAAGACCGCCTTATTGTCTGTCTGTTGTTTTTATGTGATTGGGGGCAGACGAGCTGACGGATCACCTGGTAAGCGATTGCCGACGCCCATGAACTCCCGCGACACTAGTGGAGTCACAAGCTCTGCTAACTTTTAAGCCCCCCTTATCCCCGGATTGGTGACACAGCACTGTGCTGCTTCACCACGGTTTTCTGTGAGGCCATGGTATCACTCCAGTGTCGAGTTGGCCTATTCTTCCCGAAGCGTGGCTCTCCCACGGTCCAAACTGTTGTAGTTGTTGTATCATACTTGTTTTTTTGTTTTTGTGCAATAAAGATTATCTACCTATCTATTTGACGAGCCGATTGGAGTAGTAGCTTAGTGAACGCTGCCTCTGGTGCAAGGGTTGCGGGTTCGATCCCCGCACAGTACAAACATTTGTGTGCATGAACATGTCTGTTTGTATTGGTCTGGGTGTTTCCTATGTATTAAGTATAAGTATGTATTTACAAAAGAAAAGTATTAAGTATATGTACTTATATATTTGTAATTCCGCTGTTGGTTTTAATATCCGTAACACAATTGCTTGAGCTACCAATCTCGGAGTCAGATCAATGTATGTGACGTTGTAAAACATTTATTTATGTATTTATCTATAATAATAATTCTCACAACATCTCATAGGTTGACCTGATTCCGTACTAAGTAGCTTAAGCACTTGTGTTACAGATATCAGACAACAGAGGAATACAAATATATACTTAAATACATATATTACACCCAGACACTGAACAAACACAAGTGTTCATCGCACGAATGTTTGTCCAGGGTGGGGCTCGAACCCACGACCTTTGGCGTAAGAGGCAGGGTCACTACCAATTGCGCCATCCGGTCAGTCATGTATGGAATGTAAACAAGGTCAAAGGAATGCTCAACTTTCTGTATTTATTCTGTGACTACGCCTCGAGGGACGTACCTCACTAGTCGTAGGGTGTAATAGGCCTCCCGCGGAGAGGAAATGAAGACGCCGCATCTTCCGCTCCTGCCGCCATCTGCCGGTAACTCGGCTTACTTGTGGGTATTCATTTTGGGCGCGCAAACAAAATGTTGCGAACGACGGAAGCTTCTCGATTCGATATGGAAGTCGAACCAGAAAGTGTGGACGAATGTATGAAATTTAATTTCCAATTTCGAGTGCAAGAGAATTGGGTTCTAGCGAATAAAATCGTATACTGCTCAACATTGGGAGAGCTATGATTCTGCATGATTGGGGCGGATCGACCACAGAAAACCAGCGTGAACCACCGCATATTATAATAATCTTATCTTATCTGTTAGGGGGTCATTTTCATGGGGCAGGTCGACCCTAAGGGATCTTTTGTACCTCCCCTATCTTTTGCGCTCCTACTCACGAAAGATTCGTTTCATCAGCATCACGATGTCTTTCGGATTGAAGTGCCTGTAGTCTCCTGGTTTAGGATAAGCGTTACCTAGAAGACACATTCTGCCTCTGGCTAGTGAGTCGCATTCACATAAAAGATGTTCTATGGTTTCCGTCTCCTCCTTGCATGCTCTGCAGTCACTGTTCGATGTTATGTTCATCTTCATCAGTATTTTGTTCGTTGCATAATGCCCTGTTAACGCTCCTAAGAGCATCCTTGTCTGTTGTCTATTGCCGCCGAGAAAATATTTTTTCCATATCTTCGTATTGTCTCCTATGAAGGCCTTTGAATGTTTCATTCCTAGTTTGAGAGTATTATTATGGTAATACTCTTTGAGTACCGCTGTGCTCTGTTACGCTGCGTGAGTGAGGGTACCGGAGGCTCATTCGTTCCTTCCACTCGACCCCATCGGTGGTGTCGTATGGAATCTCTAATTCATATGACACCACCCTAGTGATGTCCAGAAACGCGTGTTTTTGACAAACAGCTCCCAGTTCATTAAAATTAATAAATAAATATCATCACATACATTGATCCGACCCCAAAGTAATTATTTTAAGTTATCTATAGTTAAACGATACCTGATTAATAAATGCATTTTATGTCGTCAGTATTAGTACCCATGTCCATTGTGAAAAATTAAAATATTCGGACGGAAAGACAATATTATGCAATGAACAATGTGTCAAGATGACCATTTGAGTGACAGATAAATACAAACATTATCAAATGACATACCTCATTAATGAAACTGCTGGAACTCAAGGTGAAATATTGGTTCACCCTCATTCTTACCGAGGTGTCGTAAAAGGCGACTAAGGTAAAGCTGCTGGCATGATCATCAGCGCCCAGAGAAGGAAAACTCTGCATTTATATCAAAACCCTCGCCAACCCGCCTGCCAAGCGTGGTGAGTATGGCATTTACCCCTCATGTGATTGAGGGAGGCCCGTGCCCCAGCAGTGGGGACTTAAATGGGCTGATGATGATGATGATGATTGATTCACGCTAATAGTGGCCGCTTTTGGCGGTAATCAACCTTTCGCGTACATTACGGACCTAACATTTGTGCATGATTATTTAATAAATAGTATAAGTGTTTGCCAAGAGGTTGTTACCCCGAAATTGTTTAAAATAGATCCGGTTTAGTAGCTAAAAATTAAAATCGATTGGCGTCGCTAGTGTGCCCCACCCGTCACCTTAAGGCGACGGACATCACTAACTAGCGACACCAATCGATTTAAATTGTTAGCTACTAAACTGTATCTACATATTTCAAACCATTTTGGAGCGGGAGTCTGTAAGCAAATATTTATACTATTTATTTAATAATTGTCCTTACTAATCTGTTTAAACTATTTATTAATCTGTTTTTGCACTCGAAATTTGGATTAACGCCATAAGTAGCCCTTTTTGGCGGTAATTACTTTCATGAGTGGATAGCTCGTCTTTTTTTTTTTGACTTAATTTGACTTAATCGATTTCAACCTTTATGTTTTTAGTAATTATGCTTTTTTTTTATTATTAATTTTGACATTTATATATTATAATAATCTCAATGTAGGTGCGGGTGGTTTGTAAGTGTGTTTTGTTCTTTTATTTAATTTTAGTTATAGCTTTTAAATTACTTGAATTTTTCTATTGTATTTTGACTGTTATTATTTATTTAACTATTATTATTCGTCTATTTTTTTGTTTTTTGCATTTATTTTATAATTTACGTTTGACATGTAATTTTCTGTGGAAACTTTGCTGATTTGTGTACTATTTAATTGTGTAAATTATTCAAAATTACAAAATTGTTTGTTTCCCAAATAAATAAATAATTCAAATTTCGAGTACAAAAGCAAACCCCATAGTTAAGTATAAAGTATTAAATAAATAGTATAAGTGTTATCCGAGAGGCTGCAGCTTCGAAATTTTAAAAAAATATCCGGTTTAGTAGCTAACGATTTAAATCAATTGGCGTCGCTGGTATGCCCAACCCGTCACCTTAATACTTTTGTTTTGTAAATACATACTTATAATAATACTACATACAGGAGTCTCCCTGCGTGATCGTATCAGAAATGATGAGATCCGCAGGAGAACTAAGGTCACAGACATAGCCCAAAGGATTGCATGCCTCAAGTGGCAATAGGCAGGGCACATAGCGAGGAGAACAGACGAACGTTGGGGCGGAAAGGTCCTCGAGTGGAGGCCACGTACAGGAAGTCGCTGCCGTGGCGTTCCCACAAGGTGGACTGACGATCGGTTGAAGATCGCGGGAATCCATTGGATGCGGGCGGCACAGGACCGATCTGTCTGGAGAACATTGGGGGAGGCTTATGTCCAGCAGTAGACGTCAATTGGCTGAAATGATGTTAATGATGACTTATAATACATAAAAAAACACCCAGACCAATACAAACAGAAATGTTTATGCTCACAAATGTTTGTTTTCGGGATCGAACCCGCAATCCTTGCACCTGAGGTAGCGTTCACTACCATTTGGTCCAAATAGGTCGTCTCGATGTGGGAAGTAGGTACCGGGTCTGACAGCTAATTGTGTTTCCTTTTGATTCACTCCCCTTTGTTGGACAAAGCTAGGGGTGGCATTCCAAGATGTACAAAACATTATTGATTTTATTTATACCTTACTAATCAATTGTCGCCCTGTTGGTCTAGTGATTTTTTCATTTATATCTTTATTAGGGCGACGGGAATCGATTTAAATTGTTAGCTACTATACTATTTTAAACAATTTCGGAGCGGGAGTCTCTAAGCAAACATTTATACTATTTATTTAATGCGTAGGTACAACATTTTGATCTGTTTTTGCACTCGAAATTTGGATTAACGCCATAAGTAACCGATTGGCGGAAATTCAAATTTTGAGTACGAAAGTAAACCCAAATGTATAAGTAATTAGGGAATAGTATTAATGTATATTTCGAGAGGCTGCAGCTTCGAAATTGTTAAAAAGATATCCGGTTTAGTTGCTAATTGGCGTCTATAGTGGAAAAAATGTTATAGTGACGGGTAGGGCACACTAGCGACGCCAATCGGATCTATTTTAAACAATTTCGGGGTTACACGTTCTCGGCAAACACTTATTCTATTTATTAAATCACCATGCATAAATGTTGGGTCCGTTTTTCTACGCGAAAAATTGATTCACGCCAAAAGCGGCCACTTTTGGCGGTAATCGAAAATTCGAGTGCAAAAGCAGACCAAACCGTTAACTATAAGTATTAAATAAATAGTATAGGTGTTTGCCGAGAGATTGTTACCCCGAAATTGTTAAAAGTAGCTCCGTTTTAGTAGCTAAAAATTAAAATCCGATGGCGTCGCTAGGATAGGAAGAATTTGAATTACAGTGACAGGCCATAGACGGTGGTGCCAACTGGTGCCATCCATTTGAAACTGAGTAAGATTATTTTTCCTTAAGTCAGTACAAAGTGGTGCCACCTATGGTAACCGTACGTCCCCTGCCAGCCCTGCATACTCGCAGCGCCCCGCGGCGTCACTCCTCAATTAGCTAATGACGGGCGCGACTTTGTACGGACAAACGGACATGTCAATAGTTTGTTTTGCTTTGTCAATTGAGAAATTTGGTGCGAAGTCATTAGTTCAAGGTGAAAAGTTTGGATTAATTGAAGTTTTTCTGAGTTTACTCGCGGAACTTTCTACCACGTACCTAAGTTCTGTGGAACGGTGTGGCTGCAGGAGTATTTCCCGACGGCTACGACTTAGGGACCTTTAAGAGAAGAGCGTACTCTTTTTTAAAAAGGCCGGCAACACATTAGCGATGTCTCTGATTTGGCGGATGTTCATGGGCGGCGTTGGTTACTTTCCATCAGGTGACTCGCTTGTTTGTTTGTCGCCTCTAGCATAAAATAAAACTCAAAGCTCTTAGGTTTCATTTATTTGAGGATAGCCAACAAAACATACATCATTACACGCTAGAAGGAAAAACTTACATATACATTCCAAGATGCTGTCTTAATTAAAGGCTATCACGACATGCTTATAACATTTTAAATAGGAAACACAAAAAGAAGAATAGGAAAAGTCAGAAGCAGACTCATCTCTTTCCAGCAAGAAAGTGACATCGTGTAAAACCATATGTTCGGAGCTCAAAAGGATATAACAGGATCCTTATAAGATTTGCTGTCTGTCTATATTTCAGGAATAAGGTGACAACGGTTTTTTTTCCTTGATAGGTGGCAGACGAGCAGACGGATCACCAGATGGTAAGCGATTGCTGCCGCCCATGGACACCCACGAAATTTTTCTTTTTAATAAATTTGCTTGGTCATGAAAAATGTCAAGTTCGAGCAGTCTGTGCCACTCATTATATGCAATTACAAATCTAGTAACTGGCGCATGCAAACCCAGATTAGTTCTAACTATGATGGGGGATTTTGAAAAAATGATTAGGTCTACGTCGACTACTTGGGCTGTGACATAAGCTGAGTGAGGGCCATTTATACTAGACGTACATAACACATCATAATATTCATTTAGGCACTGTCTGGACATGATTGAATATAGTTTTGTTTTTTTTTTTTTATTTCCTTTTGTTTTATTTTTATGTATTTTTAATTGTTTTATGTTTTGTTTTCTGTTTGTGCCAAATTGTGTTCTGTTTACAATTGCTATATGTCCTGTGTTGTGATGTCTATAATAATAAATATTTTCTTTATTTCTTACTTAGCAGGGGGACACAAATTTGAATTCGATGCGGGCCAGTATGCCGGTGCCAACGGAGGTGATGCCTTGACATCGCTTCCGTTGTAATTGCAACTTGGGCTCTTCTCTTGCTTACCATCAGGCTGAGGAGAGTGCCTATATACTGTGCCTCTATAAAAAACGATTTTATTTAAAGTGACGGGTAGGGCACACTAGCGACGCCAATAGATTTTAATTTTTAGCTACTAAACCGGATCTATTTTAAACAATTTCGGGGTTACCACCTCTTGGCAAACACATAAACTATTTATTAAATAACCATGCACAAATGTGGCGTTTTTCGCGTACAAAAACGGACCCAACATTTGTGCATAGTTAATTATAATGTATCAATACGGGGATTAACACGATATTTATTATGTGAAACAACATTGTGTACTCACATATTTGGCTCGTCCGCTCGCGACCACGGCTGCTGTAACGTAGCCGAAACGTCGAGCCAAATATGTGAGTACACAAGTTGTTTCACATAATAAATATCGTGTTAATCCCCGTATTGATACATTATAGTTATAATGCAACGCGAAAATCTAAAAAACTATTTGTGCATAGTTATTTAATAAATAGTTTATGTGTTTGTAGAGAGGTTGTAACCCCGAAATTGTTTTAAATAGATCCGGTTTAGTAGCTAACAATTAAAAACGAATGGTGTCGCTAGCTACCCGTCGCCTTAAGGGGAAATGGCTCGTGCATGATTGTCCCTCCTATCATTATTTTAAGGTTATTCCTAGTGAGGTTTACAAGTCCTTTGCTAGTCGCGGGTTTGTCGTTGGCATTGCCAATTTTGATTGCCTGCAATCTGTAGTCTACAGCCATCTTTGGTTTGGTTGTTCTGTGGATCTTTGGCGTATCCAAGGGCGAATCTATCACGGGGTGTAAGTGACCACCTGTGGCCTCACTCAACCCTTCCGCCATTACTGCATTACGCGGTGTCGGGTCTCCGCGAACCCCTAATTGAGTGGCGTGTTTGTCCAACAAATTATATTAATAGCTTCTGAGGTATTGACGACTTTAGCGCTGTGGTTGGAGCGGTTGAGTCGCGGGTTCGATTCCCGCATCAACACAAAATGTTTGTTTATGAAGCAGATATTTGTGTTGGGTCTGGGTGTTTGTGGTGTCTTCGTTGGTGGTTTGGAAGGGAAGTGCAAGAGAAAACTTAAGTTTAGAATCAATTCAATTCGTTTATCGCGTGTCACATTACAAAACTTATTTATTAGTGTCGCTCGAATTGCACTTTTAATTCCCAAAATGTGGTTTTCAATAAATGATTCGAGTATTGAATATAAGTTTGTATATAGCATAGCTCACGATAGCACAAGACAAACCTCTGTGGATTAATGTGCTGTCTTATTATTTGTACATGTATAATTTGTAATGTTATTTGATAATAAATTAAAAAAAAAAGAAAAACAATCACATAGGTGGAATAAGTATGAAGGTAATGTGACGCACTGTAAGGGTATAGCAAATATAGAGTGACACCTGACAAAATATGGATGTTTGTCTGAATCTAGGGGCACGGCAGTGCCCCCGCCAAGTCGAGCGAAAAAAGCGGCACGGCCGTACCATCCTTTTCTCAAAGTAATTCAGGCTATTTTCGACTGCCCTATTTTTTATTATTAACTTCGTTGTGGATAAAACAAGAAGCCTCAATTTTCAGTAACTATTCAGGTATTGTATAAACACGGTATTTTTAAAATTTCAGTCAATTTGAACCAGTAGTTTAAGATTGAAAACTTGTTAAAGTCTCTGAATTTTGTCACTCACTCACTGACTGACTCACTGACTCACCGATCATCATAAGTACAAGGCACTTCTAGCAGACATAGAAGCTTCAAACTTAGAATACAAATAGAATTTAGTGTCAAAACTTTTTTTTTAGTAATTTCGGTCTAGTTTTCCGCACCAACTGCATGAATAACTTTGTAATCTCATATAAATGTATAGGAATACAAGTTACGTTTGCAGTTGAAGATGAAGGTACCGGAAAGAAAAAAAAAATAGGTGGACTTCAAGAAGAAATGATATCCCATAAAAAACAAAATTTGTCAAAAAATCCAAGTCTCTCAACTCAGTTGTTGTACCGTGAGAAGTTGTGAGATCTACGAGTATGTTACCAAGTCGGTTATTAACTTGGCGATCGGTTATTGAATATTTGACTCGGCCATTGCATGAAAACACAACCGATTGCCAAGTGACTTGGTAACATAGATCTCATAACTTTTCACGGCAGAACAACTGTGTGCGAGACTTGGATTTTTGTCAAGTTTTAATTTTTAATGGATCTATTTAACTGCAACAAGTTGAAATGTTTCTTTACGAGTATCTTTGAGTTTAAATACATGTTCTCTATTTGTTTTCTATTATCGTCCTTAAAAATTATTGTCACAACACAACAACTCTGTCAGCAATCATTATTATATACCTACTAACCGAGAGAAGGGTCTGGAAACCTAATAGCACAGGTTTTTTTTTCAAAAAATCTATTTCCGCGACTGTTGCACTTGGGGTCTCGGGTTCGATCCCTGACTTTTTCTCTTAAAAATTCTCAGTGTTAGCCCGGAGTCTGGAAGTTGGCGGTCTTGTACCCCCGTGCCTCGGAAAGCACGTTAAGCCGTTGGTCCCGCGCCTAATCCCTCTTCCCATCAAAATAAGAGGGTACGGGAATAGAGAGTGCACTTGTGTCTGCGCAAATACTTGTGCACTATAATATGTCCTGCGTCGATGGCTGATCGCTGAGATTGGCCGCCATGACCGAAATATCGGTTTGGAGGACACTTTTACATTTATTGTAATTGCTAAACAGAGAACAATAAAACTAATCTAAATCTCTACTCTACTCTTTCTTAAGACTGTATTTTTTTATATGATATAGGTGGCAGACGAGCAGACGGATCACCTGATGGTAAGCGATTACCGCCGCCCATGGACGCCTGCAACACCAGTGGTGTCACAAGTGCGCTGCTTACCTTTTGACCTCCCTTTCCCTGGATTGGGCCTTCGGTACCCTCACTCACGCAGCGAAACACAGCGCATGCACTGCTTCACGCCGGTTTTCTGTGAGGACGTGGTATTACTCCGGTCGAGCCGGCCCGTGGCTCTCCCACTGTTAAAATTTTTGTATTTTTGTATATAAAAATTAATTATATATTAGATTGTGTCACTATCATAAGTATATACAATATAAATGTAACTATTTAAAATAGGTATTATAAATCTAAAATAATCTAACAACGCCGTAATGTAAAAGATAAACTCTAGTCCTCAAGAGACAGGATTACCTAGTTTGAGGGCTACCAGTACTGTAAAACATTTATAAACTTTTAAAAAATAAAGATTTATTTATTTATTTTTTCCAATAAGCGAAAACTGACTGACCGATGAAGTAAGTCTGTTCTGTTACAGGGGTAGTCCTGTGGCTTGATCATACAACTTGTGCGAGCCATCCGTGTACAGAGCAACCTTGATTATCTGGGTCGTCAACCGCTCGTTGGACAGACCACCTGCCTTCATCACGGCCTCCACATGCGGGCCCAGGAAATGGTGCCCATTGTGGGCCTTCTTGAAGTTCACCGCCACGTTCCCTCGAAGCGACGACACATATACCACTTCCAGCTCCAAAGATCCTCTTGTAGCTGTTAAAACGGCTTTAACCGCTTGCTTAGGTTTCAATTCAGTCTCTACAGACGCCGTTGATCCAATAGTTAAAGTTTCAGATTTTTCTATAGATTTACCCCAAGAGGATGTGTAAGAGATTCCAGTTTTACCGGATAGTTTTGCGAAAATAACGTTAACATCATATTCTACTTCTTGACTTACAGTTAAGTCATGGGTTTCAGACCAAGTAGTCGTCATTGAATTCTCTATGGTCTGACTTATGCCAGTATTAACTTTTAAAACTTTATCATCAGAGTGATTCTCGAAATCTTTAGAGTCTAAAATCACCGGCTTCATTTCTATGCTTTTGATTCTTACTGATTTTATCGTTAAGATTCTTGTTATCTGTTCCCAATTGTACGTTTTATACAAGTCGCCCCACGGTGTTGGACTCTTCAAGTATGCGTTGTTGGGTTTCGTTCCATAATATTTTTTGAGGGCGTTGTATAAGTTTCTGTTGTTAATCTTGAATAGTTTTATTTCATCATTTGTCACCACTTTCATGTCGATTCCGGAATATTTTATTTCAATATCACTCACATTATTAGCTGTAACGTCAATAGACAACTTTGCATGAATGTGTTTTAAACTTGCGATTAAAAATATTAGCTGGATGGCTTTCATGATAATTTCCGTATTTTACTAACTAATTATACACACTTGTTGGTTGTGACTTCAAAACTTTAACTATAACACTATACAGGGAACTTTTTTACTATACAGGGTGTACAAGTCTGTGCAAATAAAGAATCTTTTAAATTTGATCCTCATGCTGGTCTGTCAAAAATCCATTGTGGGGAAGCCTGCACGATTCGGATAGTTTCTGAAACGTGTAACCGTGATTGGTCTGGTTCCCCTGTTAAAGAGTTGCGAAGGTCAGACGACAGACCAGACTCCTCAATCCTGAATTAAGGTTTATGCGTACCCCGGGGTCCAGTACAGCAACTTTGGACGCAAGGGCGGCTGTAGCCCAAGAAGCGCCCGGGCGCAATCAATAAGCTGGCGCCCTCTTGTTTCAAAATGCGCGAACCAAAATGGAATACTTACTTACAACATGGTCGACTACTTATGGTCAGTCGCTTCATTGTAATTATCAGACATCCCGAATCTTATATCATGGTCCAAGCGTACCCCGGGCTTCGAAGCGACAGCATTGGACGCAACTGGGAATCATTTGTTCTACCACTTTTCGAAATTCGTCTAATTTTTATTATATAATATTATATTTCTAATCCCACTGTTGATTCTGATATCCGTAACACAGGTGCTTAAGCTACCTATCTCGGAGTCAGATCAAGTATGTGATGTTGTGAAATATTAAATATTGATTAATATTGATTGATTGATAGATATTGGAACAGTGGTAGTGAACGCTGCCTCTGATACAAGGGTTGCGGGTTCGATCCCCGCACAGTACAAACATTTGTGTGCATGAACATGTTTGTTTGTATTCGTCTGGGTGTTTGCTATATATTGTAAGTATGTATTTACAAAAGAAAAGTATTATATGTATGTATTTGTAATCCCACTGTTGATTCTCACATCCGTAACACAGGTGCTTGAGCTACCTATCTCGGAGTCAGATCAATGTATGTGATGTTGTGAAATATTTATTTATTCATATTTATACTAGACCTTGCAGGGCAAAAGCCTCCATCATAGAAATCAAGTCATTGCTACTATGATGGGATTAGGCTTAATCACTACGCTTGCCTAATGCGCATTGGTGATCACAAACCCGTGCTTTTTTTGAAAAACTCGAAACATACTATTTGCTCGAACCGAGAATTGAACCAGGACCCCGAGATCACGGCCCGGTACTTAAACCACTACACCAACAGGGTGACGTGACACCCTGTATAATTGTTTTTAAAAACATATCTACGAATTTGTTGGTCTTTATCATGTTGAGTAAATAACGTATAAAGATAAAAAGCCGTAATTAATGTGTGGGTGTTGGTTTGTCTGTAACAGTTTTTATGTGAAGGGTGGCAGACGAGCAGACGGATCACTTGATGGTAAGCGACTGCTACCGCCCATAAACACTCGCGAAACCAGTAGAGTCACAAGTGCGCTGCCGACCTTTAAACTCCTTTTCCGAGATTAAACCTTGAACCACACATACGCTGCTTAACGCCGGTTTTCTGTGACGGCGTGGCATAGTAGATACGCTAAAGCAGAGTCGACACTCTGCCATTTTGGACAGAATATTACCTACCGTATAGGGTTGTCCTTTATTTTTGTAAAATATTATTCTTACCTTGGGACTACTGGTTTAAGTACCGGGCCGTGATCGCGGGATCCTAAGTGCAACAAGGATCATCTGGTGCGTGTTAAATTAGAACTAATGATATTTCTTAAGATATAAGCATAATACTACATACAATATACCAGTGGCGTAGCGTAGTGGGGGCGGCAGGGGCGGCCCGCCCCGGGCGGCACATTTTAGGGGGCGGCAAAATTTCACAATAAATAATAAAAATATTTGAACCATTTCATATTTTTAACGCAACTACAAAGGACCGATTGAAAAGAGCATGGAATTTTTTATTACTTACTCTGTAACGGATTCGGGGAATCCCCTTTCTTTGAATAATATTTTGTAGCGACTGCTGGCAACACCGTCTACGACTTGCGGGGATTCCCCGTATTTTATTTAATGCTTGGATTGTTTATGGCTAACAAAACAACAGCGAGAATGACTGACGATTCAAACAAAGTTTTATTGATGTCTCGTATCGTAATTTACGTTACGCTTTAATTTTAAGAGCAAAGTCTTTTATTATAATAGTATAGTTCTAGTTTTTATTAAAAAAAATATTTGCGTCTTATATTCAATTCTCCAATAATTTAATTTTGTCAATCTGACGATCGACAGCTGTACCTAATCTGCGGTGATAGGTATTGTACAGTCGAGCTCACATCAAGCTATACACTCGCAGTTCAAGTTTCGATCTTATGCGTTTGTTAATAAGAATGGTGCAAAGTCCAAAGTGTATAGGTTGACGCGTTCTTGAGTGTACCTGTTATAAAAATGTATCAATGTATAATAAAGATGATTGTAAAACTTAGATAAACTTTTTTATTTAAATGTATGTTATGTAATGTATAGTATACATTAAATTGAAATATATAAATAAGAGGGCGGCAAAATTGTCTTCCGCCCCGGGCGGCCGACACCCACGCTATGCCGCTGCAATATACATACAATATTCATGCACAAAAGTACACAAAATGATTCCTAAAGTCGTAAAAAGCTACGCAAAGATACATAAAATTAGACATACTTTTCATAACGTTTTGTTTCTTTACTTGGAAACCACGTTAAGGTATTGGTCATGCACCCGATCGCTCAGGCCAACACACCCACCATCCCCCCCATATCAATCTCCATCTCCGACCCCCCAAAATGTAATTGTGATCGTAACTCGTAAATTACAGCAGACATCAGTAAATTTCGACTAAAATAGAAAAAACGCTCCTTAGATACACCACTTACCTTATATATCTACTGTGGCCGTGGTATCACTCCGGTAGAGCCAGACCATTCATGTCGAAACGAGACTCTTCCACGGTTAAAACTAGTCTAAATGTCATCTGATAACCCGAAGACTACTCTTGACCTGCAGCTCAAGATATGAACAGAGGTTACGATAATATTTAATTAGTATCTACCCTGCTATACTTAATGTTAAGGTGACGGATAGGGCGCACTCGCGACGCCAATCGATTTTAATTTTTAGCTACTAAACCGGATCTATTTGAAACAATTTCGGGGTTACAACCTCTCGGCAAACACTTTTACTATTTATTTATTATTTAAGTAACTCGGAGTTACTTAGACTAACAAAGATTTAGGTACATTTATCAACTATGATCTTTACGTCTCGTGACAACACTACGAGACACTAGGCAGCCGTTATAGGGCTCCAAAGCACCAGGTTCGAACACAACCGAGATTTACACGCTAAAATGACGAGGCTCGTCTGCCAAAAACATCCCTTTATTAGCCAAACAAATGAATTAGACGTAACAATCAACCCTACACCGCTCAAAAGGCTATCCATTACGCCATTTAGCAACATCAACAATTCATACGTTTCGGAGTTAACCCTAAAATCCGGGCGCTTACAGGTTACACGGCCCGAGGGACCGGGGGTAGGTTCCTTGCTTGAGTGATTATGTTGACTGCTCGGTAGCGCAGTGGGTAGTGGGTCGCACTTTAAAGCGACGGCTGCGCTAGAGGTCCCGGGTTCGATCCCCGGGTCGGGCCAAAAATGTGTAGATACCTAAGTTTTCGGTAGGAAATTAGTGTTAGCCAGTGGCGTAGCGTGCCTTGTCGGGGCCCCGTATAAAAAAAATGTTTGGAGGCCCTTTTATGGGGGTAAAGATTTATCACAAAAGAAAAAAAATATTGTAAAAAGAAATTCATTTATCATAACATAATTTAACCATTTTACAAATATTTTTTTTTGAACTTTGGAACACACGCTTAAGCGGGAAAAAAAGTAATTCCTTTATTGAATTTTGTCATTTGTAAAATAAAATAAATTTTATAGAAAGGCCAATCAGGATGACCTCACTCCGCCTGATGGTAAGCGTCCGTGAAATCCAAATATGAGGCTGACAGGCACAAAAGAACTAACAAAGTACCCATTGAGTCTACCATCCTCACCCTGATGGCCTGCTGAGATGCCGCTTCACACCCCGCCTAAAAGACCACGGATTGTATGAAGGAGGAAACACATGAGCTGGGAGGGCATTCCATGTCTTGATGGCTCGGGACAGGAACGAGGAGCCAGACCTCTTGGTGCGCGCCGCCATTGTCTGGATGGTATGCGGATGGCAACGCTGTCCAGCACGTGTTGTTCGGAAGTGGAAAGGGGAGGAGGGGATAAGTTGAAATAACTCATCAGAGCATTCCCCATTATAGAGGGGGTAGAAATTAGAAAGCTTTTTTTTCCTCATACACTTTGGGGGCCTCATTGGGGGCCCCCGTGGCCCGGGGGCCCCGTATAATTGATACGGCAGATACGGCAGTATCTACGCCCCTGGTGGTAGCCCGGAGTCTTTAAGTTAACGGAAAGCACGTTAAGCCGTAAAGGAAAAGACTACCTCAACTAGAACAGTCCAAGGCGTTGATACAGGCGTTCGATCAGAAACGAGCTGTCGAAATAATAAAACTGAGTAGAGGAGATGTTCGGGCACTCACTCGGACCCTCACGGGGCACTGCAAATTAAACAAGCACCTGCACAACATGGGCCTTTCAGATACCAAAATCTGCAGGTTCTGTCGCGAGAACGAGGAAACGATTATCCACGTCCTCGGCGAGTGCATAGCGCTGCACCGCTGCAGAAGCCGACACCTGGGAGCACAGATGATCTTGGCAGACGAGATCAAAAGCTCCCCCATTAGCTCCATTCTCGGGTTCGTCCTGGAACTGGAGCTACATGAGGTGCTGTAATAGGTTAGGGGGCTGCCACAATAGATCATCTACTGGTCGCAGTGGCTATGAGACGCAAGGCTCACCCCATTTCTTTCAAATAATAAAAAAACGTAAGCCGTTGGTCTTGCGCCCGATCCCTCTCCGGTCGTTTCACACTGGTGCCCTATCTTAATATTAGGGCAAGGGTATAAAGAGTGCACTTGTGTTTACTTACACACTTAAGCACTATAATATATCCGGCGTGCGTGGCTGATCGTTGTGATTGGCCGCCGTAGCTGTAATCGGTTGGAGGACATTATTATTATGTATGTCAGTTGTACCATAACCACGGGCAATGATGTCCAGGACTTTTGGAAGGCGTTGCTGGGCCCGAAGCCAACACGTAGAGGCTCGTTCGATTGACAGTTTTACTATAATGTGATGTGACACCAGCCGGCGACTATCCCTGTATACACTACAGAAGTGTAGCCAAGGACAGTCACCGGTTGGCATAAGACTATTGAAAAGAATAGACAACAAAATGAACTGGGCTATTTGGTTGAGGTGCTTGTGGACCGGTTATCGTTATTATTATTGAGTTGTGTCAGCTGTCGCATCCAAACAAAGGAGACTCACAGCGCGAGTAAAAAGGATGGAAACTACGATTCGGTCGTAACGTCCGGTTCGCGCTATGACCCCTGACTCCCGTCAAAACATGTAAACAGATAATTTCGCGTCCCCTGGGTCTTACAGACCTGGCCCGGCGGCGGAGGGGTTACTTTGCTCATCGCATTACAACGTTGACTGTTGACTAGTGATGTTGCGGCAATCAGTCATACTATCGAGTATCGACACTCTGCAATGCTATAATATTGACTGACCGGATGGCGCAATTGGTAGTGACCCTGCCTCTTGCGCCAAAAGTCGTGGGTTCGATCCCCACCCTGGACAAACATTCGTGCGATGAACACTTGTGTTTGTTCAGTGTCTGGGTGTAATATATGTATTTAAGTATATATTTGTGTTCCTCTGTTGTCTGATATCTGTAACACAAGTACTTAAACTACTTAGTATGGAATCAGGTCAACTTATGAGATGTTGTGAGAATTATTATTATAATATCGATCGGTAGTGAAAATTAACGTCCAAAGCAGTCGCTTCGGAGCCCAGGGTACGCTTGAACCATGATCCAGGATTCGGAAAGTCTGGTAATTAATAATAATATCCTCCAACCGATTTCGGCTAAGGCGGCCAATCTCAACGATCAGCCACTTCATCATCAGCCTATCGCAGTCCACTGCTGGACGTAGGCTTCTCCAATTGTTCGCCACTGTGATCTATCCATGGCTTCTCGCATCCAGCTCTTGCCAGCCATCCTGCGCAGATCGTCTCCCCACCTAGCCAGAGGGCGCCCTACATTACGTTTGCCAAGACGCGGTCTCCACTCCAGAACTCGTTTACCCCATCGGTTGTCGGTTCTGCGACTAATATGACCAGCCCACTGCCACTTAAGCTTGCTAATCCGGTGAGCAATGTCGATCAGCCACTTATGCAGTATATATTATAGTGCTCAAGTATGTGCGCAAACACAAGTGCACTCTCTATTCCCTTGCCCTCATAATCTAGCAATAATATAGCACATACAATTATTTCTGATATTGTAATGAATCATCTCCCTGACTGATTCTCGAAGGTGGCAGTACTACATAGCCGTTGAGTATTGGTCGTTTTCCTCTAGATGGCGCTAGCACTGGCCAGCTGATTGATGCCTCTAACTCAGTATATATAAGTTACTTTATGACGGAAATCACGACTGAATCATCCGTTCAACACCCGTCTCTTTTGTATGCGACAGGTGTATGGTCTCGATCGTTAGGGGTGGTTTCGTTGTAGATCCTTAGAACAATATATGAGATGATTTATTTTTATTTCCGAGGTCCCGATTTTATGACCATAATAGTCGATAGCTAATTCTACCATTCCTCGCCTCTCCAGAACCCTAAATTATTATAGTGACCAGATGGATATCTTTCACGACTCAATTGGCAAGATCAAAAGACTAATACTAGCATCAAGACCTGTGCTAGCTAGCTCACTGTCAGCCTTTTTTTATCTGTGTGATTGTGTATTTTATTGTAGATTTATATATATATTTACCGTAATTTTATTTCAACTACTTATTTAAATGTAACTGCATCAAGTACACTGGAATGGCATGAGGTGTCTACTTGTAACTGATTTATGTATTTAGCATGCTTCTAAGAATTAATGTGTTACGATATTTTATAATGCATAAATTGTAAGTGGACCTAATAAATAAATAAAAAATAGTATGACAAAACTATCGATAGTGTGACAATACTATCGATATACAGTCGCTATTGGAGCATCACTACTGTTGACAGTAGCTGTTAATAATTGAAGCCGTTGTTAACTCTGAGGGTGTGTTGTTTTTACAATAACGGAATGGGTATTTAGGGGTTAAGCTTATGAGCGATTGTATGCAAAGGGCACGGGGTAGTGGGAGAGACAAATTTGTGAAATTAAATAGGTATTTACATGTACCTAATGAAGAATAAGTTTTGTAAAACTCTCAAACCACGACCTAAACCCTCTTATTCCAAAATGTTTAAAATAAGTAGTGTGATTAATTCTGGGAAGAACTAGAAAAATCATTATTACAAAACTAAGTTTAACGTTATTTAGTATAAGTATATCAACTTTAATACTTAAGTACCCGGACCCCTAATTTAAAATGAGTACTAAAATAATAACCTCAAAATTTCGATTCAGTAACCATGACAACTTATCCCTGTGACAGTTCATTCCGTTTTACACTAAAGTTATTTGTGAGAAAGTGGCTAATTTATTTTTGGGATTTAATCCCAAAAATATAAGCAATTCCTGTGCATATTACTTGGAAACCTTACTTAGGTAAATATTTTAATTTATTGTTGCTTAAAAACCATTCTTTACAATTTTTACTTCAGACAACATAATAAGGTTATGTAAAATGAAATGTCATTGAACGAGTGATTGAATGATTCGATCAATTTTGACACTATCCTGCGGTACTAAGTTGTCTATATACTATTTATTAAATAACCATGCACAAATGTTGGGTCCGTTTTTGTACGCGAAAAATTGATTCACGCTAAAAGCGGCCACTTTTGGCGGTAATCCAAAATTCGAGTGCAAAAGCAGACCAAACAGTTAAGTTAACTATAAGTATTAAATAAATAGTAGGTATAAGTGTTTGCCGAGAGGTTGTAACCCCGAAATTGTTTAAAATAGATCCGGTTTAGTAGCTAAAAATTCGAATCCATTCGAATTTTTATCCACCTTAAGTAAAACCTTGTAAAGTCGTCGTATGATGTAGTCTTATAATGACAGTTTCCACTGTAAAGATATTGATATTTTTGTTAATAATAGATAGGTATAAATAATAAAAAAAAACTGTTATTGAACAGATGTCATTGTAAGATCGCTATACCGTTCTACTCTTATATTTAATTACTATTCTTCTGTTTTTGTGCCCAAATTGTCCACCTAAATACCTACCGAATCTTTTTTCTCATTATATTTTGCTCTCTTTGTAATATTATTAGTTGTATTTTTGAGCAGCTTGCGACAACTTGATTTTAGTAACATGTGGATAGCGTCGTGGGCTACAATATTATTAAGTAGTTTAAGTATGTACTGTCTTAGATGAACATGTATTTTGTAGCTGTTTGCTATTCCTAATAAATAAAATAAAGCGTCAGGTAACCATCAACCAGAATTGACTTGAAGTCAGCGGAACTTGCCATGTTCGGAAAAAACGTCACAGAGTGTGAAACAGATCCAACCGGCCCTGACGCAGATTCTATACGGGTGCGGTAGAGAAAGATCGTCGCCCAGCACGTCACCCCAGTACGCCAGTTTTTTTTTTTTAATTCAAAACATCACATACATTGATCTGACTCCGAGATAGGTAGCTCAAGCACCTGTGTTACGGATATCAGAATCAACAGTGGAATTACAAATATATACATATAATACTTTTCTTTTGTAAATACATACTTATAATATATAGATAACGCCCAGACCAATACAAACAGATATGTTCATGGACACAAATGTTTGTACTGTGCGGGGATCGAACCCGCAACCCTTGCACCAGAGGCAGCGTTCACTACCACTGTTCCAAACGGGTCGTCCAGTACTAACGGCTTCAGTTTTTCAAGTATGGCTTCCTATGAAAAGGCACAGTCTGTTTAGGGTGCTTGTCTATGCCGCTTGCTCGATTGCCGCCTCTATTACAAAAAAGAATGGAGCAGGCAAGCACCTTCTGGTGCCACACAATTTTCATTTCTCCGTCACAGCCGGATTTCCTGTCTGTAACGACCTCGGTGGGAGCCAATCTCGCCGCTAATCCATTTAGACATCGGCCTGAAGACACGACACGAGGGTTTCGACGGAAAAGAATACCTACTTGCTGTTAAAAGAAAATGTCTTTTGACCTTTAAGAAACAAACCTAACTCTAATTTACGTGACCGTGGGAGATCCACGCTTCGGCATGAATGGACCGGCTCGACCGGAGTGATACCACGGCCTCACAGAAAACCGGCGTGAAGCAACACTGTGCTGTTTCGCTGCGTGAATGACGGTACCGGAGGTCCAATCTGGGGGAAAGGTGGGTTTTAAGGTTGGCTGCGCACTTGTGACTCCACTGCTTACGATCAGGCGATCCGTCTGCTCATCTGCCACCTATCACATAAAAAACTGTACTAACCGACTATTTGTAACTGAAGGGGAACCGTGTTACTTTGAATTCAACGTGAATCGTAGCCGCGGGCAAGAGCTAGTTAAGATTATAAGCTAATAAAAAAATAATAAATTTCATAATCTGTCACTGTTATTTGAAGATTGAAAAAATCAGTCCTACGAAAAATTGGTCCGTTGTCCGCTATAGTTTTTTTTTTCTGTGATAGGTGGCAGACGAGCAAACGTATCGCCTGATGGTAAGTGATTGGGATCGCCCATAGACGCCCGCTACATCAGAGGAGTCACAAGCGCGCTGGCAACCATTAAACCCCCCAGAATGGGTGGCCGGTACCCTCACTCACGCAGCGAAACACAGCTCAGTGCTGCTTCACGCGGGTTTTCATTCATGCCGAAGCGTGGCTCTCCCACGGTCAAAATGATTATACATTAATAGACAAATAATAACATTCCTAAATTAATTTGACTGACCGGATGGCGCAATTGGTAGTGACCCTGCCTCTGACGCCAAAGGTCGTGGGTTCGATCCCCACCCTGGACAAACATTCGTGCGATGAACACTTGTGTTTGTTCAGTGTCTGGGTGTAATATATGTATTTAAGTATATATTTGTGTTCCTCTGTTGTCTGATATCTGTAACACAAGTGCTTAAGCTACTTAGTACGGAATCAGGTCAACGTATGAGACTTGTGAAAAAAAAAAATCTGCCACTGTTATTTGAAGATTGAAAAAACGTTGTTTATCCGCTATAGTTAATGTTATAAAAGATATAAAAAAATATTTTCAATTTTGAACACAAAAACACAAATCAATTTAAGTTACCACCGCTTACTTGCTAACTTTAACCTTCGACTTGTCACCCTCTGACTAAAAGATCCGACCGCGATGGATTGTTGGATGTGACGTGAGGTCGCGAGCTCAAAGGTAACCGATTACATTTTTGATTCACGCGCCGCGGGGCGTCTGGGGTGACCGTGGCTAATGCCATTTTTGGGACAAAAATAAATAAATTATGGTTTTAAAATGCTACGTTTATCTTACAAGTAACTTATCTATGCTAATATAATAAAGAAGAAAGATTTGTTTGTAGACTCCGAAACTACTGGACCGATTTCAAAAATTCTTTCACCGTTGGAAAGCTACATTATCTCCGAGTAACATAGGCTATATTATTTGAAACCCGACGCAAAAAAGAATGGTGTATGTGTGTGTGTGTGTGTGTGTGTATGTACCCGTGCGAAGCCGGGGTGGGCCGCTAGTTGAGACTTGGGTAGTCACAATCGCGGGATTTAAGACTCTATTAGGTAAAAGCAAGTTGTCCGTAGCACCACACTCGACACACAATTGCGGTGTTAAAAACGATACAGTTCAACGACTCTTTGGAACGACCCGTTTGGAACAGTGGTAGTGAGCGCTGCCTCTGGTGCAAGGGTTGCGGGTTGGATCCCCGCACAGTGCAAACATTTGTGTGCATGAACATATCTGGTTGAATACAACCAGATATGTTCATAGACCAATAGGTCTGGGTGTTATCTATGTATTATAAGTATGTATTTACAAAAGAAAAATATTATATGTATATAATTGTAATCCCACTGTTGATTCTGATATCTGTAACACAGGTGCTTGAGCTACCTATCTCGGAGTCAGATCAATGTATGTGATGTTGTGAAATATTCTTATTATCAGGATCACTTCGCTGCACAAATTAACACCATGTTTATTCACTCTCATTTAAAACCTTTGAATTGCATCAGCCCACGCGGTGTGTTTGACTCCTACCGCCAGAACCCAAGGGACTTCTATGGTGGCGCGGACTTTGTCCCAATTTTGTAGGCAGTCATGGTTACCATCAGGGGCGTGGCAGCAATATCCTGTCGCATAGCGGTAGATGTCGCGCGGGAGACATCTGTTGCTCGCGACGTTTGTCGCGCGACGGCTTGACAAGCGACAGATGCTGTGACTCCCGCACATCTGTATGTGCCGCCGAATCTCTATGGGATTCGGCAGGTAGGGCTAAAACAAGCCGCGTGGGCTGATGCAATTATAAGGTACCGCATCTATCATGGGGAGTGCTCTGAGGAACTGTTTGATCTACTCTCTGCAGCTGAATTCTTACATCGAACCACTCGCAAGCGATTGTAATTCCATCCTCATCATCTCGATGGATGGCGGTCTAATACTGTGCGTTTCTCGCGGACCTTTCTACCACGTACCTCAGTTCTGTGGAACAGTTAGGCTGCAGGAGTATTTCCGGATATTGGCTACGACTTAGGGGCCTTCAAGAGAAAAGCCTTTTTAAAAAAGAGTACGCTCCTTTTTTAAAAAGGCCATCAACACATTAGCGAGCTCTCTGATTTCGCGGATGTTCATGGACGGCGTTGATTACTTTCCATCAGGTGACTCGCTTGCTTGTTTGTCCGCCTCAAGCATAAAAAAAAGTTTATAAATTAGTGTCTTGGTTTTGAGTGAACAAATACGGTGTTTATTTGTACAGTGAAGTGCCGCGAATTGATCCTAATAATAAGAATTGTTGGATTGTATCGTTTTTAACACTGCTATTGTGTGTCGAGTCGAGTGAGTTGTCTCGTGACAACTTGCTTGGACCTATAGAGTCTTAAAACCCGCGATTGCTTTTAGAGTGATATCCGCTGAATTCGCAGGTCGATAAAACGTAAAAACACCGGCGTTTTATTGAGTGACTCTGACTTTGACTGACTTCGATTGTTGCCTACCTCTTGACTTTGGCAAATTATCTTCGGGTAGAGCCATATTAAAAAAAACCTATAGGCAGACACCCTAAACAGACTGAGCCTTTGTTTATAGAAAGACATTCTTTAAAAATCGTGCGAACCCGTTAAGCTACTTTAATTATTTATTTATTGGTACACAAAACAATAACATCAAAATAGCATCAAAATGAACAAATTAAATATTTTTAGTCCAGGCATTATCTCAAAAACATGTGTACACATCATGACA
Source organism: Marasmia exigua (assembly GCA_019059595.1). NCBI lineage: Eukaryota > Metazoa > Arthropoda > Insecta > Lepidoptera > Crambidae > Marasmia > Marasmia exigua. Next base: position 813,610 of record CM032491.1, on the reverse strand, counting down.
TCAAAAGCAATGAGACTAAATAAAAATACTATTTAAAAAAGAGCAAACTTCAGATCTTAAAATAATATTAATAATATTACAAGTAACGTGCGGCTATATTGGTCTAAGGCCGTGTGGTCCCCGGCAGAGTAGAATAGGCCACCCTCACTCTTACTGAGGTGTCGTAAAAGGCAACTAAGGTAAAGCTGCTGGCATGATCATCAGCACCCAGAGAAGGAAAACTCTGCATTTATATCAAAACCCTCGCCAACCCGTCTGCCAAGCGTGGTGAGTAAGGCAATTACCCCTCATGTGATTGAGGGAGGCCCGTGCCCCAGCAATGGGGACTTAAATGGGATGATGATGATATTGGTCTAAATTATACACTTTTGGAGATATTTTTTATTAGTGCCCATTTGAAACATGGCAGGTTGTCATTAAATATATCTATAGAATTATAATTATTTATGGAACAAAAACACAAGAAAATTAAAACAATAGCTAAGAAATAAAATTAAACTAAAAGTAAATAAAAAGGAAAGTTAAAACAAAGTAGGTCCCCGTGGCAGTGTCCCCAAAATGCTGGCAGCATTACCCCGCTGGATCGCGATGGAAATTCGCTGGGCGAGGTAGCTGCCAGCTTTTGGCTCTCCCGTGACTTCGACAAGACGCTTAGCTAAGTCACGCAAGAAAGAGAGAGCGTCGGAACCCCACGGGCCCAGTGTTTCAACACCGAAAGCTACAAAGTGGTAGGCACCAGATAGATGCCTATACTTTGTAGCTTTCAGTCTCTCTGCAGCGTCAGCCGCAGCTCCGCCACTCCTCGTAGTCCCGGGAAGATGAGACGGTGCCAGAGTGTCGACGCAGGTAGCATCCCACACTAGAGCACGTCCCATCTTCCAAGGGATGAGAGACAGGACATTATTTATCAGTAGTTCATTGTAGAGGCGACACATTCTAACTACAGGGTTAAAGTATGATGTGTTGTTTTTACACTTTTTATATAGCTTGATGTTGCTCTTACGAGACAACTCTGCCAATGTCGATTTTATACGTTAAAAGGGAAAAGGTATTTATGAATGGATACCGATGTCTTGGTTTGGTGTTAAAAGTGATACTACTGAGTGGTAATGCCATTTTTGGGACAAAAATAAATAAATTATGGTTTCAAAAACCTGCGTTTATCTTACAATGCTGAGTGAAAAATCTGCGTATTTCTACCATTAGCTCGGTGGTGAGAGAAAACATCGTGAGGAAACCTGCACGCTCCGTAGTCAAAAACGGAACCCTTATAAAATAAAGAATCTTCTTTCATGTCTGTCTGTCTGTCCGTTTATCCGTCCGTCCGTATGTCACAGCCACTTTTTTCCGAAACTATAACAACTATACTATTGAAACTTAGTAAATAAGTAGATGTAAGTATTTTGTTAACCGCATTACGATTTTTACACAAAAAAATAAATTTAATATTAAAAAAACACCCGACACAACTAAAGCTCTTTCATTTGATACCTATCTATCAATAGAGGCAGTTGGAACAACAAATAGGTTATTCGTCATTTTCTGACGGCGGCCATATTGGCTTTGAAAATTTTCACTTTTAATATATTCTGCTACTTAAGCCCTTTTATATGATACCCATATTGTAGGAGTTGTGTTAAAACATAAAATCCAAATCTTTGTGACGGTGGCCATCTTGGATCGATTTTTATCCAACATAGCTAAGAACACTCCCTCCTTATTCATCTTTCAAACAAAAAAAAAAACAAAATCAAAATCGGTTCATATGTTCGGGAGCTACGATGACACACAGACACACAGACATGTCAAACTTATAACACCCCGTCGTTTTTGCGTCGGGGGTTAAAAATAGGAAAAAAAATTATAGTTTCAGTTGAAATTTAGAACTGACAATCTATTTTTTTTTCATCAAACCTATACGTGTGAGGTATCTATGGATAGGTCTTGAAAATTTCTAATATATTTTTTTTCTAAACTTAATACTTTGCGGAACACGACGCTCCCAAAGCGGTAAAAGGTGTTTACCTCCCTCCCCTTTAAATTCTATAATAAAAGAATTTTGACTTTTTTGATTTTTTCGAAGAACTAACAACGAAACTTGGTTTGAACTAGATCTAGTGAGTAGTTTTTTTTAATACTTTATAAACCGTAAACCGCAATCTACCTTCCATTTAGTCAACTCAATAGTTTTACAATTAAGTAATATCTTACTTGCTGCAACGAAAACCTTTATGGGCGAGTCCGACTCGCACTTGGCCGGTTTTGTAAACCTTGTTTTCCATAAACAATGAAGAACTTACTTCACGATAGTGTCATAGATACTAGTGTATAATGAATAACTTAGGACTTAGGTAACTACTCACCTGTTAGATGTCACTAAAATGATATAAAATTCTTCTTAGTTAAGCACTTTTAAATATTTCCATTATTTTTTTCGATTACTTTTAACACCACACGTTTTATAATAATAGAATAGTTAATTACACTAATATTTATACATACTTTAATTACTTAATCCAATATTTATGGCTATGATTTTTTCCCATAAGTTTTTCTACATACATCATTATTTTCTATTATAACTCCTTTCGCTTTAGTATGGTGACAGTTATTATATATATTATATACAGTTATATGGGTGACAGATGTCAAACTCTATACATTTTTACGTCAGTCTCTTTCTAACGTGTGACTCACGTATAACTCTGTCCTGCTGTCATCGATATCATGATAAACCGAAAGGAGAATAGCTATTAAGGTGACGGCTAGGGCACACTAGCGACGCTAATCGATTTTAATTTTTAGCTACTAAACCGGATCTATTTTAAACAATTTCGGGGTTACAATGTCTAGGCAAACGCCTATACTATTTATTTAATACTTATAGTTAACTGTTTGGTCTGCTTTTGCACTCGAATTTTGGATTACAAAAACGGACCCCACATTTGTGCATGGTTATTTAATAAATTAGTAGGTATAAGTGTTTGCCGGGAGATTGTAACCCCGAAATTGTTTAAAATAGATCCGATTTAGTAGCTAAAATTACAATCGAATGGCCTCGCTACCCGTCACCTAAATATGTATAACTCACTCACACCCACTTAATTCGTTTTTTTTTGCGTGAAGACAGTTAAAAAAATATTAAATTAATTTCGAAATTTCATAAAAGTCATTTTTTTTTTATTTAAAAGTTCTTATCACTTTCAGCACTTTTCTTTATTTTGATCGCTTGGTCCGTGATAAAGCCAGCCGTCCGGGGCGAAGGGTTGCCGGGACTGCGGGTTGACGAGCCCTGAGGGGCGGGGCCTGCCAGGGGGAGTGGCATGTTGTGGGCGTGGTCTGATAGGGTTGCAGCTTGGAAACGGTGAGCTTATTGAATGCTTCGGTTGACTCCAAAATATTTTGGACGTTACGTTTTTAAAAAGCTCAGCAACACATTAGCGATCTCTCTGATTTCGCGGATGTTCAAGAAAAGGGTTTCAACGCATATGTGATACCACGGGTGTTGCCATGTCCATGGCTGGTGGATCACTTCACCTTCAGGTGTGCCGTCTGCTCGTTTGTTAAAGCGGTAAAAAAATGTTCATGGACGGCGTTGATTACTTTCCATCAGGTGATTCTTACCGTGGGAGAGCCACGCTTCGGTATGAATGGGCCAGCTTGACCGTAGTGATACCACGGACGGCCTCACAGAAAACCAGTGTGAAGCAGTACTGTGAGTGAGGGTACCGGAGGCCTAATCCGAGGGTTAGGGGGGTTTAAAGGTTGGCAGTGCACTTGTGACTCCACTGGTGTCGCAAGTGTCCATGAGCAGCGGCAATTGCTTACCATCAGGAGATTAGTCTGCTCGTCTGCCACCTATCACCTATAAAAAAGGTGATCCGCATGCTCGCTTGTCGCCACACAAGCATTAAAAAATGCATCTTTATTATGGCTGACGAGCTGAAAGTTCACCTGAACAGCCATGACAGCAGTGGAGTCACAAGTGCGGTGCTAATCCTTAAACTCCCCTCTCCCCTGCATTGGGCCTCCGGTACCCTCACTCACGCAGCGAAACACAACACAGTGCTGTTTCAAGCCGGTTTTCAGTGGGGCCGTCCATGGTATCACTACGGTCAAGCCGGCCCATTCATACCGAAGCGTGGCTCTCCCACGGTAAGAATCACCTGATGGAAAGTAATCAACGCCGTCCATGAACATTTTTTTTACCGCTTTAACAAACGAGCAGACGGCACACCTTAAGGTGAGTGATCCACCAGCCATGGACATGGCAACACCCGTGGTATCATATGCGTTGAAACCCTTTTCTTGAACATCCGCGAAATCAGAGAGATCGCTAATGTGTTGCTGAGCTTTTTAAAAAGGTAACGCATATTTTGGAGTCAACCGAAGCATTCAATAAGCTTTTATTTATGTACTTAATAGGTAGGCAGACGAACGGACGAAACGGAGTCTGCTTTAAATTCGGCCTTTAGGTTCCGAAAGCATGTTTTTTTACTAAATGGTTTTACCATACTACTATTGCCTCACTCTATGGTTTCACCCCTACCTCGCTAAGGGGTGTGTGCAACCCCCGGCCCGCCCCCTTACTGAAATATTTACTCCATCCTCCAACCCTTTTGTTTGAACATTGAGTCTGTGAAACTCGAATTTAATCAATGTAGAGTTCTTTTTTACTTATAAATCTCGTTTCTACTATTTATTCCTCATCTTTGTTTTTTTTTTACATTACGGCAGACAAACGAGCAGACGGCTCACCTGATGGTAAGTTATACCGTCGCCCATAGACATCGCGACAGCCGGCATCACAGATGCGTTGCCGGCTCTTAAGGGAGGAATAAGCTCTTTTCTTGAAGATCACCAGGTCGTATCTGTTCGGAAACACCATCGTTGGTAGCTGATTCCATAGTTTTACTACGCGCGGTAGGAAGTGGCGTGAGATGCGCACTGTGGTGGAATAAAATCCATCCAAGTGTTGTGGGTGAAATTAGGAGTTCTGGCGTGATGTACGATGGTGAAAATTTGCAGCTGGAATAATGCCGAACAGCTCCTCGGAACACTCCCCATTGTAGATGCGATAGAAGACACATAGTGTGCGACGTGTCCACTATGGGGGAAGTTGTGTCGTGATTCGTGTGTGTGTGTCGTGTGTGTCGGGTTGTGTCGAGTTGTGTTTATACACTTTAGTCTTCTTCATCTTAGTGCTTAATTCTTGGTTGCGACCAAAACTGTCGCTCCGGAACCCTGTCGCACCTGTCACACCCTCACTCTTACCGAGGTGTCGTAAAAGGCGCCCAGAGAAGGAAAACTCTGCATTTATATCTAAACCCTCGCCAACCCGTCTGCCAAGCGTGGTGAGTATGGCGATTACCCCTCATGTGATTGAGGGAGGCCCGTGCCCCAGCAGTGGAGACTTAAATGGGTTGATGATGATGATGATGATGACTGCCGTCTGACCTTCGCAACCCTTTAATAGGAGAACCAGACCAACTGATCATGGCTACACGTTTCATAAACTATCTGGAATGTGCAGGTTTCCTCGCGATATTTTCCCTCAACGTTGAGCTAATGGTAGAAATACGCACATAGATTTGGAAAAGCCAGAGGTGCATGCTCGGATTCGAACCACGACCCCCGCATGGTAGGCGCGTTCGACTACTGAGCTACCATCGCTTCTCATAGGGTCTCATTCTGTCTTTTAGGGACTTGTGACACTGGCGGAATGCGAGCGTTTTCAAAGCGGAGCGATGACGCAACTGATTCGCCACGGAGATAATTCTGAAGTCTGAGTCCATTGTTTTTTTTTGTGGCGGCCTCGCAGAAACACGCCGGCGAATCCGTTGCGCATCCGCGGTGTGAAGCTGTGAGTGCGCAGCCGTGAGCGTGACATGTTCGTTGCGTCGTCGCCCCGCTTTGAAAACGTAATCCTCCAGTGTGGCAACCCTACGGCAGTTGCGACACCGGCTGACGTTCCTTCCACTCGTCACCACCAAAACGACACCACCTTAGTGATATCCAGAAAGGCGTGTTTTTGACAAACAACTCCCAGTTCATTAAAATTAATAAATAAGATCAGACAACATCACATTCATTGATCCGACCCCAAAGTAATTATTTCAAGGTAGGTACTTACCGTGGGAGAGCCAAGCTTCGGCATGAATGCGCTGGCTCGACCGGAATGATACCACGGCCTCACAGAAAACCAGCGTGAAGCAGCACTGTGCTGTGTTTCGCTGCGTGAGTGAGGGTACCGGAGGCCCAATCCGCGGGATAGAGGGGGTTTAAAGGTTGGCAGCGCACTTATGACTCCACTGGTGTCGCGGGTGTCCATGGGCGGCGGCAATTGCTTACCATCAGGTGATCCATCTGTTCGTCTGCCTACCTATTACATAAAAAAAAAAATATCGCACATCCTCTGAAAAACTGTCATAAGACAAGAACACCTTCGCATTGCGTAAATGCCTTTTTTCTTAGTTCTAAGCCTTTTTTACTTTCTAGATACGAGTTTATTAAACAGATAAAATATTTTCAATCTAAAAAAATCAGCATTTATAATTGAGCAGTAACATTAATTAAGTAACCAATAACTGAAAACGCATTTTTCTCAAAACTCGCTTTTTGTGTTATGACAGTTTTTCAGAAGGTGCGTTATCTATAATTTAAACGATAATTAATAAAAAAATCTACAAAATTAATAAAACAGACTTTATTAAATATTACAATTTTTATTTAAGTGAAATAAGTAGTTATGTAGGTATAAAGAACGGACCGGAAAACTAGTCTTTCAGTCAACAATTTTGCTGTATTGACAGATAAATACAAACTCAAATGACATACCTCATTAATGAAACTTCTTGAACTTAATGAGCAGTTTTCCAGTAGGTATTTTTGGGTGGTTTCTAAAAGCAACACCAGATGACGCTACTCTCACTATCAATTAAAAGTTCCTTTTTTGTCTATGATAGATAGGAAATATTTGATAAACCAACCATCATCATGACATTTACGGTCCTGCCATATTTAACTTTATTTTGCCCATAAGAAAATAGAGATAAAAAGTAAACAAGTAAAATACATATTTAACTTGTTTATGAAGTTTCGTTTTAAATCACTCTCTGTCATTTAAAATGTGCATAGCACTAAAAATACATATTAACTGCGAAGTATTAAGATATTTAATGTAAGAAACCTAAAACAATTTTCCCATAAATTAGGGTCCACATGAAATATCATACCACACCTAACATTTACAGGGACTGATTGCGCCATCTAGCGAATCACTGGGATATTTATAAATACCTACTGGAAAACTGCTCATTGGAGTTTTCATATCAACAACTTTGTATGTAGGTAACCTCACTAAAAGGTGGTCATCGTTTTGGTGGTGTCGAGTGGAAGGAACGGATTGCGGAACGGCAACTCCCTTAGGGTTGCCATATTGAAAAAAAATTTAAGTAGATGTGAATATTTTATGTGACTGGATAAATGACCTATTAAGCCCTAAAGCTGTACTGGAACTGCTACTATGGGTAAAGGAACGTTATGTAACCACCATGTAGCCTGCTCTAAGAGAATAGTGTATTTTCAACCTTAACGCCGGAGACCTTATACAATCCAAAAATAATATTGCTAGCGTAATCTATTTATGCACAACGCCATCTAGCGGCTAGCGTGGGAAACATCGGCTTATTGGTTTACCTGTCACCGCGCTAGACGCCAATGACCCGTGCGTTTTGTATAGGGAGCAAAGTAATGCGAACAATGACAATTAAGATACAAAATAAAAAACATTTTAAATAATTTATCATCTAACTATTTACAATATAAAAGGATAATTAATTTAACAAATTTTGTTGTATCACTCGTTCTTGGCATGGTCACACGCCAGAACGTAGATTGGGGGCGTAGACAACACGAATACTGGTGCATCTGTGAAGAGAAGCAACTTAATTTCAAGTACAGACAGCCAGATCACACAGACAAATCAGCTTACTACAATCCGTCGAAATACCTCAATTGAAATTGAACCGAATGTGTTTGACATTAAAGTGAGAATCGAGTGAAGAAATTTCACAGTTTTGTATACTTTGATGTGCTGCTGTCTTAGATTAAGGCGAAGGGTATACCCACTGGCGACACCAATCGATTTAAATTGTTAGCTACTAAACCGGAACTATTTTAAACAATTTAGGAGCGGCAGTCGCTAAACAAATATTTATACTATTTATTTAATAATTGTTCACTACTTTTTGATCTGTTTTTGCACTCGAAATTTTGATTAACGCCATATGTGGCCGTAATTCAAATTCGAGTACAAAAGCAGACCCAAGAGTTAAGTTTAAATAATAAATAAATAAGTCTTTTCCGAGAGATTGAAGGTTTTGTTAAAAAGATATCCGGTTTAGTTGCTAACAATTCAAATCAAATGGCGTCGCTAGTGTGCCCTACCCGTCACATTAAAGTTGTACGAAATTGGAAGACAGAGACAAACCTATTTTTTGACATAAGTGTAAGTGAGTCAAGCATACTACGCGCAGCTACGCTTCAGATGTCGTATATTTCTATCTCGTTCTGACCAAAAATTAATATAATATTTTGAAGGATCATAAATTAAAAAGCCCGGGAAAGTTAGGGTTTAGGGTAAAAAAAAACCTTAAGCTATTTTTGATGCAGGATCGTTCTTTAGGACCCTAAATGTATGTCCTTAAAAGTCCCCACCCCTAGGGTGTCCGCATCCCCCCCTCCCCACCTAAATAGGTTCCGATTTTCAGTCTTTTTCAATTTAATCAAAAACGATGAGAGTTAAGAAAAAACTGTCAAAGAAGCTTTTAATTTATGTCATAGGTGGCAGATGAGCAGACGGATCACCTGATGATAAGCGATTGCCGCCGCCCATGGACACCCGCGACACCAGTGGAATCGCAAGTGCGCTGCCAATCTTTAAACCCTCCATCCCCCTGGATTGGGCCTGTACCCTCACGCAGCGACACACAGCAGATTTTTTTTTTTTATTTTATTTTCTTTATTAAGGAAAAATACAGCTGTTAAATAGTACTCTGTTCTAAAATTACTTAAATAATACATCAGCAATTTAAATTTTCCACTACAAATTAATACGTTTAGTGTTGTGAGACAAAATACAAAAAAAAAAATGCGAAAAAGGATGATTATTTTTGTTACTTATTAATTTAATTCTAGACTGCAAGCCGGCGTGAAGAATGCTGCTTCACGCCGGCTTTTAACAGTATGGATGGTTTCGCTTACCACAGTTAGCGGTACAGCTCTTCAAGCTCTCCAGCGACGCAGCCTGCCCGCCCCCCAGGCTGCCGAGCGAGCGGGACAGCGCGCAGGCGTGCGCGCGGACACTCTGCAGGTCCGCCAGCGAGCTCGCCTGGCGCACGCGCGCCGCCGCCCGCTGCTGCGGGGAGGCGCGCCCGTTGGGGGGGTGGTCCGCGTCTTCTACTTTTATTTGGGGTATCTGAAATGAGATGATTCATGAAATGAAATCAAAATCATAGGTAAATATAAACAGGTGGCTTAAGGTGACGAGTAGGGCACACTAGCGACGCCTATCGATTTTAATTTTTAACTACTTAACCAGATAAATTTTTTAACAATTTCGAGGTTACAGCCTCTCGGCAAACACTTATCATTCATCATCATCAGCCCATTTAAGTCCCCACTGCTGGGGCACGGGCCTCCCTCAATCACATGAGGGGTAATTGCCATACTCATCACGCTTGACAGACGGGTTGGCGAGGGTTTTGATATAAATGCAGAGTTTTCCTTCTCTGGGTGCTGATGATCATGCCAGCAGCTTTACCTTAGTCGCCTTTTACGACACCTCGGTAAGAGTGAGGGTGGCCTATTCTACTCTGCCGGGGACCACACGGCGTAAAACACTTATACTATTTATTAAATAACCATGCACAAATGTTGGGTACGTTTTTGTACGCGAAAAATTAATTACTCGCTAAAAGTGGCCGCTTTTGGCGGTAATCAATTTTTCGCGTACGCGTTGGACCCAACATATTTGCATGGTTATTTATTAAATAGTATAAGTGTTTGCCGAGAGGTTGTAACCCCGAAATTGTTTAAAATAGATCCGGTTTAGTAGCTAAAAATTAAAATCGATTTGCGTCGCTAGTGTGCCCTACCCGTCACCTTAATTCGAAGCCATCCCGTAACGAAAAAAAAAATACCTGTCGCATCAAAACAAAGGAGACACATAGCACGTGTGAAAAAGTGTGTGTGTATTTATACCTGTAAAAAGAATCAACATTTTCCAATAAAATTTTAAATTACCTGTGGTTTAGTAGAATTTTGACAGCTACACCCAGGGTTGCCAGTTTGTAAAACATCCTTACTAACATTCGGTGCGCGTCTGAACAGCTCCCTATTATTCAAAGATCTATGAATATTCGTGTCCGACCCGTAATTTTGACTTAGTTCATTGAATTGAACGGTTTTTTTTCTATTCATCATTGACATTTGGTACTGCCCCCTCCGGTGGACGGCGGGGGAGGTGTTGGGGGACCGGTTGGGCGACGTATACGCGGAGGCAGTCTCTCGGGGTCTTTTTATGGTGTCTTTCAATTCGTATTCCGTTGCTATGGCCTCGAAAACCTGGTGAGACAAAACACAAGTGTTATTTCGGGGAGTGTGCGGAGGTTCTACATGATTTGATTCCCCCCAGCCCATTCCATTACCCGGACGACAAGGCGCGGCGAGGGCTTTCATCCTTATGTGGTAGAACTACCCCTTATCCGCACGAAGCGATTCGCTTCCAAATTTATAATGCAGACGGCTAAGGAATGGAACTCCCTGCCGATGTCTGTTTTTCCTGACCACTATAATCTGAGCATCTTTTAGGCAAACGCGTATCATCCTAGACCTCATCGTCGCTTTCCATCAGGTGCGATTGTGGTCAAGCATTAATTAGCCTATTGACCAAAAAGTAGTTTTTTTTTTATGTGATAGGAGGCAGACGAGCAGACGGATCACCTGATGGTAAGCGATTGCCGCCGTCCCATGGACACTCGCGACACCATTGGAGTCACAAGTGCGCTGCCAACCTTTAAATCCCCCTTTCCCCCGGATTGGGCCTCCGGTACCCTCACTCACGCAGCGAAACACAGCACAGTGATGCTTCACGCCGTTTTTCTGTGAGGCCGTGGTATCAATCCGGTCGACCCGGCCCATTCATGCCGAAGCGTGGCTCTCCCACGGTAAAAGTTATATGTTGTTCTATCTCTGCTTAACTAATATAGTTTTATAAGTTGTTTGTTACTAACATATTAACATTTTATATGGGCCATGTTTTTTTTTTTTTATTGCCAATAATAGGCAGACAAGCTTGCGGCCCATGTGATGGTAAACGGTAACCGCCGCTCATAGACATCAACAATGCCGGAGCACAGTCATGCCGCTGCCTACCGTGAGAGAAGAACTCTTTTCAAACCTCGTTTAAAAAAGGACATGTCATAGCGATCAGGGAACACCGCGGCTGGAAGGTCATTCCAGAGTTTGCACGAGCGCGGGAAAAAGGAGCGCTGGAAACGAAGAGTTCTGGAAGGGATTGGTTCCAGGTAGTATTGGTGAAGTTTGCCGCGGCGTCTAGTCCTGCGATTGTAGAATGTGTCTTGAAATAAATGATTTTTATTTTATTTTTATTTTTTTAATTTTTCATTTATTTAAGTACACTATTTTCTTAGTGTTAGGTTGTTAACGAGCAGACCAATCACCTGATAGTAGCGCCCAGTGGAGTCGCAAGTGCGCTGCCAACCTTTGAAGAGGGGGTGGGGTCCCCCGGATTGCTTGTAGATTGTAGTAGGTAACCTGAAGTGTTGCTGTCTGTTCACGGATTTGAAAAATCAATTGGCCGACTCGACCGTGGAGATACCACTGCCTCACAGAAAACCGGCGTTAAGCAGGACTGTGCTGTGTTTCGCTGCGTGAGTGAGGGTACCGGAGGCCTAATCCGGGGGATAGAGGGGGTTTAAAGGTTGGCAGCTCACTTATGACTCCACTGGTGTCGCGGGTGGCCATGGGCGGCGGCAATTGCTTACCATCAGGTGATCCGTCTGTTCGTCTGCCTACCTTTTACATAAAAAAAAATATCGCACATCCTCTGAAAAAACTGTCATAAGACAAGAACACCTTCGCATTGCGTAAATGCCAATCCGGGGGAAACAGAAACATTATTTATTTGCTTAATACACAATTTGATACAAAGATTTTACAAAAAGTATCATGGACACGGTCTCCAGACTGCCAGCAGCGCGCAAATAGATTAAGTAGGATTAAGTATAATATAATTAACAAAACTTATAAGCACTTAATTGTTTTCAAATATTATTTCTTAAATTAATATATCTATGCCTCTAAGAGGTTTCGCACTTGTCACTGTTGCGATCCACAGCTGATTCGTCTGCTCGACTGCCACCTACCACATAAAAAAAAACTCTACATACAACGTGTAAATAAAATGAGAATTAATACTTAAAGGTGTGAACATATACCGTGTAAAGACTTTACTGCCATAATATGAGCATCATCTGAGATAAAAAAAATCAGCTGTGCATCATCTGAGCAAATAGAATATCCGCGCGTCAATAATGTATGGAACAGTACTTTTTTTGCTCAGATGATACTCACATTTAGCAGTGAAGTCTTTCCACGGTATATATGTTCGCACCCTTAAGTATTATTGCCCATTTTTTTTACACATTGTATAGTTTACCTGTTCGGCGACTAAATTCCTTGCATATGGGGAGTCTTTGGCCGGCAGGGTCTCCCGGCACAGCGCGCACCGCTCTAGACGCGTCCAGCAAGCTGTAACAATTATTCAGTTTACACCTTTATTAGAGTAAAATACTGTGATCATAGAATAAAATGACCGTGATCATGAAGTAAAATGGCCGTGATCATATAGTAAAATGGCCGTGATCATGGAGTAAAATTACCGTGATTGTAGAGTAAAATGGGCGTGATCATAGAGTAAAATGGCCGTGATCATATAGTAAAATGGCCGTGATCATATAGTAAAATGACCGTGATCATATAGTAAGATGGCCGTGTTCATGGAGTAAAATTACCGTGATTGTAGAGTAAAATGGGCGTGATCATAGAGTAAAATGGCCGTGATCATATAGTAAAATGGCCGTGATCATATAGTAAAATGGGCGTGATCATAGAGTAAAATTACCGTGATTGTAGAGTAAAATGGGCGTGATCATAGAGTAAAATGGCCGTGGTCATAGAGTAAAATGGCCGTGATTATGGAGTAAAATGGCCGTGATCATAGAGTAAAATGACCATGATCACAGATTAAAATTAACTACCTCAAAATTTTAACTATACACTGAAAATTCTAAAATTTAAACATAAAAATATTATTTAATTAGTACTTAGTTAGCTGTTTAGTTGAATGAATGTATCTATAGGTAAATTGCTTTTTAGTATGATAATAATCTATAGATTAGAATGAAGGAAATTGAATTATTATATAAAGATAAAATAATAATTATTAACTGTAAAGTTATCAGCTATTGCTATGCCCTTACAAGGTGCTACATTGTATCTATGAAACACCTAAGTAAGTACAGCTGTACCACGTTTATAAGTTACATCGGCAAAATTCGTCTACGCAGAAGAACAAGTTAAATCCCGATTGATTACGATTGCGAAAGCAGTTTAAATACAGACTTAATTGCGTTACGTTAACGTTAAATACAATAAATCCAGAGAGGAATGCTATTTCTCTCTTAACCGCACTCGCACTTAACATGGCGCTGACGCATCAACCAATAAGAAATAGTAATTTTTGGCGCGCGTAAATGGAGCGTTGTGATTGGTTAAGATTTTGCCGCTGTTTTCGAAAATAAGATTTCTGCGCAGGTACATTGGTGTAACTTATAAAATTGGTAAAACTGTACTATAATATACATATGTATAAGAATCTGTACTCCAATGTGGCATGCAATAAATTATGATTATGATTAAATACCTACGCTACGGTATTTTTTTGACCATATTTCACCTGATGGTAAGTGATAATATGGTCTAAGATGTAGCACGATTACCTAGAAGATACCTATTCACTCGCGCTTTGAAAACCCCCAAATTGTAGTCCTCTATGGAACACCACCCTAATCAGGGTATTTAATCATAATCATAATCTCATCAGCACTTTAAGCCGGGAAGATTCCCATCTGACTGAGGCCGATTTAGTCTAGATCGGCCGATTGGCTTCCCTCGAGGCTGCTGACACCCTGTTGGTCTAGTGGTTTAAGTACCGGGCCGTGATCTCGGGGTCCTGGGTTCGATTCCCGGGTTGAGCGAAAAGTATGTTTCGAATCTTTCGAAAATAGCTCGGGTTTGTGATCACCAATCTGCATTTGGCAAGCGTGGTGATTAAGCCTAATCCCATCATAGTAGCGATAACTTGATTTCTATGATGGAGGCCTTTGCCCTGCAGTGGGACAGATTATAGGCTGATACTAACTACTTTATAATCTCATTTCTACCAAGTGCGATGATACCAGTATGTACATCTGACAAAGTTCCCGGTAGGCCACTTTTAGACCTCATTTATTTATTTATTTATTTAGGTTCACCAACAGCACATCATACAAAAATAATCATAACAGCTTTTAATAGTAAATTAGATGTCAGTATGTATGCCAATCACAGGGGAACACAGCGTTGATGAGTATACAATAGACAACACGTAATTAATCAATTATTTACATTACATAATGTGAACTTGATATTTCAAAATATACATAATACAATGGTTTAACTTTAAAATAACAGTTTTTATTTCAGCAGTTTTCTTTTAAACCTGTAAAGGAGTCGTGAAAAATATCTATATCGGGTGTAGTATTGGTAATTTCATTATAAAAGTGGCCTACCGGGAACTTAGTCAGATGTACCTATGCCACTGACCTTCGCAATAGATATGCGAGCGCGCGCAGCTGAGTGCGCGGGTGGCGGTGGCTGCGCACACGCAGCACGCGAGCGCGCGCACCACGCCCGCCAGCGCGCGCCGCGCACGCTCGCCGCGCGCGCCGCCGCCGCAGCTCCACAGCAACTGCCCAAGCGAACTGACATAGTAACTATCAGGGATGTTGCGAACATCCGCATCCGCATCCGCAAATGCGGAACTACCGCATAGATTTGGACATCTGCATCCGCATCCGCATTACTGAATGCGGATATTAAATCGATGGTAGTCGCTAGTTAGAGCTACCCGTCGCCTTAAGGTAACGGGTAGGGCACACTAGCGACGCCAATTTTTACCCGACTACGGCAAAGCAAAAGGAGGGTTATGATTTTGACAGGCTATGTATGTATGTATGTATGTATGTATGTATGTATGTTCATCTGTTTCCACGTAACTTCTTAACTACTTATCAGAATTCGACAAATGACATATCATTATAAGCGTCTTGATCGTCCGCTGGTTATAGGCTATATGAAGTTTCACAAAATCTAATGTGGCGCCCTCTAGCGGACAAAACATACAGAGTAAAAAAATAAAGTTATGATAAATATGCCGTGTTTGGTATCATTTGAAAGCGCTTGACTTGTACATTTTGAATATATATATATATATTACTAGCACTTGGACACCAAAATAGTACAAATAAAATAAAAGTAAAAAAACTAAAACCCAACTACGACAAAAAACGTCGCTGAAAAAGTATAAAACAAGCCTTCGTTGTCAATTTATGCAATATTCACTATGTAGAGATAAAATTTCATGTTTGGAAAGGCGTAGTCACACGTTAAATATACTACCCTTTGACAACGTGTGACTGCGGATTTCCAAACATGAAATTTTATCTCTACATAGTGAATATTGCAAGTCAAAGCATGGGCAAATATGTGACGGTTTTCCAAGCGGAAACTTACGCCATAATTGCTTGTGCACAGGAGATTGTAAACTGCAATGTCGTGGGGAAAACTGTTTACATTCTCAGTGACAGCCAAGCTGCGCTTAAGGCCCTGAACTCATACAGGGTAGACTCCAAGCTAGTTCTGAACTGTGTGAAGACTCTCAATAAACTTGGCAGACAGAACACGGTCAAGCTAGTATGGGTGCCAGGACATGAAGGGGTTCTCGGGAACGAGGCAGCCGATGAACTGGCTCGTAAGGGCTCGGAACGGAGATTTGTTGGACCTGAGCCATTTGTGGGACTCTCCGCGAGTACCGTTAGGGCAGCTTTTGATGCACATGGCAATGAAAAACGAAACCTGGAGTGGCAAGCAACAGTTGGACTGGAGCACTCCAAAAAATTCATTGGAAATATGGCCACGGGATTCAACAGTAAGTTGTGCAGTGTCGATAAAGGCCAAATGCGTCTGCTCGTGGGAGCATTCACAGGACACTTTGGCACTAATGACTTCCTGTGCAAAATGGGACTGGCCAGCAGCACTACCTGTAGAGCCTGTGGCGAACAGGACGAGTCCATATCACACCTGCTGTGTGAATGCGACGCGTTGGCAGGCATGAGAATGAGGCTGATGGGATTAGCTTATCCTAGCCCAGAAGATTACAGGCTACTCCCCTTGAAGTGTATAGTGCATCTAATGCAATACATTCACAGGGAGATAGTAGGAACATAGGGTAATGGGGTTGACACAAAAGATCCCATTGGGTCGAAGTGTCGCTGGCTATTCCTAGTCAGCCCCCAACAGCAAGATAAGATAAGATAAGAATATTGCATAAATTGACAACGAAGGCTTGTTTTATACTTTTTCAGCGACGTTTTTTGTCGTAGTTGGGTTTTAGTTTTTTTACTTTTATTTTTTAAGCTACTAAACCGGATCTATTTTATACAATTTCGGGGTAACAACCTCTCGACAAAGACTTATACTATTTATTAAATAACCATAAGTGATGTTAAGGAGAGAAGCCAATATAACATTAATATAATAATACATAATAATAAATAACTCTCACAACATCTGATACGTTGACCTAATTCCGTACTAAGTAGCTTAAGCACTTGTGTTACAGATATCAGACAACAGAGGAACACAAATATATACCTACTTAAATACATATATTACACCCACTGAACAAACACAAGTGTTCATCGCACGAATGTTTGTCCAGGGTGGGGATCGAACCCACGACCCTTGTCGTATGAGGCAGGGTCACTACCAATTGCTATAATATAATAAACTTCATATTGTATTACCTCAGGGTCGTCTTTGGGGTCCACGCCGCAGTTCCACACGAGTAGCGACACGCCGCGCCCGGCGCCATCGCCGCGTATCAGCCCAGCCACTTGCCCCACCTGAAACATACAGCCATCAATGTTGCCAATTTAGCCTGTGGGGACATACAACCACTCGCCGTCGCTCGAGGATTCAGACTGGCGGACTGCGGGCGTGTAAAGAATATTTATAGCGTGCGAGCAGGATAGCGATTCAATGTCCCGTCTCTTGCATTCTCAGCCAACGCCGAGGGCATAGATAATACATGCCGAGGGTAGATGTAAGCAGGCCAGCTAGAGCGAGACAAATCTGTCTCCATCCTATTCAATCGCAAACACTATGAAGGTAGTTCTGTATTATTGATAAATTCATGTATATAAGGAAATTTTGTATCTAATAAAATGTTATTACCTGATCACTCTTTTAATAAACGCGAAGCACACTACAAGCCCTTTCGGGGCTAGATCTAGCCCATAATATGACGACCCGTTACTGACATAGAGGAAAGCTTAACCCCTAAATACCCATTCCATTACTGTAAAAACAACACACCCTCAGAGTTAACAACGGCTTCAATTATTAACAGCTACTGTCATCAGAAGTGATGCTCCAATAGCGGTTGTATATCGATAGTATTGTCACACTATCGATAGTTTTGTCATACTATCGATATTATGGTCATAAAATCGGGACCTCGGAAATAAAAATAAATCATCTCATATATTGTTCTGAGGATCTACAACAAAACCACCCCTAACGATCGAGACCATACACCTGTCGCATACAAGAGAGACGGGTGTTGAACGGATGATTCAGTCGTGATTTCCGTCATAAAGTAACTTATATATACTGAGTTAGAGGCATCAATCAGCTGGCCAGTGCTAGCGCCATCTAGAGGAAAACGACCAATACTCAACGGTTATGTAGTTGTCGTAAAAGGCGACTAAGGTAAAGCTGCTGGCATGATCATCAGCACCCAGAGAAGGAAAACTCTGCATTTATATCAAAACCCTCGCCAACCCGTCTGCCAAGCGTGGTGAGTATGGCAATTACCCCTCATCTGATTGAGGGAGGCCCGTGCCCCAGCAGTGGGGACTTTAATGGGCTTATGACGACGACGACGATGTAGTACAGCCACCTTTGAGACTCCTAGTTTGGGATCCCCAGTTACATTCATCACTTTTTTTTTATGTAATAGGTAGGCAGACGAACAGACGGATCACCTGATGATAAGCAATTGCTGCCGCCCATGGACACCCGCGACACCCGTGGAGTCACAAGTGCGCTGCCAACCTTTAAACCCCCGTATCCCCCGGGTTGGGCCTCCGCTACCCTCACTCACGCAGCGAAACGCAGCACAGTGCTGCTTTACGCTGGTTTACTGTGAGGCCGTGGTATCACTCCGGTCAAGCCGGCCCATTCATGCCGAAGCTAGGCTTTCCCACGGTAAAATCTTCTTGGACACCAGATCTTATGTTCTAATTTTAAGTACACACTACCCTCAAATGTATTTTAGTCTAAGTAAGATTGTTCAGACAGTAATAAAGCATTTTTCATTTTCATTTTTTCATTTTTCATTTCCCATATTTAAAAAAAAATCATGTGGGCAAGCGACTTGAGGTCATTGTTACGGAAACACGCTTTACTTATGTAAAAATGCATAGTGACATCTACCGAAACAACGCCGAACCATCTGCTTGATTACTTTTTAAAGTTATATCTGCTTTTTACTAGCTCCATCTAACGAAAAGCGTTGAACAATTTTTGCCACACTAAGGTAAAAAGTACTCAGTGAAACGACCCTGCCTGTCAGACGGATCAGCTGATGGTAAGGTGACGACACCTTACCTTTTTTTGGTTTTTACCTTTTAACCCTAATTAGGGTATCCTAATTAGGGTTAAAAGGTAAAAACCCTATCAATAAGGTGAGCCTATCATTGGCTTATCTCATCAATATGCTTACCCATTCATTACAATATATACATTTATAATATGCTTACCCATAAATTTGAAATTTAATTTAATTTTAATTTTATTTATTTATTATCTAATATTTATTCTAATATTAACGTAATTTAAATCATTTTAATTATAACTCTTTAATTGTAATTTATTTTCATTTTTTAATATACTTTTAAACTGAATGAATAAATAAATACACAATATAAATGTGATGATAGTATGACCATAGTTGAAATAAATGTTTTTTATTTTTTTATTTATTTTATTACGGTAAGCACTATCATCACGGAAAACCCTACAATAGGCTTACCATATCAAGATAGTTTTAGAATTCTACCAAGCTATTTTAATCTCTACGCGCAAAGCATTTAAATCAATATTGCGCACCTCGTTAACGGCGGCAGCGGATTGGTCGGATTGAGTTCGTTCGTTTGACAGGTCGTGGAAAAGATATAGACAATCAATAGGGTAACCCTTACTATGCGGTAAGCGGTTGTAACCCTATCAATAGAGTTACCAATCCAATAAGATTACACAATCAATAGAGTAATTGATTTGATTGAGCCACCTATAGGGTTACCCTACCAATAGGCTTAACTCTGAAAAGGGGTGTTCCGGTCCTTGCCATGAACTGCTGCACGTGGAGGCTTCATACGCTTTGCCCTTACCCGGTCCCCTTTGGGTACGGAGCCCTATTAAAGATATAACTGAATCAGTTACTGGCAAACCGAGCAAGTCCTTCCCGTCGGCCTGGAGTACGCAGTCCCCCATCTTCAGACCAGCCGAGTCTGCCCGCGACGCAGACGTCACCTCTCGAACCTATAGAGAAAGACAGGAAAATGGTTAAGGCGACGGGTAGCCCTAACTAGCGACACCAATCGACTTAAATTGTTAGCCACTAAACCGGATCTATTTTAAACAATTTCGAAGCGGGAGTCTCTAAGCAAACATTTACAATATTTATTAAATAATCATGCACAAATGTTGGGTCCGGTTTTAGACGCGAAAAATTTATTCACGCCAAAAGTGGCCGCTTTTAGCGTGAATCAATTTTTCGCGTATACGTTGGGCCCAACATTTTGCATGGCTATTTAATAAATAGTATTAAGTGTTTGCCGAGAGGTTGTAACCCCGAAATTGATTAAAATAGATCTGGTTTAAAAGCTAAAAATTCAAATCGATTGGTGTCGCTAGTGTGCCCTACCCGTCACCTTAAATAAAAAGTATAAGTGTTTTCCGAGAGGCGAAAGTTATTACCGTACTAAAAGCTGTCATCCCGTTCCTACCAACAACGAATTTTGTGAACGAAACGAACTTTGTGATGAAGCGAAACGAAGTGTGTGATTAAAAAATTGTTCCCATGGTCCATTGAATTAGTGGCCCACTAAGGCAATGGGTTATGGGAACAATTTTTTAACTATGGTTTTAATGCCTTTTGCTATTTTAAGTAACTAATTTGAATATGTTTGTAAAATAGCAGGTAGTTATTTTTTTATTAATTTTCATACATTTTGAATTGGAAGCGTATTTGTGACGTCATAAATACGTGTTCGCATAATGTCATTTCCCCCAATTTACGGGAAATATATCCTAAGAAAAACTAATGTATTTCTAAAAATGCCTTTTGATAGGGGAAATGTTAAATCACTATCTGGTAACCAAATAAAGACAGCCCGCTGTCTTAGTCTTGGTGTCCCCTGCAAATAAACGTCAAACTAGCGCCATCTGTTACTTGGTCCGGGTGAATAAGTCACTGAGACATTGTTGTCACCTAAATGTAATCTTCTGAATACAACCTGTCTGAATAGCTAGCGTATTTTATTGAAAATATCCTTGATCCAGTGGTTTTTAATTTTAAAAATATTAAAATATGTTATGAAATACAAATGTCTCGAAACGGTTTTCGGATTAGAACCTGTTTATTTTTTTTATATTTTTTTTTATATGAGAGGTGGCAGACGAGCAGACGGATCATTTGATGGTAAGCAATTCCGCCGCCCATGGACACCCGCAACACCAGTGGAGTCACAAGTGCGCGCCAACCTTTTCCCCTTCCCACCATTGGGCCTCCGGTAACCTCACTCACACGGCGAAACACAGTGCAGGCGCTGCTTTACGTCGGTCTTCTGTGAGGCAGTGGTATCACTCCGGTCGAACCGGCCCATTCATGCCTAAGCGTGGCTCTCCCACATTTATTTTTTTCCTATACCCCATTTCAGTGCATGATTTATTTATTTACTTAAAAGACCAAAAATACTTACCCAAGGATATGGATCCCACAAGGTTCTGGTGAGTCGAAATCCAAGACCCTCTCCTTCATCTTCTGGCAAGTTTAGCTGGAAGGTTAATGATCAAAGGTAATAATAGGAACTTTACATTATTTTTTTATACATGTTGACACAGTATATCGGCTCTCCTCAGCCTGATGGTAAGCAAGAGAAGTGGCCACGTTGCAATTACAACGGAAGCGATGTCAGGCATCACCTCCATTGGGACTGTCATACTGGCCCGCGAGATAAATAAATAAATATTTCACAACATCACATACATTGATCTGACTCCGAGATATGTAGCTCAAGCACCTGTGTTACGGATATCAGAATAAACAGCGGAATTACAAATATATACATACATAATAATACTTTTTTTTGTAAATATGTAGGTACTTAATAATTCATAGAAAACACCCAGACCAATACAAATAGACATGTTCATGCACACAATTGTTTGTACAGTGCGGGGATCGAACCCGCAACCCTTGGACCCAAAGGCAGCGTTCACTACCACTGTTCCAAACAGGTCATCATCGTCGTCGTCGAGATGCTTCTTCACGCTTCGTTTGAAGGAATCCATATTGTAGGAAGGAGGAAATACATGCGCCGGCAACGAGTTCAATTTCTTGATGGTGCGGCGGAAATAGGAATTGCTAAATTTTTTAGTCCGTGATAGAATGTTTTTTCACTGTATCTTCTATTTGGTTTGTGTCCACTGTGAGACGTTGACAGCGTCGTAAAAACTTCACCTATGATATTGTCGCTTTTTTTTTCTAGACACAATAATAGGTATGTTTTTTTTTACATTATGGCAGACAAATGAGCAGACGGCGCACCTGATGGTAAGAGATTACCGCCGCCCATGGACATCTGCGACACACGGGAACGGGGTATGTATCAAAATGTCAGCATAGTAGTATAATTTTTAAGGTTGAAAATGACCTGCTGAACTAGTTTGATCTAGGTTGAACTGGGTTGAACTCACATAAAACCAACAGGTTGCTCTATAGATGTGTATGTATTGATAAATAAACTATATGACCTTAAGTACATTTAAAAAAACGAAACACAATCGCGATGTAACGTACAACTCCATCTAGCGGTGGAGGTGTAAACTAAAATTTGTATGAACTTCTGAACTAGCGTAACACATTCCACCTTATTTTAAATCACGATCTGTTATTACCGTACTAAATGTCAAGTCATCTTGTTCCATCAAGCAATGTTAAAACGCCTCGCACGAATTTTGTTCCGGAAATATCCTTAGTTTTGTAATAAGGTATTTGTAATAAGGCGGCTATTGTCTAAGCTTACATACCTACCTAATAAATATGTGCTAATATAATATGTAATATGTATAGCGGCCCCCACTCGACAATATTTCACCAAAAAATGTGCATACGTAATCAACAGCAGTTTCAATTTAATTTTGGACTTTTTATATTTCTTTCAGAGGTTTGATATTTTTAATTAATTTATTTTTTACTTGGCAGAATTGACATTTTTATCTATAAAATATTTTTTTTAACTGAAAAACTATCCTACACGTTCCTAAACGTTGTCTTAAGGTGACGGGTAGGGCACACTAGCGACGCCAATCGATTTTAATTTTTAGCTACTAAACCGGATCTATTTTAAACAATTTCGGGGTTACAACTTCTCGGCAAACACTTTTAGTATTTATTGAATAACCATGCACAAATGCGGACACAACATTTGTAAGCGAAAAATTGATACACGCTAAAAGTGGCCACTCTTGGAGGTAATAAATTTTTCGCGTACAAAAACGGACCCAACATTTGTGCATGGTTATTTAGTAAATAGTAAAAGTTTTTGCCAAAAGGTTGTAATCGCGAAATTGCTTAAAATAGATCCGGTTTAGTAGCTATCAATTAAAAACGAATGGTGTCGCTAGTTAGGGCTACCCGTCGCCTTAATGGACAAGTTAATTTTGGAGTAGTAGCAATAAAAGGTACTTTTTTTATGTGATAGGTGGCAGACGAGCAGACTGATCACCTGATGGTAAGATGTTGCCGCCGCCCAAGGACACCCGCGACACCAAATCCTGAATCCAGGTCCAAGCGTACCCCGGGCTCCAGAGCGACAGCTTTGGGCGCCACCGGGAAACACACGCTAAGATGATAGAGACTTCGATATAATCTCCGTTTAGAAGATAGACCGTGTGAGACCGGAGTGATACCAAGGCCTCACAGAAAACCGGCGTGAAGCAGCACTGTGCTGTTTCGCTGCGTCAGTGAGGGTACCGGAGGCTCTATCCGGGGGAAAGGGGGGTTTAAAGGTTGGCAGCGGTGGGCGGCGGCAATCGCTTACCATTAGGCGACCAGTCTGCTCGTCTGCCACCTATCACATAAAAAAAGGTGCTTAATCTCTCGCCGTGTGGTCCCCGGCAGAGTAGAATAGGCCACCCTCACTCTTACCGAGGTGTCGTAAAAGGCGACTAAGGGGGTGCTGATGATCATGCCAGCAGCAGCAGAGAAGGAAAACTCTGCATTTATATCAAAACCCTCGCCAACCCGTCTGCCAAGCGTGGTGAGTATGGCAATTACCCCTCATGCGACTGAAGGAGGCCCGTGCCCCAGCAGTGGGCACTTAAATGGGCTGATGATGATGATGAGGAACAAAGTGGGTACTAAATAATTTGTTTTTAAAACCACATTAGTTATAATAGAAGTTCTTGTCAATGCAAATGAGTTGTTTATTAATAAGTGTTTGTTTTGACTCACCACCACTAGTCGGACGCCGGCCGTGTACTCGTCGCTTCCGCTTCCGGAATCCATTAAGTTTGGATCCATCTACATAATTATTAAAATATATTCTCATCACTTCTATAAAATATTTCATGTAAACCACTTTATCTTTATATTCTAGCATTTCCTAGTTTTAATTTCCGTTTGCGTAAACATTTTCGTCGAGGTTAGAATCCGTGCATGCACCTAAAAAGTATCAGCCTATACCTACATATACTGTCCCACTGCAGGGCAAAGGCCTCCATCATAGAAATCAAGTCATCGCTACTATGATGGGATTAGGCTTAATCACCACGCTTGCCTAATGCGGATTGGTGATCACAAGCTCGAAAAATTCGAAACATACCTACTTTTTACTCGACCCGGACATTGAACCCAGGACCCCGAGAACACAGCCCGGTAAAGAAAACTTTTGGGGGAGCATTAAAACAAACATTAAAAGTTTAATTTAAAATAAGACTACTTAAATCGCTTCATTGTGGAATCAACTTCCCGCAGCGGTATTTCCGAAACGGTACGACATTGAGATCTTCAAGAAACGAGCCTATACCTTCCTAAAAGGCTGGCAACACATCTCCACTCCCTCTGGTGTGGCTGATATCCATGGGCGGCAGTGATCACTTACCATCAGGTGACTCGTTTGCTCATTTGCCTCCCTTTCTCATAAAAAAACACAGTTAATGTAAATCTTTTTTTTTAAATTTAAACTTCTTTTTTAACGTTATTTTTGAGCCCATATGACTTAGCTCGCAGAAACCGAAAAGACCTGATACCGGAGAATCAACCAAAATAATTATTTGTAAATTTACCGGACGCCTAGAACCAACATACAAGTATTTTCTATCATACTCAAGACGTTAAACTCTTTCGAATTCACACAACTTTTAATCACCGAAAACTTCGAAAGTGAAATTATAAGAATAGTTACTATGCGACTGTTAATTATGTACTTACATACTTTTAGAAAGGAATATCACATCCACAACACTACACATGAACTGAAAGACTCACGCACCAGATCGAACTGTCGATATCGATCAAATGGCTTGTTTAACAATAGTGATGTGCCGCGCTTAGTAAGTAAGTTCTTTATTGTGGAAACGGGTAATTACAAAAGATAACAATATCAAAAAGAAACTCCGAGTCCTGCCTATTGTTGAGCTTACAATTTGCCCTTTAATTCAAATAACATTAATTAAACAAAGGTAATACATTATTATTAAATATAACTATATCATTAATTGGATGATTAGAAACCTAAATTAAAATGTCAGCAGAAGATATCGTTATATATATATATATCGATGATCACAAACCTGAGCTATCTTCGTCAAATTCAAAACATACTTATCGCTCGACCCGGGAATCGAACCCGAAGATCACGGCCCGGTACTTAAACCACTAGACCAACAGGGCGTTTATTTATTTATTTATTCTTTATTGCACAAAGTAAAAAAAGTACAATTGGCGGACTTAATGCCTTACATCATTCTCTACCAGTCAACCATTGGGCGAAGCAAAAATTTGTGGCGGCAAAATATGATATTATATAATAAACATACATATTTACACATTATTAAATACATAAATATAATTATTAGCATCACGGAAAGCAGATTTTTATTTTTTATTATTATCAATCAATTTATCAACATTATAAGCGTTTAGCAATATGGTATAAAAAATATCTTGTCTTGCATTTATCGATGTCGGTAACTGCGCCGGCGCAGCCCCAGCGCGAACCAGTTCACCTCACCTCACGGCCGCGCTGACCTCTAGCCACCATTCATGTAGGTTACTGTCACACGTTACTCAATCGCTCTCAGAGATTATTTGCGTACTGCACGGCTAAGCTTTATATGTTAGAAGTTACTTGTATTAGTTACAGTCCTTTGCAAAAAAAAAACCGGCGCCTAAGCAAATAATTCTATAATTCTATAGTTCTCACAACATCTCATAGGTTGACCTGGTTCCGTACTAAGTAGCTTAAGCACTTGTGTTACAGATATCAGACAACAGAGGAACACAAATATATACTTAAATACATATATTACACCCAGACACCGAACAAACACAAGTGTTCATCGCACGAATGTTTGTCCAGGGTGGGGATCGAACCCACGACCTTTGGCGTAAGAGGCAGGGTCACTACCAATTGCGCCATCCGGTCAGTAATCAATTTTATAGTTATCATTACGATGTTTGATGATTTTAGGTAGTGATACCTTTATGGTTTCGTAAATTAATCACCATGGAATCGTTTTCTGAAATCTAGCGTAACTGGTATGGTAAGAAAAATGTAAAAAATCAAAGCAGGGGTAGTTCACCTGCCCTACAAGTAAAAAATGAAAAACGAATTCTAATTTTAAAAATAGTTTTATTTATTTATTTATTGTTTTTCAAAATCTACAGCTCTTAAATTATACTATTTAAAATTTATATACCACTTACAGCCAATAACAGATTTTAAATACATTGACAAACTTATATAAATACAACAGCCAAGGGGCAGCAAAATAAGGGAAAAAAAAGAAAACAACCAATACAATTTGACCGTTGTGTACAGACAGCCACACATCAGGCTACTATAGTCCGTCAAAATACTTCAATTGATATTGAGTCGAAAGTTGACATTAAGGTGAGAATCGAATGAAGAGAATCTGACTGTTCCGCATACCTCGATGTGTGTGTGTGTGTGTGTGTGTGTGTGTGTGTGTGTGTGTGTGTGTGTGTGTGTGTGTGTGTGTGTGTGTGTGTGTGTGTGTGTGTGTGTGTGTGTGTGTGTGTGTGTGTGTGTGTGTGTGTGTGTGTGTGTGTGTGTGTGTGTGTGTGTGTGTGTGTGTGTGTGTGTGTGTGTGTGTGTGTGTGTGTGTGTGTGTGTGGGTGTGTGTGTGTGTGTGTGTGTGTGTGTTTGTGTGTATGTGTGTACTTAACTTCAAAAAATTGAATAGGTGTGGGACCCCCTCTTGCTGAAATCACAGCTTTCATTAGCCTGGGCATGCTGGCCAGTATACCCCTTATGGTTTCCTGCGGAAAACCGTTCCCACTCCGCCTTAATCGCATTCTTTAGATCTGTTATGGTTTGCGAAGCCGGCTACACTGATCTCACTCGTCGCTGGAGAAGGTCCCAAACATGCTCAATAGGATTGTGGTTTGGATTTCGAGCTGGCCAATCCAAACGACGGATTCCGACCTCCATCACGTAAGCGCCTACATCGCCTGATCGGTGAACACGAGCATTATCATCCATAAAAATCGAATTTTCGCCAAGAACAGCCATCCTTTTCTCGAAGCAATTCTCGACCCCCCTATAATTTCGTTGTGGATAAAACAAGAAGCCTGAATTTTCAGTAACTATCAGGCATTATATAAATACGGTACTTATATTTAAAACTTCAGTCAATTTGAACCAGTAGTTTAAGAATGACAATTTTTTAAAGTTTCTGAATTGTGTCACTCATTCACTGACTGACTGACTCACCGATTGTCATAAGTCTAAGGCACTTTTCTAACAGACATAGAAGCTTTAAATTTATAATTGAAATAGAATTTAGTGTCTTAATGATAGGAAAACTTATTTTTTTTTGTAATTTCGGTCCCGTATTCTAAATAATGAATAACATTGTAATCCCATATAAACGAGCGAGACGACGAGACGTCGACGGCGCGCGCCGCGAGCGCTCGAGACGCTCTCTAATGTCTTTTGACTACTTTCTGGGAAGTCCCGGCAATTCATTTGTAAAAGATTTACTTGTAATAAATAAACATTTATTTATTTTACTTTTTATTCAATTAAGGATATTAACTTTGTAAAACTGACTCGAGTCTGGGTGCACTGAGAGACACCCCCGTTTATTATCAAGTACCCCTAATACTCAAGTTTGAGATTTAATTTTTTTAACTAATCAGGTGAATTATGTCTGACATGATAAAGTGACAAGCTCACTCGTCCGTCATCCTATTGATATCAGTGGCAGGGTTTGGTTTTATGATCCATTGTTTCTTAAAAAACACGCTCTAAAAAGTACAAAACAAGAAAATTGTATCTGCTGAAATTATTATGCCGTATCGCCGGGGTCGTATGCCACATTGATTTTATTTTATTATTATAATGAATCTGTTTTGCTACAGTAGGTGGCATACGACCACGGCAATACGGCATAATAATTCCAGCAGAGAAATGTTTCTTGTTTCGTACTTTTTAGATCGTGTTTTTTTGGTAGTCGGGTTTTAATTTTTAATTATGTAAATTTAAATCCACATTTGAAATGTCCAAAAAAGGGCTTTCATTTGATACCCAACACAGTAACGTCAAGCATTTTTTTTTATAGTTCCTTACTCTAAGTCCCCTAGAGGGCGCTGTAGACTAAATTAACGTGACGTCATGTCTCCTATAACCCGAAGACAATCAAGACGCTTCTAACGACACCTCATTTGTTCAAATATGATAACTAGTTTAGAAGTTATGAGAGAACATGATGAACAATCATACATACAGGTCAAAATCATAACCCTCCTTTTTGCTTCGCCGTAGTCGGGTAAAAATTGGTTTTTATCATTCGTTTCCTTAGAAAACTTTCCGCCTTCTTGTCTTTGAAGGGCTATATTTTTTTAGTGATTATAAAAGCTGACAGTAAGGCGAAGTTTTTAGATTTGGTTAGAATCACTTTTTTAAATTGAGAACTGTGAGTAGAAAATTGAAGTCTAATTACCTATTAAAATGAAATGAAGTTTATTGTATATATTTACTTTAAACAAAGATTTTCATGATTGCTATCAAAGTTACTAATCTGATTAAGTATTTTATGCACAAAATTGCTTACCATCAGGTGATCAGTCTGCTTGTCTGCCACCTCTCATATAAAAAAAAGATTTATTTGCAAAAAAAAAAAGTTGAAAAAATATTTTTGTTTTTTTTTCTAGATTATTTTGAAGCTGTTGAGGTAGAGAACTCCAAAATTCGAAAAATTGTTGACAACTCCTGAACTATAAAAGTTCGTATACAAGGTGTTTCGGGTACCTCAGTGGGTGCTCTATCTATGGCCTTCCGCTTGACATCCTACATGAAACAACCTGTATAGTAATTTAGTTAGACTAGTTTTTATGACAATGTGTGGCGTATATAGGGTGTAATCTATGAACTGAACATTAATATCCCTTTTAATTACGTGTAACCAACCATTCTGAACAACTTTTTCTGTGACTTTTAGAAATTCGCATAAAAAACGCTTATAGGTTATCTGAAAACACGAAACGCTTTCGCGATGTATTCGACTGCCTAGCGCCCTCTACATATTGTTATTGTTAAACCTACGTGAGTTTCCATAGACAAAGTCTACACTCTGGTTTTAAGAAGACACCTGTATGTCATTCTATCGGTGTTCAATTGTTTGCTTACCAAAAATATATGTCATATGCATAGAATAATAACAAGACTAGAAACCTAGTCTGTGCCCACTGTTTGACGCAAGTCAAACGGAGCCGTACGGCTCCAGACGCCCGCATCGCTCCGCAGTCGTCAATGTGAATGCTTGTCAAACGCATCTCGCGAAAATTAATTAACTATGACGATTTGTGTGGTCAAATTTTGTCACAATGATTCGGAAAACCATAAGAAGTGTAATAACATCACTTTTCACAGATAAGCCTTCAATATTTCATAGTATGTTGTGTTTTATGAGCTAAAAATACAAATGATTTATTAAAATGCTCAGTGTTGCCTGATAATGAAAAAAATATTTTCCCCATTTCAACTTTTGTAAGATTTCATTGGTCCAACTAATTAATTTAATCGGTTGCTACTGATGTTTACAGCGTAAAGCAGTGTCTCTACTGTGTTTCGCTGCGTGATTGCGGGTACGGGAAGCCCAATCCGGGAATGGGAGGTTTAAAGGTTGGTAGCACTTGTGACTCCACCGAGTGTCACTGGACGGCGGCAATTTCTTACCATTAGGTGTTCTGTCTGCTCGTCTGCCAACTATTACATAAAAATAAACTTTATTTCCACACAATGTGACATAACAATCCTCCTTTTTTTAACGTTTGCACTTGTGACTCCACCGAGTGTCACTGAACGGCGGCAATTTCTTACCATTAGGTGTTCTGTCTGCTCGTCTGCCAACTATCACATAAAAATAAACGTTATTTCCACACAGAGAGCCTCAAAGCCGGCCTCAAAGAGAAACTATTTGAAGAAACAGATACAGTGGCAAGGGCATTAAAATTGGAAATGCAAGGCTATAAAACTGTAAAAAATAACATATTAAAAATAAATACGTAATGTACGTACAGTTATAAGTACTAAAAATTATATTAAAGCTGTAATTGACGAAGTTAAAGTAGTTTCAAAGTTGAATCCTTGAAAGTGCGGGAAAAACTATCGGTTTTTTTATCTGTATTTTTACTTGAAACTTTGATTGTAAATATCTCTGTAAGTTTTTGGTATTTTTAGCGATTTAAATTTTTTTATTTATATGTCTTAAAAGTACTGCTATTGTCATCTGCTTGTCCATGAACATAAATTAGCTTGAGTAGAACTGAGAACTTTTATATGTTAATAAATAAATAAGCAAGAATATTATGCAATTGGTTTATTCATTTAATAATTTTAAGATTTATGTAATTTGATGTGCTTCTGACAGTGCAATACACGGATCCACATTTTACACGAATTAAAACTCACCCTGATAACCATTAAAATAAGTAGGTAAGCTCTTTATTTATTTATTTCTTATTCATTATTGTATTTTGTCAAGGCATCATAAATATCAAAACATAACTTGCCAACTAATTTTATAATCACAGTTAGGTAGATACTTGTAAGCGTTGTTCTAGGTTCTATTAAAAACAGTACAGTTACTGCAATAACCATTTCCCATGTGTTAGGGAAATATGTTGTGACTGGTAACATTAATTAGCATTTTTATGTTGATACTACGTACGTAGTACCAACTTGAAAAACCAAATTTGTGCTTCAAATTTGAGGTGACAGCAGTAAGGAAACTATCCTTCTAGTCTTGTTATTATTCTAAGGTCATATGTAAATACAATTGTGCCTGTTTACTTTGCCCTTCTTGGGGGTCTACAAGACGAAAACCTTTGCTTTCGGTAGCATTGCCTACGAATATACAAGCTTGCGTCTTGGATTCCAGTTTAGTACGTTTCTTTTTGGGTACTAAAGCGTGGGCTTCGCAACCAAATACCCTCAAATGAGAGAGGTTGACTTTTCTTTCAATCCACACTTCTGAATTTTGTTCTTCAAGGCTTGTGTAGACAAACGGTTCTTCAAGTATCTGATCGCAGTATTCGCTGCTTCGCCCCAATAGGCTGGAGGTAGGTAGGTTAGTCTTTCAACATGGATCTGGCTTTTCGATGTTTCTGTTGGCGCGTTCGGAGACGCCGTTCTGTTGAGGATTGTACGGGACCGTGGTCTGGTGCCGTTCTTCAAGAAGGTAGACTTGCCCTTAGCGGCCCTAAAGTGTAGTTATAAAGTGGAACTAATGTCCCGAAACGAAGTGAGGGCGGGCCGCTATTTATTATAAAACAAAACATCCTGCTTGGGGTTTTTACGAAATAACAATATCAAATTTTGAATTCGCATTTCATTTATTTCAAATTCATTTTAAATTATCTGCATACCGTATATTAAAAAAAATGGCTGGCGTAATAAAAATAAAATGATTATTGAATTAACTTATGTCTAAAACAAACTTATGAGCAAATACATCACAATATTTAAGTACAAAAATATAATGATTTTCCTGAACTATACTCGAAACTGGAATTCAAGAC
Organism: Marasmia exigua; assembly: GCA_019059595.1. Lineage (NCBI taxonomy): Eukaryota > Metazoa > Arthropoda > Insecta > Lepidoptera > Crambidae > Marasmia > Marasmia exigua. The sequence continues at coordinate 781,587 of CM032491.1, read as the reverse complement.
CAAAAAAGCTACTACAATGTTGCCACTGCAATAAAATGATCGTACAATAGTATAAACCTATTTTATAAAAACATACGCGGACATAATTAATTTATTGGTAATTTTAATCCTATAATTTAATTTAGTAATTTTATTTACTTATTTTTACATAAATACAAGATGCTTTAATAAAAACTTTATCATCCTTAATGTTTGGTAGCAAATCAGGTAATGGGCTTGTATCACTTCAGGTGTTATTAACATTTGGTACAACACTTGCAAACGATTATATATTTGAATTAGCATACTGAAGTGGCAGTGGGCTGGTCATATTAGCCGCAGAACTGACAGCCGTTGGAGCCGTTAAGTCCTTGAGTGGAGACCGCGACTCGGTAAGCGTAGTGTAGGACGCCCTGCGACAAGATGGGATGATGACATTCGAAGGCTGGCTGGTGTGGGCTGGATGAGAGTGGCCGAAAATCGGGAGCAGTGGCGTGCATTAGGGGAGACCTATGTCCAGCAGTGGACGAGTGTGGGTTGCTGATGAAGATGATGATGATGACAACATTTGAACTACATGTTGTTGTTTTGTGCAGTGAAGTGCCGCAAAGTGATATTAATATAAAAATCGTTGAATTGTATAGTTTTGTGTGTACCACTGATATTGTGTTGAGTAAGTTGTCACGTAAAGTTCTTGCTAGGACCTAAGATAATCTTAAAACCTGAGATTTCGTCAAGACTAGTCTCGGCAGATTCCGTAGGTCGATAAAACGCTAAACACCCCCGTTTTATTGAGTGACTGAGACTTGTCTGATTCGACGGTTCCTACCCACTTTGCCAAAAACATGATTTGACATTTTTACTGACGAGTTGTGTGTTGAGTTGAAAATAAATTTTATAATTAAGGGTCCTATTCATAACTATTTGTTTAACCTTTGTTAACAAAAACGAATATTTTGTATGAAAATATTTGTTTTCAAGCGTCAAAACTGCTATATAACACCATTTTAGCCAACAAAAGTTTATTAAGCGTTTATGAATAAAGCCTTAAGTTTCTATTTTATGAGAAAATCCTGATAAATGAATTGTACTACTCTATTTATTAAGAAGCATATAACAAAAAGGTTGGTGAAACCTGAAAACATCATTTGACAATGACATTAGTGACTTTGATAGGTTTGACAGTGACGTAAATGTCGTAGTTTTTTTGGTCTTGAATTCCAGATGCAAATGTCAAATCCCCATATATTTTGACACTTTCCATTTTGCAAATGCATGTACATCTGTCAGTTTACTTCGTCTAAAGTCCTACAAAATAACATAACTACAGTCGCGAGCAAACAAATCGAATCATCAGGACCCAATTTTCATACAAACATACTAATTTCAGAGGTCTATAAATATGAAAGTACCTGTGTTTACTGATAATTTTATTAAGTAAATCGATTTCAAAAATGTTCAAATTTTAATTAATTATTGTAACAGATTACAGAAACGTGCAGATTTCTTAAAAAACTAGGTGGCTGATTTTCTCATCTCATAATATTGCATGGTGAAGACAAACAACCTGTTCAATCCTAATTTTAAGAAAACTGGCATGTTTCTGGAGGCTTGTAATCGATTTTCAACAAAATTATCACTAAAGCACATATACTTTTATATTCATAGGCCTCTGAAGTTAGTATGTTTGTATAAAAATTCAGGTCCTGAGTCGATTTGGTTTGGTTGGTGGCTCGGATAAATATGTAGTAACAAATTCAAAATATGTACATATAATATGGACCAAAAGTTTTAAATATGGAGTTTAAAAAAAAGAATGACATTTTAAACATTGTTTACTGTGAAAAATCACTTCAGTAACAGTTACATTACAAAAATTATAAAAAGTATCAAAATGTTTAAGTAAACACAAAAGTTTCATTCATCTCCTTAAGGTGACGGGTAGGGTAGGTTTAATTTTTAGCTACTAAACCGGATCTATTTTAAACAATTTCGGGGTTACAATATCTCGGCGAACAACTATACTATTTATATAATACTTATAGTTAACTGTTTGGTCTGCTTTTGCACTCGAATTTTGGATTACCGTCAAAAGCGGCCACATTTTTCGCGTACAAAAACGGACCCAACATTTGTGCATGGTTATTTAATAAATAGGTGTTTGCCGAGAGGTTGTAACCACGAAATTGTTAAAAATAGATCCGGTTTAGTAGCTAAAAATTAAAATCGATTGGCGTCGCTAGTGTGCCCTACCCGTCACCTTAATCCGACCCCTATATCATTGCAATGGCTGTTTTGATGCGTTATTTCTTTTAGTATGTATTAAAATATGTTGATTTAAATGACTTTTCCGAGTAAAAGCTTTGTTGCAATAACTGCACTTATGCGGTCTTTCCCCTGTATGTTTTAAAATGTGTTGATTTAAATAACTTTTTAGAGTAAACGGTTTGTTGCAATAACTACATTGATGCGGTTTGTCCCCTGTATGATTTGAAATGTGTATTTTTAAAGTATTTTTGTGAGCAAAAGCCTTGTTGCAATAACTGCATTGATGCGGTTTTTTTCCTGTATGTTTTAAAATGTGTATATTTAAACTACTTTTTTGAATGAAAGCTTTGTTGCAATAACTGCATTGGTGCGGTTTTTCCCCTGTATGTATTAAAATGTGATTATTTAGATGACCCCTATGAGTGAAGGTTTTGTTGCAAAAGCTGCATAGATGCGGTTTTTTCCCTTCATGTTTCAAAATGTGTTGATTTAAAGTACATTTCTGACTAAAACTTTTGTTGCAATAACTGCACTGATGGAGTTTTTTTCCTGTATGTATTAAATTGTGTTCAGTTAAATGACTTTTCCGACTAAAAGCTTTGTTGCAATAACTGCATTGATGCGGTTTTTCCCCTGTATGGATTAAAATGTGTCTATTTAATTCACCTTTCGTAAAATGTTTGTTGCAATAACTGCATCGATGATTTTTTCCCTTGGCGTGTATTAACATATGTGCGTCTAAATGCTGTTTTCGTGTGAATGTTTGCTCGCAACAGTTGCATTTATAAGGCTCGTCTCCGGTATGTCCAGACAAATGGTTTATTAAGAGAGATTTATAAGAGAAACCTTTATCACAGTATTCGCACCGATACTGTTTTATCGACATTTCATCCTTTCTTTCGTTTGTTAAATCCCTCCCATTAAAGTTTTCACGATTATGATACAAGATCTTAGCGTTGTGTGTTTTTACATGAAGAATTAAACTCCGTTTGTTATTAAATACTTTTGTACAATGATCACATATGAGGGACATGTTTGATTCATTTTCTCATGTGTTTTTATTAAGGATTTGAATTCAATTCCACTTTTGGTGCAAATTATTTTTCTAGAACTCGCTTTCGAAATCCTAATTTGAGGTTTTGTCTTGACGATGTGTGTTTTTATATGAGATATCAAACTGCGTTTATTATTGAATACTTTAGTACAATAATCGCATATGAGAGATGAATTATGATCGATTTGTGTATGATCGTTCAGTAACCTAAATGTTTTAAAATTGATTCCACATTGTTTGCAAAATAATATTTTTTTAGAAGTACAATTTGAAGACACATCTACACCTAAATATGGATTTTGATGGTATATAGGGGTTTCATGTTTCGCATCAGAGCTTCTTTCGAAATCCAATTTAGAATAACTTTTGATTTCATTAAAGTCATACTCGCTAGCTTCATTCAGTGCTCCGGTTCTAGGTGCAGTCTCTCCGTTGGCCTCGCTCGTTGCACATTCTCTGGGCAGATCACCTAGAAAGTAAACAGACGTCTAAGCAAGTCGATTCCTGTGAGTCAAATTATATTTTTTTTATGTTAAAGCTGGCAGACGAACAGATGGATCACTTGATGGTAAGCAATTGCCGCCGCCCATGGACACCCGCGACACCAGTGGAGTCACAAGTATCCCCCGGATTGGGCCTCCGGTACCCTCACTCACGCAGCGAAACACAGCACAGTGCTGCTTCACGCCGGTTTTCTGTGAGGCCGTGGTATCACTCCGGTCGAGCCGTCCCATTCATGCCGAAGCTTGGCTCACCCACGGTAGAATAGTAGGTGCACCCACCATCACAGGGCGTTGACATGAACACAACAGGAACATGAAGAGAGGCTTCTAAGCCGGTGTGCTTGTCTCCTCCCCACTCAGACGATGAAGGAGCGTCGCAGGTGGTTTTAGTGGGTATGCCTCTGGCCGGCTTCTCATCAGGAGAAGCTCTCGCCATGCAGAGATCCCCACATAACCCGTCTGCCCCCCGGTGGACGGGTATGCATAAGGAGGTCAGCTCATTGCACATAGGGCTGGGCGCCAACAAAAAAAAAAAGGGCGTTGAAAGATATGGGATACCACCCGGGTATATATTCCCAAAATGGGACAATGTTTGGGAATATTCCCAATAAACACACCCGATGGGAATTTATTCGGGTATTTTATGTTTTTGTCATTAAAATATACTTATTTGATATAAATACCCTTGTTTTATGATTATAATCATAAATTATCAAAACCTACGCGGAAAATGAAAAAAAAATTATATGTATGAATTTTACTACCCCGATTGTTTATGTATACATAGCTAACCGAATCAGCAAACTGAAGTGGCAGTGGGCTGGTCATATTAGCCGCAGAACTGACAGCCGTTGGAGCCGTAAAGTCCTTGAGTGGAGACCGCGACTCGGTAAGCGTAGTGTAGGACGCCCTGCGACAAGATGGGATGATGACATTCGAAGGCTGGCTGGTGTGGGCTGGATGAGAGTGGCCGAAAATCGGGAGCAGTGGTGTGCATTAGGGGAGACCTATGTCCAGCAGTGGACGAGTGTGGGTTGCTGATGATGATTGTTTATGTTATCAGTTTGCCAAAGGTTACAAGTTCTCTTAATAAATGTTTGAAGTGCCGAAATACAATTAGAAATACACGGTTGTAAATAAGCCGTCGGCGTCGCATGCTTTTGTTTGACCAAACAAAGAGCGGTGTTTCTTTTTAATACAAAATTAAACACCTTTTAATTGAAAAATGTTATTATACTATATCTGACTTTATAAATGACATTATAAATTGATTTGTAATATTTGTATTGACTAAGTAATTTAATTTAGTGACTAATTTTATAACTGTGACATATATTTGCATTTAATTTTATTATCATTGTTCATTAATCAATCATTTTGTACACCGTAATGGTATAACATGTTGGCACTTTGCATGTATCTAACAACATCTTCTCTGTACAATAAATAAATAAATTTATTCTTGGCAAATAAATTTATCTTTATCTTTATCTTAACTTTTTTCATTAAAAAAAAAACATTTAGAAAAACACGGTTGTAATCAAACCGTCGGTGTCACGTTCTTTTGTTCGACCAAATAAAGAGCGGTGTTTTTTTTTTCATTTTTATATTCAAAAATATTTTTAATATTGTCTTTAGTTCTTACTTGACTATCGGATTATCCACACGCATCTTATGTTTAATACTACATGATATTGATTTTGCGCGACTTGGAAACTGTTTGATCTGTGCTTAGACGTAATAACACTTTAAACTGACGACTTTGGCAACGAAAAACGGATTTTTGTGTACAGTGTGGTGCAGCAGTGATATTGAGGAACAAGAGTTGATGTAAGTACCGATTAAAGTAATAAATAAATTATTACTTTAAAGTTTTATTGATTGTATTACATTTAGCAATGTTTACTCTATTCTTCTTTTGGAAAGGCAGTGCATTTTAATTTGTCGTTTCGTAATGAGATAGACAGATAAATAATAATTAGATATTAAAAAATGGGACAATAATCTATTTGTATAAAAATAATTTAAATTTTTGTTAAAATTATTATTTCTGATTGCTAAAGGTCGTGGGTTCGATTCCCACCCTGGACAAACATTCGTGCGATGAACACTTGTATTTGTTCAGTGTCTGGGTGTAATATATGTATTTAAGTATATATTTGTGTTCCTCTGTTATCTGATATCTGTAACTCAAGTGCTTAAGCTGCTTAGTACGGAATCAGGTCAACGTATGAGATGTTGTGAGAATTATTATTATTATTATTATTAATTAGATATTAAAAAATGACAAACAATCTCGTTTGTATAAAATAATTTAACTTTTTGCTAACAATTATTATTTCTGATTGTTAAGAAGACTTTATTACTAATACGAGTATGGTATATACATACATACATGATATTAAATAAATATATCTGCCGAGAGGTTGTAACCCCAAGATTCTTTAAAATAGATCTAGTTTAGTAGCTAAAAATTAAAATCGATTGGCGTCGCTAGTGTGCCCTACCCGTCAATTAAGGAAGGACGGCAAAATAGTCTTCCGCCCGGGCGGCTTGGCTCGTTCTGGGGCCACTAGCCGCGCAGGTAAAGTAAAATTAATCTTACTTGTTCGCAGGTCCGTCAGCTCGTCCCCGCTGGGCGGCGCTGCAGTCGCGACGTTTTCGTCTTTGATGCAGCCGCTGGTGTTCCGAATTATCGTGTCGATATCAGCCTTCAGAGCCCTCATACTGTTTTGCAACAGCTCTGAACTTTCTCGAACAATATTACCTAAAAATAATACGACGAATAGGGTATTTGACTAAGCTCGAGATTTTACAAAATAAAAATATTTTATCAAAATATAGGTAAATATGTGCCAATAGCAAAAATTCTCAATTAAAAATATAACGTCTAAGCCGGTTTTATGGTCATTCAAAGATTCATGGGCAAGTCCATTTTAAAAGTATGAAATTATTAATAAATAATTAAACCATTGAATAACCCATGTAATTTACACCAACTATTATAATCGAACCATTGACATAAACGAAACATTTGATATAGCTACCATACAACATTCAAATGAAATGCATACAAAATACTGTCGTGTGACGTCACATCTCAGTAGCCATTTGTATGGAGCGTTTTGGGTTTGCCCAAAATAATGTGATTGTAAAGTTGTGATATCTCAGGTAGTTTAAATGAGAATCAAGTGATTCTTTCAACGATGTTTCTATCATTAAGAGGTCTTTTGATTACAAAAATAAAAAAAAATAGTCAAATACCGTATTGACAACATTACATCGAAAAAATGATATAAAATTCAAAATTCAAAAGTACTTTATTTGCATAGGCTTATGTGCAGCTCTTACAAATCGTCATACATGAAAAATATAAATTATAACTATGTATATTATACATGTAATTAAACATATATGTCGATACAAAAATATACTAAGAAATGAATAAATATAATGTGATTCTACCACCGGAATCGGAATGTTGATTCTGACGAGAAGATCCGGCAAGAAACTCTGCAGTTACTCTTTTAAATCGCCAAAATTTTATAAGTACAGTATCATGGGTGTAGGCGAACAGTTTATCATTTCCACAAATTCTTGTAATTTATGTGATTACATAACTGTATAATAGGCTTTTGCCATTAAATAATTTTTAACATGTATTTTAAATTTAGGCATTAGAACTATAAAAATTAGAACTCGATTGATGTTTTTAGACTTTCTGAACATGATTTAATACTTCTCTCAGTATTTATTACTATCAAAATTACCACATATCAAAAAATGAATATTATAGGATTAAGCCTATATTACTTTTACCACAAGTTTTTAATTTTTTTATTTATTTCTGAACGTTAGTATCCGTCAGAAAAATAATAACAGATGGCAGATGACATTTCGACTAGAAGGCCACGCCACGAAAGAAGCCTCATGAAAACCGCGCTTACGTCGCCATCAGCGATGGTACCATAATGGTAAGCGATTTCCGCCACCCCTTGACACTCGCGACACGTGGAGTCACAAGTGCGCTGTCAACCTTTAAACTCCCCTTAATCCTGGATTGGGCCCCCGGTACTCTCACTTACGCAGCGTGACAATGGGAGAGCCACACTTCGGCATGAAAGGGCCGGCTCGACCGGAGTCATACCACGGCCTCACAGAAAACCGGCGTGAAGCAGCATTGCGCAGTGTTTCGCTGCGTGAGTGAGGGTACAGGAGGCCCTCGAGGGGAATTTAGGGTTTTAAAGGTTGGCAGCGCACTTGTGACTCCACTGGTGTCGCAGGTGTCCATGGGCGGCGGCAATCGCTTACCTTCAGGTGATCCGCCTGTTCGTCTGCCACCTATGACATAAAAAAAAGCGACACAGCGCAGTGCTGCTTCACGCAGGTTTTCTGTGAGGTCGTGGTATCACTCCAGTGTGTCTCTCCCACGGTCAAAAGTAAATAGTCTTACTTGTTCGCAGGTCCGTCAGCCCGTCCCCGCAGGGCGGCGCTGCAGTCGCGACGTCTTCGTCTTTGATGCAGCCGCTGGTCTTCTGAATCATCGTATCGATATCAGCCTTCAGAGCCCTCATACTTCTTTGCAACAGCTCAGAATTTTCTGCAACAATATTATCTAAAAATAACACAATTTCTTCTGCACTACAGTTGGGCCAATATAAAAGGCCACATTTGACATTTCAACAAAATTCGATAACGTAACCTTGTAACAACGGTCATTCAATTCAGAAAATCACTTACGTCATGGCTTACTCAAAAGTGCTTTTACAGCGTTAAAGAGTTCATAGAAAATGATGATTGAATTAAATACGGTACTTAAGTTTGTTTACAGAAAAGTATCGTAAATTAGTTTTCTTTTCTTGTTTGTTATTTTTCTTTTTTATTTAGTGTACTTACCTATGAATGTTTCTACAATTTGTGTGTAATATACAATATAAGTACCTATTACTTAATTGATTCATAGCTTCCTTTTGTATGTGCTAACATCATATTATCAACTCTAATAAGTTGATATGTCATAATTAAGTACTTACACTGTTTGCACGCCTGCTTGCAGGCTGAATACATAAACTCGATACCATTTTGTATAAGATCTGATCTGTATCACACGTATTTATTTGCAAATAAATGATTGTTTTGTTTTTGTTTTTTTTAAATTTATTAATCTTTATATGTTAAAAAAGCACAATAAGTTAACTTTTTAAAATTATGTTTGCATTTATTTATTTCAATAAAGACAAAAAAGATAATTTCACGAATTAATTTCTCTTTTAAACTATTTAATAACTTATTGAACATTTACTTTTCTAAAGAATTGAACGTTGGTACAATGTTGTGTGTGTTAACCCATTTTCTTATTAAACTCTAGTGATATACTCCAAATAATCGAACGAATTCAATGTTTACCGTGTAGTAATATTCATCCATAAATGAAAACCCACATTCTGATTAAAATAAAACGTATTATTCTCTTTTTTATAAATATAAATACATTAACAACTTTGTAAAAAGAAATGCAATCTATGGCACACAATATAAGCTCTTTGATTCAGATGAAATGAAATAAACTGGCCGCGGATCGATATCTATGATTGGTACCTACTTTCCTCTTTCTTTTCAATAACTTTGATTGACATTTCTCGAAATAAAAGTACTAATAACTTATTTTCCATTATTATAGTAAGATATTTAATGAGGGACCACATGAAACATCATACCACATCTAACATTTAGAAGGGCTGATTGCACCATCTAACGTATCACTTAGAAATTGATTAATACCTACTGGAAAACTGCTCATTGATGTTATTTTTTCGAAAATTTAGTATAAACATTTTTTTATCTAGCTAACAAGGGTTTATTAAATTTTAAGAATAAAGCTGTCAATTATTATTTACCCCAAATTACGTCTAGGAAGCAGAGTAGAATAGGCCACCCTCACTCTTACCGAGGTGTCGTAAAAGGCGACTAAGGTAAAGCTGCTGACATCATTATCAGCACCCAGAGAAGGAAAACTCTGCATTTATATCAAAACCCTCGCCAACCCGTCTGCCAAGCGTGGTGAGTATGGCAATTACCCCTCATGTGATTGAGGGAGGCCCGTGCCCCAGCAGTGGGGACTTAAATGGGCTGATGATGATGATGATGTCTAGGAAAACAGAGTTGGTCTCAATCATATTTGAACTGTCCTTATGGATAGATTTGATACGGATAAAGGAACAGATACAGTATGCCCTTGTAGATAACAATTGACATGGATGAAGACAGACAGTGTACTGACCTACTTCCATTTCCTCTATATCATCCACGGGTTCCTCCTTGATGAGTGTCTCCTTTGAATCCTTTTCCAAGTTTAGATCTATGGGCTTCTGCAGGTATAAAATAATTGAGTGCTTTAAAATCTTAATTCCAAAAAAACAAACAAATTAAAACATGTAAATTCTGTAACAATATTATAAGAAATAGGAACTGTTATGTGTGTGTGTGTGTGTGTGTGTGTGTGTTTCGCTGCGGAAGTCCGGGGGGAAAAGGGGTTTAAACGTAGGTACAGCACTTGTGACTCCAAGGGGTCGCGGGTGGCCATATCCTATATGGGTATCCACGGCAATCGCTTACCATCAGGTGATCCGTCTTCTCGTCTGCCAAGTATCACACACATACAATAAACTTCAAATGGTTTTACATAATTACTTGAACACACCGGCGTGAACCAGCGCTTGCGCTGTGTTTCGCCGTGTGAATGAGGTTACCGGTAGGCCCAATGGAGGGGGAATGGGAAAAGGTTGGCAGCGCACTTTGTGACTCCACTGGTGTCGCGTGTGTCCATGGGCGGCGGAATTGCTTACCATCAGGTGATCCGTCTGTTCGTCTGCCACCTTTCATATACAAAAAAAAACACGTTAATTAAATCTAGTATAAATATGTTGACGTATAGCTGATTATTATTCATGGAGAATGTCGGATTACCTTCGGGATTAAGTTTAAATGCTCTGGGCGGGATACACGAAGTGAAGAGCAGACTTCTGACGTATCCATCCGTCTAATAGTGGCTTCTGTAAGCTACAATATGGGATTACACCAATGTTATTGGCACATCATACAATGCAGTATAAATATCTGACATCATTAAATATTACAACATCAAATTTTAGTTTGATTTAAAACACAAAACGACAGGTACAATAGGCGAAATCCATCGTCAACATCATCGTCAGCCCATTGAAGTCCCCACTGCTAGGGCACGGGCCTCCCTCAATTCACATGAGGGGTAATTGCCATACTCCCCAAGCTTGGCAGACGGGTTGGCGAGGGTTTTGATATAAATGCAGAGTTTTCCTTCTCTGGGTGCTGATGATCATGCCAGCAGCTTTACCTTAGTCGCCTTTTACGACTCCTCGGTAAGAGTGAGGGCGGCCTATTCTACTCTGCCGGGGACCACACGGCCACTTAATTTACTAAGAACTATTTACTACATACATAAATATTTACATATTATATAAATTATGCGTATACAGCCCGGCCTATTAGGACGGATGACCAGACACAAGTTTTACTACATTAATACTACCTCAATCCCTCTGTCAAGTGCGTGTCGGAGAAGCTCGTCAGCTTTCACCGACTTCTGAATGAAGGTGTGAATCTTCCTCAGCAAGTGGTGGCACAGGTAGCATACACTCTCAGGTCTTCTATCTATATTCAGAAGCTGGAAAAAAATAATTTTACAAGAATATTGGACAATTAAAGAGTAATGGTCAATCATTGGAAAAAAAACATGTGCTTTCCGAGTCTGTTTCAAGCGTTGAAAATCGAGCAGGGAAATTTTTCAAATTGATGTGCATATTTCTACCGTTTGATCGTACGTCCCCACAACCATTGGTTTTCGAGGTAGGGTCACTTCTAAATGCGCCATTAACAGGCAAGGGGGAAAATCAGAAGCAAGATATTGTAAGAATTACGTGTATACACCCCGACCTGTCAGGGTGGATGCACAAACACAAGTTTTTGAATATTCTCCTCAGGGATGCCATTTTAAAAATAATAAATAATATTTCACAGATCACATACATTGATCTGAGATAAGTAGAGCACCTGTGTTACGGATATCAGACTCAACAGCAGAATTACAAATATATAATGTTATAGTATACTTATCTATTGTAAACTTATAATATATAGAAATCGCTTAGTTTTAGGGTCAAGTAAACGAAATAAGTGGTGGGAGTGGAGTAAGGAGTTAGGGGAGGCTTATGCCAAGAAGGCCATGTAGCTCGACTCTAAGACCGCCGTTGCACTGGAACAATATCGAGATGGAAGGGAACCATGGGTAAAAGAAACATAGGCAGACCAATCACCAGATGGGATGACTGAAATAATTAAAATTGCAGGCCCAAATTGGACCAAAGTAGCCCAAGACAGGAACAAATGGACAAGCTTGGAGGAGGCCTTCACCTGTGAAAACAGGGTTCTTGCTAGTAATTAGAGTATAACTTATTAAAATAAAATTATCATAATATATATCATAGCTATAATGTATCAATACGGGGATTAACAGCCATGGACCACGGCTGCTGTAACGTAGCCGAAACGTCGAGCCAAATATGTGAGTACACAATGTTGTTTCACATAATAAATATTGTGTTAATCCCCGTATTGATACATTATAGTTATAATGCAACACGAAAATCTAAAAAACTATATATCATAGCTAATAAATATAGTTATAGTTAGTTAAGAATTATTGTAATTTTTAAAATGCAAGAAATAAGGCTTTTTTATTTTATTATTATTTATTTATTTATATGTAAAGGCACATCAATGAAAATGCATAGCAATAACTACAATACGTGATATGTTTAAAATTATTTGACAACCTGTTTGGATCATTGGTAGTGAACGCTGCCCTTAGTTGAAAGGTTGCGGGTTCGATCCCCGCACAGTACAAACATTTGTGTGCATGAACATGTCTGTTTGCATTGATCTGGGTGTTTATATGTATTATGAGTATGTATTTACAAAAGAAAAGTATTATATGTATATATTTGTAATTCCACTGTTGGTTCTGATATCCGTAACACAGTTGCTTGAGCTACCTATCTCGGAGTCAGATCAATGTGTGTGATGTTGTGAAATATTTATTTATTAAACTTAAATGTAATAATAAGTATTGTATGTAACACATAGGAAATAAAGGCTATTATTATTATTACCTATATATTTTTAATGCTCAGCTTTCTCCAGCCTTTGAAAAAGGCGGGTAAATTTATTTTTAAACTGCCTTACTAGATTGTTAGCGACTTTCTTCATATCAAATGATTTCGCTTACCGGTATATCAGTTATTCTTTCATAAACATTTTGCAGCGGCGTGTTGGTGATGCTGTACACGCGCGCGTCCACCGCTAAACACATCCTGCACGCCGACACAGCTGATAGTGACGACATAGTTTAATCGAGTTTAAGACTAAACCAAATTAACTTGTTTGATATGTGTGACTGTGTGCGGCGTTACTGAAGATAAATACTTCAAAAACAACAAAATGAGATGGACAGTGGACTAAACACAATTCGCAAACATTCATTGATGGATCGCAACTTTTACTAGTATGTATTTTTGTAAAAAAAACCAAGTATCTTCTACACTGTGAGCAAAACAAACAAAACACCATGAATTTAATATATTTACTATTACACGTTACGTCTTAAAAAGTACTACTTCACTAATACTGGCGTCGGTCGATTCAAAAAACACGCCACAGAAAAACTTTCAGAAAAACACCACTAACTAAACAGTGGTGGGTGACAGTGACAAGACAAGACCAAAGAGAATATAATCACTACCTACGCTTTAGACAAGACATCTGTGGACGGCATAGAGTAACTTATAGTGGACGGACAAATGAATGCACCACTCTAAAATCAAGACATAATCACGACATAATCCATAGATTAATCAAACCAATCACAGACTAAGAAAAAGAAGAGATAAATAATTTTCTTGGGGGTTTACAGTGAACTTATATTATCTTTAGTAGGACTCACTCACTCACTTCGCTCACAGAATTTCGGTTTTCTTTTTTTTTTGCCAGTGGCGATCAAGCGAGTCACCTGATGGAAAGTAATCAGCACCGCCCATGAACATCCGCGAAATCAGAGAGATCGCTAATGTGTTGCGGGCCTTTATAACATATTGACTGCCATCAAACCAGACAATTAAACATTTATTGTTTGTCGGTCACCGGCACCGGTGTCCCCCATGGCGCATACATAGTACTGGCGCTCAAAACCTTAAAAGTACGTTTTTCTCTTGAAGGTCCATAAGTCGTAGCCGTCCGGAAATACTCCTGCAGCTAAACCATTCCACAGAACTGAGGTCCTTGGTAGAAAGTTATTTTCAGCACTTTACTAACGATTTATAAAAAAGGTCGTGTATGTTTACAGTATGTTAGATATGTAGGTAACCTTTGACTGCCTCGGTGGCGCAGTGGTCAGTGGGTCGCACTATAAAGCGACGGCTGCGCAAGAGGTCCCAGGTTCAATCCCCGGCTCGGGCTAAAAAATTTTACCTAAGTTTTCGATAAGAAATTCTTAGTCGTGTCCCATCGGAATATGAGGGTAAGGGAATAGATAGATAGATAGATAGATAAAACGTTTATTTGTATGGAATAGAGAGTGCACTTGTGTTTGCGCACGCACTTGAGCACTATATTATATCCTGCGTACGTGGCTGATCGTTGAGATTGGCCGCCGTAGCCGTAATCGGGATATTAACCTTTACCAGATTTTTTTTTTATGTGATAGATAGGTGGCTAAAAACAAAATCACTTGGCGAAACACACCGCAGGAGGGGCTAGCACGAAACATTTTAAAGAATCGTAGCGTATGCGTATCGTAAGCAATTTGTTTTTATTTATGTAAGTAATAGGTGGCAGACGAGCAAACGGTTTATCTGATGGTAAGCGATTGCCGCCGTTCATAGACACCCGCGACACCAGTGGGGTCACAAGTGCGCTGGCAACCTTAAAACCCACCTCTCCTCCGAATTGGGCTTCCGGCACCCTTACTCACGCAGCGAAACATAGCACAGTGCTGTTTCACGCCAGTTTTCATGCAAAAGGGTGGCTCTACCACGGTCAAAACCCGATAGTCGATACACACAATAAAGCATAATAATATCTCAGCTTTTATTTCCTATGTTAAATTTAATCTTATTCACAGGTTTTAAAGGAATTTTCCTAATGACTTCTTGCCCAAACTTATCATAGTTCAGGCTATCATTAATATTTGTAACGGTTTCTCTCTCAGTTGAAGTAAAATCTATTATTTCTATATTACTATCATCATTTCTACTTGCATTAAATGCCTTACTACTTAATTCTATTCTACTATTTCCAATGTCAATATTTAATTCATTCCGAGTCTCTCTGTTTGGATACATTTCTGGTTCATTCGAAACAAAACATGGTTTAAATTTTTCTACTTCTGCAACTGCTGGCTTTCTTCTTTTTCTACTATTATCTAAATTATTGTCCAGGGTAATAATATTAATATCACCCATATTCAATTTCTTCTTGCTATCTTCAACAATAACTTCTTGAATTGGTAATTCATTATGTTTTTCAGCAACGGATTCCCGTTGTAAGTTTCTGATTCTGAATAAAACATCTTTTCGTCTTTGGATCAGTTTGTTTCTAGTTTCATTGATGTTTTCGAGCTCCGGGGCGTAGCACACATGAAGCGAACCGCCATAGAAGTTCTTGGTGTCCAACATTTTCTTTGCAACCCTGCAAATATAAAATATATTGTTGTTACTACAATGATAAAATTTATAGGTCTAACAGTTAAGTTGCAAAAATAAACTTCCATGAAATTAATCATGAAGATTGCCACAAAACTTTTCCAATTTAAACCGTGGGAGAGCCTAATGGGCGCGCTCCACCAGAGTGGTGCTACAACCCCACAGAATACTGGCGTGATGCATGTCTGTGCTGTACATTGTCGAGTGACTGAGGGTGCCAGTGACTTTATCCGAGGGAAAGGGGGGTTTATTCCTTCCGCACGCGAAATGGGCACAACTGCTGCCAGATTGCGGAAAAGCCCGCACGACGAAGAAGGGGGTGTTTATAGGTTAGCAGCAAACTTGTGACTTCACTATTGTTGCGAATCATCCTGCAATCTGACATAAAAAAATATTCTACAGGTCTTATTCAAACCTGTTAAATTTCTATATCTCCATTGAGAAAATGTTGATAGATACCATTAACATGTGACTGCTCGTATAGCAAGAGAAAAACAATAATATCAAACTGACCTCGCAGACTGTATCCGTTCAAATGTGGCATGGTACGTCTCTGTGAACGCCTCCCCCGGGTGTTCCTTGCTGATATAGAACTGCACTAGTTTTCCGAACTTGGAGAATAGAGCTTTGGCCTCTTGACGCAGGTTGAGGGAGGGCACTCCGAACACGAGCAGGTGGTTAGATTCATTGTTGATTGTGTACACCTCAAAGGAAAAGAGTTTATATTATAAAATTGGTCATGGAGCATTCTCAGTTGCATCCAAAGCTATCAATCTGGAGCCCGGGGTATGCTTGCATCACAATTCCTGATTTGGCAAGTCTGGTAATAATAACAAAGCAACTGCCATCTGACCTTCGCATCCTTTTGACAGGGGAACTAGACAAACTGAATTAGGATTACACGTTTCAGAAATTATCCGAAAAGTGCAGCTTTTTTAATGATGTTGTCCCTCACTGCGAAGCTAATGGTAGAAATACGCACATAAGATTTGAAAAATCCAGAGGCGCATGCTCAGATTCGAACCCGGTATTCTGGTATGGCTCAGCCGTGTGGTCCCCGGCAGAGTAGAATAGGCCACCCTCACTCTTACCGAGGTGTCGTAAAAGGCGACTAAGGTAAAGCTGCTGGCATGATCATCAGCACCCAGAGAAGGAAAACTCTGCATTTATATCAAAACCCTCGCCAACCCGTCTGCCAAGCGTGGTGAGTATGGAAATTACCCCGCATGTGTTTAACCCCATTCCCCTCGATTGGGCCTCCAGTACCCTCACTCAGGCAGCGAAACACAGCGCATGCACTGCTTCACGCCGGTTTTCTGTGAGGATATGGTATTACTACGGTCGAGCCGGCCCATTCATGCCGAAGCGTGGCTCTCCCACTGTTCAAAGTTTAAGTAATTATTTACCTACTTTTTGTAAATTAGTGATCTAGTAATTGAATTAGTGTGTGAATTGAGAATTGTTTGATTTAAACGACTCAAGGAGCCACTATCTTAGACTGAGCTAAATGAGCTATATAATTCTCACAACAACATACAGCATGGTAAGATGAGATGAAATAAAGGAATAAAGAGTGACACGGGCTACTACTATGTGGCAAACCGAATTAGTTACAAATTAGTATAATAATATAATAGGTATTTACCTTCACAGCGGTGAGTTCTCTCCCCTGCCTGTACGGGAGGCGCGTCGTGCACAGCGCCTGCTGAGCGTGGTGCGGCAGCAAATGCTTGCGGCCTTCATCATTAGACTCCATTGGAAATTGAAATAACAAACCTAGATCAGATATAAACTTGCAATTATTAATTATAATAAAAAGTACTCTGTGATTATAATCTATGAAACGAAACAACAAAAACAAACAAAATGTGGTGGGACCACAGATTAGTATAGGGACTCAAATAGAGATGTGCCGAGTCATCATGATGCTGACTCGAATTACGTACTTACTCGAGTACTTATTTGAAAATGTTGAAATAAATGTATTCGAGTATTTTACGGTTTGACAAATGCTGAATGGAACCCATTTTAGTGCCGTTTGAATCTGATTTATGTTCTTTTTATTGTATTTTAGGTAATGTTCTGGCATTTAATAAATTACTTTTTTATTTTAAATTTCAGGTGATCCGTCTGCTCATCTGCCACCTATGTCGTAAAAAAAATCCGATTATCAGTCGTTATAATAAAATTATAGCTTCATGCCTAGAGCTACTAATATAGTAATTTGATGTGTGGCTACCCGTATGCATGATAAGTCAAGAACATATTACTTAGTAATGCAAATCAATGCATACAAATTTGTCAAATTTACCATAATAATTTAATATATTTATTTTATATACCTTCACATCGAAACAAAACACATACAGCGCATTTCCTCCCTTTCACAGTGAAAGGAAGGGAAACTCCGATTAAGTTGTAAACTAGGTCCTCTGATTGTGGTGTACAGTGACGGACCCATCAAGCTATACAAAACTGTCAAATCTCCTCAATCGATTTCGAACTCAATGTGTAACGATATAAGGTTTATAATCGAATGAAGAAATTTGACAGTTTGGTATAGCTTGATGTGTCCGCCACTGTACATTCGAATTTTAAATGCCCATTCATCTTTAAAGTTAGTAACGTCACAGGTAATGTGAAGTATACGCATATTTCGTGAAGTGTTGATGGATAAATGAAGATGATTATGATATTAAAAGTTACCGATTAATTTTATTTTATTAAGCAAATTTACAGACAAATTTTCAGATGTGTAAGACAGTACTCAACCTACCTAGCCTGACTGACCGGATGGCGCAATTGGTAGTGACCGTGCCTCTTACACCAAAGGTCGTGGGTTTGATCCCCGCCCTGGACAAACATTCGTGCGATGAACACGTGCATTTGTTCAGCGTATGGGTGTAATATAATGTACCTATTTAAGTATATATTTGTGTACCTCTGTTGTCTGATATCTGTAACACAAGTGCTTAGGCTTAGTAAGGAATCAGGTCAATGTATGAGATGTGAGAAAAGGAAAATATGGACATAATGGTAACTTTCATAGTCTGTTCTTGAATCCATCAGAGATAACGTTATACGAATTTACTGCCATACAAAAAAATATCATTAATGATAGATCTTTCGATTGATAAAGACCTCCAACAGCTTGGATATGGTGTCAATATGGAAAAATACTATGGAATACACGGCAGCCTGCATCGGTGAATAAGATCTTACCTCAGTCGTAGAACCCAACTGGTTGCAATCAAAGGGTATTTGTCCGCTCCGTTGGTGGTCACTTCCGGCGTCCCACAAGGCTCACATCTTGGACCATTGCTTTTTGTTACCTTCATCAACGACCTTGTGGAACGATTAACGTGCCCCAACTTGTTGTATGCGGACGACCTTAAGATCTTTCTGACGGTGAAAAACCAAGAGGACACCACAACTTTCAAAAAAATTTGAACATTATTGATCAGTGGTGTTCTGACAATGATATGCAACTGAATGTGAAAAAGTGTTTTATTGTATCTTTTACTAATAAGAAACAAAAACTACTTCATCACTACACAATACGCAATCACACTCTAGAGCGAAGGAATGTTGCTAAGGATCTAAGTGTTCTTTTTGATGAAAAGCTCACATTCCGCATTCATTACGATTGTACGAATAAATGTAACCAGACCCTTGGATTCATTTCAAGGCGTACTAAAGGGTTTAAAAATCCGCAAAGTTTAATTTATTTATTTAAGTCTCTTGTAAGAAGTGTGCTTGAGTTTAACACCGTCATCTGGTCTTCGTTCTATGGTATCCATATTGACCGAATAGAGCGAGTTCAGCGAAGGCTCAAGACAGTTTGTTATCGGAAGGGATGTCACAGAACTATTAAAGGTTATGAAAATAGGATGATAAGGTTTAATATGCAATTACTAGAGTCACGTCGGAAGTATCATGATCTCGTTTATCTATACAAAATAACCAATTCCAAAATTGATGGACCCTTCTAGGGATGTTATGGATATGAAATTTCGGTTACGGATTGGATACGGATATAGGAATGATTATTATACCGGATACGGTTACGGATACGGATAATAAATTATTTCGGATTATCCGTTAGTTTCGGTTACGGATATTATATTTTTAAGGAATTTTAAAAGTAAAATACTAATAGGTAATAAAGTAGTTTTATTTCGTTTTTGGCAGGAATTACAATCAGTCTGTGAGTAATTATTACAGCTATTTAAAATAAAAATAAATATAAATAATTATATTATATTTAGTATTATCTAAATTTTAGATGTTTTAGATCAAAAACACCTATCCGATACTATCCGAAACTTTCATTTCGGAGTCGGTTACGGTTACGGATGATTTTTTATATCGGATATCCGATAGTTTCGGTTACGGTTACGGAGCTCCCTAACACCCCTGGACCCTTCTATCTCTCTTAAATTTTAACATCCGTTACAGGTCCCGCAACCCTAAGCCTTTCGCACTACACGTTTATACTAACAACACCTCTTTTTATAATCCAATCGTCAGGATGTGTCGTACCTATAACGAGATGGTTGATAAACATGAGGAATTGGATCTATTGGAGGATTGGATCTCAATACAACCTACATCAGTTCAAGAGGTCTGTTTTACAATGCATCTGTGGTGCGTTGTAAGACCATATCCCTTCTCTTTATCTTCTTTGCATGTGAGGAGGTAACTGTGGATTTGAGTTTTAAGTTAATTTTAGTTTAATTTTAAATTTATTGTAACTGTTAGCTTTCGATTGATTTTCTGTCTGTGTACACATGTTTATGTACTGCAATCGGGAACTTGTCGAATGTATTGTATAAATTATTATAAATTATTAGATTGTAATATGTTTTGTATACCAAATAAATAAATAAAAATAAAATACAAAATTACCCATGGTCCTTTAAGGTTTTTATCTAAAGCAAAATTAAGGATCTAATTCTAAAAATATTCGTAATAACAACAACAACAACAACAACAATTTGAGCTTTATGGGTGATAGGATAGATAGATACAAGGATTTTTTAGCATAGTTCCACACAATAAAGAATTATGGTTATAGAGTATGCACCACACGCTCAGCGTTCGCGGTTTTGTGCGTGATTCGCGGGCTTATGATCTTGTTTTTTTTTTTAAGTTTGAAACGTCCATGGCTCTGAATCCTCTTGAAAAGAAATTAGTCACGTTGTCTATGCTATCATCTTTCAGGTAGATGTTCAGAATCTCGAATGAATGTTTGAAAGCCATCATCTCATTGGTTCATTTCATGATTGATGAGCTTTTTGACTTGTCACTAGGGGTGTCCACTTTGAAAAAACATTGATATTTTTATCGATTCGATACATCAAAACTGTACATCGATGTCTTTCGATGTATCGGATGAAAACATTGAGTACTTTTTCTAATGTATATTGCAAAGCTAAAGTCATGTCAAAAAAAGCGTGTCAGAACAGGTCATCATTTCAAAGTGAAAATGTTTGTGTTTGAAGGTTATGAAAAAAGCTAAATCCAGTATCTTATTATAGTTTAGATTTTAATTTTTCATAAAATAATAGATCTAACTTCCTTCGTTGTCTCTGTGAATCTGTGTATACAACAACCGCCCCCTACCCCACCTCCATTCACTGCTTCGGTGGCGTAGTGGTTATTGGGTCGCGCTATAAAGCGACGGCTGCGCAATAGGTCAATAATTTTGTTTTTAAGTCTCTTGAGTTCTTATCACTCATCTTAAGTCACTTTGATCGCCGTAAACGATTGTCCTTCTTTATTAGCTAAAATAAACTTCAAAAGCAAATTCCGCCTCCCAGTTCGCCCCTAACGTGTATTTTAAACATTCGTACCACCTATTCTACGAAAAAAATATACTTACATAGAATTGTTTTCTTTCCCGATCAATTAACTTTTATAATAAAGAATTTCTGAATCGCGATCTTTTTAATTGCTCCTTGTATAGTATTAAAAGATCAATTTTTAAATATCTTAGTAAATATTCCTAATGTAACCTGATTTTTATAACCTGTGAGTTATGCATAATGACTATCGCATTTCTTCTCTTGGTTCTATAATACATAAAGCTAAGATTACTTATATATGTATCGGTTTATCTCTCTCTTTTCACTTTATATATATATATATATACTTACTAAAATGTTTGTTTGCTGAACTGTGGCATGTACATGTTTTCCCTCGTACATTGAGGGAAGATAGGCATTTCTTGGGGTTTGGTAATGGGTTTGGTATTTTGCTAAATTTCTTTTAGTTTTAGTTTAAATTCCTTAAAGTATTTTTGTACACTATTCGTTTTGATTTTATTGTTTTCCATATTTCGTACTAGTCCATTTGTAAGAACCAACTATTGTAGGTAGTTCATGTAACAAGCACACTTTAATTTAATGTTAAAATAAATATATGTTTCGGCACTCGTTGTCTGTTAAAAATATGTATAACTTATTATTTAATTACTTGTTACTGTAATGACTGTTTGCGCCAAGATATATTTAAAAAAAATTGGAAGAGTCTGAAAGTCGTCGGTAATGTACCCCCGTGCCTCGGAAAGCACGTTATGTCGTTGATCCTGCACCCGACTTCTTTCAGGTCGAGTCAGACTGGTGTCCCATCGGAATATGGAGGCAAGGGAATAGCGAGTGCACTTGTGTCTGCGCATTCACTTGAGCACTATAATATATCCTCCATCCGTGGCTGATCGTGTATATTGGCCGCCATAACCGTAATAGGTTGGAGGATATGTATACAAAGCCATTTATTTTGAAAAAAAAGCCTTGGATGTAACAACATATTAATATTAGTTTTAAATATCATTTACATAAACTTGAGTATTTTGACATAAAACGGTTATCATCAATTCAATATTTTATGAAAAAACAATGATACATTGAGTATAACGATAGCTTTTCAAAACATCGGAATCTATTCGATGTATCGCATTGTAAACATCGATGTTTTCAATACATCGATGTATATGGAATATCCCTACTTGTCACCACCATTCATTCACTTGGAAAAACAAAATGGCAGTTATGTCAAGAAGAAAAATTTATAGAATTTTGTTAAAAAAATTGTAAATTAAGTGCAAATATACGTTGTGGACATTTGTTATTACGTTAAAGAACACTAAACAATGTGCAGAAGCGTAAAGATATTTATAATATGTTCTTAGTTTCGCTCAATGAAATTCTTGGTAGGTAACAATATTTTTCACCTATCGAAGATTGTGGACCCAAGAAGATGTCACAAGCATTTCCACTTGCATGCTTGCACTGCAGCACAGCGCGGCACACGCAGTCCTGGATTTCCCGTCATAAACTGCGGCCTAGTCTAAATTACTATTTTCTAAGGGATGTATATGAGGCACCAAAAGTGAATACTATTGTGTGTTTCGTGATATTTTGATAATAAATCGTGTTATAAGTAGCTTGTATTTTATTTTTGTTGTTAAATGGCGTCATAAAAAATTCTGAATATTTTGTCTAGATTAATTTGGTCATTGCTAATCATTCGTTCATTGAATGAACGAACTGCTGTATGACAGTTCATTCAAATCTGTCAAAATCAATGCTGATTCCGTTCAGTCGTTCTAAAAATGGTCTAATGGAGCACTATGGGACATTCCTGTCTGATACGTAGTATCTTCTACTTAGTTTGTGGAAACGTCACATAAGTGTATAAATGTCAAAACACGTCGTACAAAAACATTCCGACCTCTTTCTCAATTTTTACTTAAAATGAAATACGGTACACAAGTAATTAAAACTGTGAAGGCATATTTACAAAACTGTTTGATTTATCTATAAGGTTATTGTCCGGTAAGTTAATTTTCTTTATCAATACTTACGACACTGACATCTTAGATGATAACGACTGATAAGAATCGTTTTCTTCGATTCTTTCGTTTTAAATGACCCATTTGTGTGTTGTGAAAGGCTAATTAAACAAAGAACAAACATTTTGATCGTTATATGTACTCACTTAATCATGAAAACGTAATTCACACGTTGTTATTGGCTGTTTGGTTGTAGGCATAAGTCCGCCATTTTCTACAAACCGCGGTCATGTAAGTCACGAATGTGTTTTGTGTAGCTATTGTAATGTATTTTCTATTGATTGGGAAGTGGAAATAAATATGAAGTCATTGTTTTGACAATCTATAAACTAGAATTCTCTTTTTCTAATATATGAGAGGTAATGTTACCAAATCAACTTCCAGATATTCTATTGTACAATCTTATCACACAATGCGATCTCAGCCAGCGGCCTTCACGACATGAAAGTAGGTTGTAATGTTGAGTAAAGCTTCTCATTTAGCATATAGTTTAACATTGAGTAAAGCCACAGGAGATTTTTTATTATTTTTTTTTTTTATATTACTTTATGGCTGCTACTGTGTTGCCTACGGCGAACGCATAATAACTATGCCAATGTCGAGTGATTAAACAGACATTAATTTAATGGTTATTGACCAGTGTGGTGAGTTAAATCCTTTTGATGTTTATTTTAATTGAGCACCAAGCACCATCTAAAACCAAGACAGATCAAAACATACACAAAGACGTCACAATATTAAAGGGAGATTCTTTTTCGTTGAAAATAACATCAGATTTTTTAAAGTGATGCATCGTAGAAACCAGCACTGCGAACAGATTTGTCTGAATTGTTAGTTTTTTAAATTTTCGCATTGCATTATAACTTAATCAATGTTGTATCACATGATAAATATCATGTTAATTCCTGTCTTGATTAATTATGGTGAATAAATAGGTAGAGGATAGTCTTAAGAATTTTTTGAGACAAATTTATGTCATAATTTCTTTCTGCAAGTAAACATAATTTTAATGATTGCTAAATGTGACCACTTTACACTACGCAATAATAAGAATCAAGGTTACTTGTACTAAGATAATATTCTATAAGTACATCTAAAAAAATCCATAATACTTTCCTTGATGGATTTACCATTGTACATTTTAATAAAATGTGTTTAAATCAAAAATTAAAATAAGATAAAGATAAAAGATAAAAAATTCTTTATTCAATTTAGGTCCACACAGAACACTTATGAATGTCAAAATAGGTACATAATATCTACCGCTGGTTCGGAATGTCGATTTCTACTGAGAAGACACCAGCAAGAAGCTCAGTAGTTACTCTTTTCAAATATTGATGATGTTACAGAGTTTCAATTGAGAAGAGAAAAATACAATTATTAAAGTTAATAGACTACTATGAATAACAACTCAAAAGATTAATCAATTAACATGACCAAGAATCCTTATCATTTAAATAGTCTTGTACACTATAGTAACCTTTCTTCATTAGGCAGGTTTTAATATGAGACTTAAACTTATCCAGTGATAAGTTAATGACATTTTGTGGTAGCTTATTAAAGATCTTAATACTTAAGCCAACAAATGAATGACCAATTTTATGAAGTCTGAGGACCGGGACGGCAAGCCTATGTTTATTTCTGGTGTTAAGGCTATGACTATTGGACTTTTTTGGAAAAGTGTGCAAGTTCTTACATACATACATAATGCAGTCGAGGATGAATTGGGAAGCCACGGTTAAAATATTTATTTCTTTAAATATTTCCCTAAGTAAGTCACGTGATCTAAGGCTGTATATAGCGCGGGTGGCCCTTTTCTGTAATACAAAATAGTTTGTATGTCAGCAGCAGACCCCCACAACAGTAGACCATATGACATCACACTGTGGAAATAGCTGAAAGAGACCAGTCATGCAGTCTTGATATCGGTCAGATGCCTAATTTTTCTTACTGCATATGCAGCGGAACTTAGTCTTCCTGCCAAGGCAGCAATATGGGGACTCCACTGCAATTTCGCATCTATAGTTATACCGAGAAAAACTGTGGAATTAATGATTTGAATCAATCAATCAATCAATCAAATAATTCTTTATTTGCATAGGCTTGTACACAGCACTTACAAATCGTCATACATTTGAATGATTTAAAACTATTTATAAGTACTTATGTAATAATTTACATGTTAATACATATATATGTTGATACATAAAATATACTAAAGAAATAAATAAACATAATGCGATTCTACCACCGGCTCGGAAAGTTGTTTCTGGTCGAGAAGATCCGGCAAGAAACTCGCCAGTTACTCTTTTTAATCGCCAACTTTTTTACAATGGTTTATTATCCTCATACCAAGTCATACAGTCTAATGCAACACAAAATAGAATGAAGCAAATTAAAAGCTAAATATGAGGTAAACCGAAGAGGACCAGTCCCCAAAGGTGGCACCTGTTCACAAGTATGACGTATGTGTCAGCCATCATTTCACTCAACCATATTAGAGGGAATGTAATGACCCGCCACATAACGCCACCACCTCAGAGACATTTGAGTGAGCATGACTACTTAGGTTCCCCTCATAGGTCACAGAGTACTTAATCCAATACTAATAAACTGCAGGACGAGGTGTACAATAGTAGGTGGTTAGCATCTTGTCAATTGTTTGATTAATCATTACTAATCAATTGTATACAATAATAAATGCTGCTAAGCCTAATTTATTAAAATTGATTAATTATATAATAATAGTGATTTCAGTAAATATTTATAAAATTACTACATGTGTGCAGGCACGGAGGTCATTATGTCCACGAATCCTTATCATTTAAGTAATCTACAATTTTATAGATCCTTTACTCATTAAACAGGTTTTCACGTGGGATTTAAATTTATGCGTTGGTAACTCAATTACATTTTGTGGCAACTTATTGTACATTTTAATACTTTGTCCAACAAATGAACTATTAATCTTTTGGAGCTTCAGATTTGGAATCGCGAGCTTGTGTTTATTTCTAGTGTTAAAACCATGACAATCAGATTTTTTACAAAAAAATATCAATGTTCTTACGCACGTACAAAATACAGTCCAAAATGTATTGGGAAGCTACAGTTAAAATGTCGATATTCTTAAACAGTTCTTTCAGCGAATCGCGAGGCCTAAGGTTGTATATGGAGCGGATGGCCCTCTTCTGCAATACAAAAATAGTTTGTATCTCAGCCGCCGACCCCCACAACAAAAGACCATATGACATTATACTATGAAAATAACTAAAATAAACAATGAATAGATTCATTGTTCATCATAATAGGCGACCTGCCTTACATTTGGCATGGTGAATTTTACACATTTAAAGTTAGTTTTCTTTGAGTTAAGAAGTAAATTGTTAGTCGTAAACCAGTGCAATACCACTGCAATACCACTGCAATACTGTGTTTGAACAGTGGGAGACCCACGCTTTGGCATGAATGGGCCGGCTCGACCGGAGTAATACCACGTCCTCACAGAAAACCGGCGTGAAGCAGTGCATGCGCTGTGTTTCGCTGCGTGAGTGAGGGTACCGGAGGCCCAATCCAGGGGAAGGGGGGGTTAAAAGGTAAGCAGCGCACTTATGACACCACTGGTGTTGCAGGCGTCCATGGGCGGCGGTAATCGTTTACCATCAGGCGATCCGTCTGCTCGTCTGCCACCTATATCATAAAAAAAAACCTGTGAGAGAGTATCATTTACGTCGTCAATTGATTCTTTATATCTATCAACCTTAAAAATCAAGGAAGTGTCGTCAGCAAATAACACTATCTCACATAGATCTTTCGTAAAGTATGGAAGATCATTTACGTATATTAAGAACAACAAAGGCCCGAATATTGAGCCTTGGGGCCATTAATAGAGGAGCGCCAGAAGAGTCGATTCCATTAACATTAACCCTTTGAATTCTATCAGACAAATAAGATTGAATCATATCAAGTGCGTTATGCAATACACCGTAATGCCGTAACTTCATCAATGGTGTTTCATGATTAACGCAATCAAATGCTTTCGACAAATCACAGAAAACACCAATTGCATCCTGCTTTTTCTCCCACGCATCAAAAACATGTTTGATAAGAGTCACTCCTGCATCAGTAGTGGATTTTCCTTTAGTAAATCCAAACTGTTTTCCATGCAATAATTTATTAATATTAAAATAAGACAAAAGTTGAGTAAATATAATTTTTCGAATATTTTACTGAGTGCTGGCAATATAGATATTGGCCTAAAGTTAGACGGGTCACTCCTTTCTCCAGATTTGAATAAAGGTATGATTTTACTAATTTTCATCTTATTTGGAAATAGACCCTCGTCAACACATTTGTTAAATATAGCTAAGTGGGGGGCGATAGATTGTATTATATTTTTTATTATATCTATCGAAATAATAATAGTTTACTCAATTTAGGTCTGGAGGAATGGCGGCAAAGACTGGAGAACGTTGGCCTTAAAGTCAGCAGAACCAAAACAGAGTATCTGTTCTGTGACTTCGGCGGTCTCTCTAGTCCGATACCCATAACTCTTGCTGGAATGTCCTTACCAGTTTGTTCCAACTTACGGTACCATGGGTCTCTTGTACAGGGATACGGTGAAATTGACAGGGACGTTAAGCATCGAATCAACTCAGCATGGATAAAATGGTGACCGGTCACGGCAACAACATGCGATCCACGGATGCTCCTAAAACTGAAGGGCAAAATTTACAAATCTGTCATTAGACCTGTTGCCCTGTATGGATCAGAATGGTGGGCCGTTAAGAAGACGGATGAAAGACGATTGCATGCGACAGAGATGAGAATGTTAAGATGGATGTGTGGACGTGACGAGAATGGACAAGATAAGGAATGAGTATATTATAGGAAGTATGAAAGTGGCCCCCATCATTGATAAATTGAAGGCAAATCGTCTTTCCTGGTATGGACATGTAATGAGAAGAGGGGAAGAGCATGTTACCAAAAAAGTGATGAGTTTAATAAATGTAAGTGGGTGGATGAACAGAGGACGTCCTAAAAAGAGATGGATGGATTGTGTGAAGAATGACATGATGGAAAAAGGGGTGGATGATTCGATGACGAATGACAGGGACGTATGGAAAAGGAAAACATACTGCGCCGACCCCAGATAACCTGGAAACAAGTGGGCAGGAGGATGGTGATGACACACTTATGAATGTCAACATGTTTACCACTGGTTCGGAATGTAGTTTTCGCCACAATTAATACAAATCTGTTGGCGGCGCTAGTTACGTCGATACATCACCTTAAGTAAGAAAATTTTGCTCTTAAAGCACTTGCTTTAAGAGCAAAATTTTCTCTTGAATTAAAGTAGGTTATCACATTGGATTATTATAACTATAACTTATCAAGACGGGAATTTACACGATATTTATTGTGATACAACATTATAAATCACATGTGTCATTTTCCCCAATTTACGGAAAATAGATACAATTTACGGGGGACAGATCTTAGGAAAAATGAACATACTTCTGAAAATGCCTTTGGATCGGGAAAATTTTAAATAACTATCTGGTAACATTACGGTAAAACCAAATAAAGACTTAAGTTTTGGTGTCACCCTGCAAATAAGTCAAACTAGCGCCATCTGTTACTTGGTGCGGGTGAATAAGTCACTGAGACATTGCTGTCACCACGAAGTTATACTAATGTAATCTTCTGAATACAACACAACTAGCGCCATCTGTTACTTGGTCCGGGTGAATAAGTCGCTGAGACAGGTCAAATGAAGGACAACGCTATTTTATTGAAAATATCCTTGATCCAGTGGTTTTAAATTGTAAATTTGGTATAAAATACAAATGCCTCGAAACGGTTTTCGGATTAGAATCTGTAGAATTTTTTTCCCATACCCCATTATTTATTATTATTATGATAATAAGCGGATGATAAAATATTTTCAGACCCCAAAATCCACAATGGACTCTGAAACTAAAACAGAACACATCTACATAAAACCAGAAATCAACGTAGAAGTTGAAATCGAGCCATTCAATATCCCACATGAAGAATCTGACGTTAAACCTGAAGTGACTATCAAACAAGAATGTGAGCCCGAATCTTCAGCGAATGAGGTATACAAACAAACATTTCCCAATCACTTCGACAATACTCTCGAGTTTCCTGAAGAAACGTCTTCGGTTGAAAGTCAGAGGAGGACGATCGAGTTCGACGGGAAAGTGTATGAGAATGGGAAAATTAATCGAGTCCAATGTCCTGAGTGTGATAATACGTTTAAGAATAGAGCAAATTTAAAATGCCATCTAAAGTTTGTTCATTCTACGGAGGAGGACGTGGTGGAGTGCGAGCAGTGCTTTCGCACATTCAAGTCGATTCAGCATCTACGTTCACATAAGGTAATTCATAGACTTTCATCCTCTTATTACAAAAAGCTGCTCTGATACCGGTTTTAATCCTAAACTAGCAAGTTCATGATTATTACGGAATAATGTTAGTTCTTAAATTTTTATTACAAATCCTCGACTAACTATAGACCACTTAGTACCGCAGGATACTGTCAAAATTGATCGAATCATTCAATCATTCGTTCAGTGACGTTTCATTTTACATAACCTTATTTTGTTGTCTGAAGTAAAAATATTTTAGAATTGTTTTTAAGCAACAATAAATTAAAATATTGACCTAAATAAGGTTTAAAAGTAATTTGCATAGGAATTGCTTATATTTTTGGGATTCAATCTAAAAAATAAATTAACTACTTTTTCACAAATAACTTTCGTGTAAAACGGAATGAACTGTCACAGGGATAAGTTGTCATGGTTACTGAATCGATATTTTGAGGTTATTATTTTAGTACTCATTTTAAACTAGGGGTCCGGGTGGTTTAACTTAAGTATTATAGTTGATATACTAAATACCGTTAAACTTTATTTTGTAATAATGTCTACTCTAGTTCTTCAGTTATTGCCAGTATTAATCCCACTACTTATTTTAAACCACGTTATGGAATAAGAGGGTTATTTGTTAAGGTGACGGGTAGGGCACACCAGCGACGCCACTCGATTTTAATTTTTAGCTACTAAACTGGATCTATTTTAAACAATTCGGGGTTACAACCTCTCGGCAAACACTTATACTATTTATTAAATAACCATGCACAAATGCGGACCCAACATTTGTACGCGAAAAATTGATTTACGCTTAAAGTGGCCACTTTTGGCGGTAATCAATTTTTCGCGTACATAAACGGACCCAATATTTGTGCATTGTTATTTAATAAATAGTATAAGTATTTGCCGAGAGGTTGTATACCCGAAATTGTTTAAAATAGATCCGGTTTAGTAGCTATCAATTAAAAACGAATGGTGTCGCTAGTTAGGTTCGCTATTAGCTACCCGTCGCCTTAATCTCTATAATCATTGTCGCTGTCTAAGATTAACCTCTTTATAAATAAAAGTAAAGGTGGACTCCTTTTTCCGCATTTAGACTCTCTTTCGGTCCATTGTACAGTCAACAGCAGAAGTAGCTGCACATATTTCGCAGTTAGTATTCTTATTCGTATAGCGTAAGAGCGACGCGACAGTGTTCACTCTTGGTGTTGCATCAACTTTTGCTGATGACTGTACGTGATGGGTCGGCTCACTATCGAAGCCAGCCCAGCTCCGCCCAGATGCGTAGAAGTCTCCTGGGAGCTTCACAGGCTTCGCGGAGCGACCTCACCGATCCGAGGATTTGTTTTGCGCGTGGGGTAGCCACAGCATCTCACTCCAGGATTACGTGTGTGACACCCTCTGCATAGAGGGCTATCTGTCACGCCTATTGTGAACAAGTGTTTGTTTAAGGGGCAATGGTCCGTGATTGTTCCTACCATTATTTTAAGACTGCTTCTCGTACGGTTTCTGAGGCGTTTTGTGAGTCGCAG
This sequence comes from Marasmia exigua, assembly GCA_019059595.1. Taxonomy (NCBI): domain Eukaryota; kingdom Metazoa; phylum Arthropoda; class Insecta; order Lepidoptera; family Crambidae; genus Marasmia; species Marasmia exigua. The sequence goes on along the minus strand of CM032491.1, from coordinate 750,209 downwards.
ATTTATTGCTGGCATAGCTATTTTTATAATAGTAGAGATGCACCGAATATTCGTTTCGTATTCGGTATTCAGCATATTCGGCTGAATATTCGGTATCATGGCCGAATAATTCGGTTTGAGTATCATTCTTTGAAGAAGTAAAAGACTTAAGTTATTCTGTATGATTTCAATATGTTTTATAGATTTAGTAACTAACATTATACTTCGTTTTGTAATCGTGTTTATTCTAGTTCCTTTAGTTATTCCATATGTTAATCTCGATACTTATTTTAAGCCAAGTTTTGTAATAAAAGAGATTGACTGTTATGGTGGTTATCATAACATTATAACTATGCGTACATGGTTGGAACCTGTTAGCGCGGCGAATTCAATGAAATCGTAAGCCGAATAATTCGGCCGAATATTCGGTTCGGTAAACGTTAAACCGAATATTATTCGGTATTCGGTGATTCGGTGAAACCACTATTCGGCGCATCGCTAATAAATAGATTTTATTATTATTAAATTATTCATATTCTCCAGAGTTCTGTACATGCGGACGAAAGCGCGGAGATCCCCTGCGAGCACTGCGACAAGAGCTTCCCCAACAAGAAGAAGCTCAACAACCACGTTTTCTACTGCCACCCGGAGCCCGAGCAGGACGCGCCCTGCGAGGACTGCGGCAAGGTCTTCAAGACCAAGTACAGGTCGGTGACCTGATCATTAACTTAAACTGTTTCAAACTTTCATGGTCACTAACATTAGAATAGTTTTTTTTTATAGCGACACAGTATAATGACTCTCCGCCGTGTGGTCCCCGGCAGAGTAGAATAGGTCACCCTCACTCTTACCGAGGTGTCGTAAAAGGCGACTAAGGTAAAGCTGCTGGTATGATCATCAGCACCCAGAGAAGGAAAACTCTGCATTTATCACACGCACACTCACGCACACGCACTCGGATACGCACACGCACACACACACGCACACCCACACACATACACGCACACGCACACGCACACGCACACGCACACGCACGCACACGCAAGCACACACGCACACACGCACACACCCACACACATACACACACACACACACACACACACACACACACACACACACACACACACACACACACGCACACACACACAGACACGTCAAACTTTTCTCACCCCGTCAAATTTAGAAATTGCAAAAACTCGTATCTATCGTGTCTTAACACATGTTTTAAGCAGGCAACTTTCCTCTGCTTGATAGTCGATAAGAGTTCTCTTTCTGGTGCACTCGTCGGATGCCCGTGGTGTGCCCTGCAGTGGAACTATGAATAGGCTGGTACTGTACTTCTACCCTCAGGCTGAAGATCCACGTGAAGCAGGTGCACCCGCGCGGCGAGGCGGTGCCGTGCCCGGAGTGCGGCAAGCAGTTCAAGAACGCGATGCTCCTCCAGCGACACGTCAAGTGGGCGCACCCCTCCGACGGGCTGCAGTACCGCTGCCAGGTTTGTAATATACCCTCATATTTATGCAGTCGTTGCCAGTTCTCCTAAGGTCAGTTCTTGGGCTGACGATAGATAGATAGATAGATAGATATAACGTTTATTTGTACTGCTGCATATACACACATTAAAATAAAACAAATGACACACATGCAAGAACACAAGAACATTACATTATAATTAGGCATTAAAATTAACAAAAAAATAGAAACAACAATAAGCTGTTCACCTGTTGTGATCCGTGTGTGCGCTGCAGCAGTTCAAAAAGGCCGTGGCTCAGTGTATAGCTTTGCCCGAGCAGACAAAACACTGGTATTCTGCCACTAGTGATTCTGATAGTCAGTTCTTGGCCTGTCATGGCCGAAAAAGTAGCAGCATAGATTTTTTTAAATATATAAATATAAATATGTCACAACATCACATACATTGATCTGACTCCGAGATAGGTAGCTCAAGCACCTGTGTTACGGATATCAGAATCAACAGTGGGATTAAAAATATGTACATTAATATAATACTTTTATTTTGTAAAAACATAGTTATATACTACTTAGAAATCATCCAGACCAATACAAAGAGACATGTTCATGCACACAAATGTTTGTACTGTGTGGGATCGAAGCCGCAACCCTTGCACCAGAGGCAACGTTCACTACCACTGTTCCAAACAGAACGGGTCGGACAGCTTTGGACGCAACTGGGAATAGGGCATTCCCTATGACTACAGTGAAAATATCAATCAAATTGTTATTAACCTGAAAGGAAATGCTTTTTAAAGTAATTTAACCCAAACATTATATTAAAATATACAGAGATCTTTTAAAAATATCATTAGTAAAATTATTCCGGTCTACTGGGGACCTTCTAGTGTATGCAACCCACTTATGGAACGAAGCTATCGAGAAGCTCGGCGAAGCTCTCGCTGTTTCACTCGACATCTCTAAAGCGTTCGATAAGGTTTGGCTCGCAAGCCTCATTGGCAAGTTATCGTCGTACGGAATCACCACTGATCTCTGCACGTGGGTTGAGGATTTTTTAAGGGGCAGATCATTCGGGTAGTCATTGATGGCTACTCTTCTGATTACCGTGGCATCAATGCCGGTGTCCCTCAGGGATCTGTTCTTTCCGCAACTCTATTTCTGACTGACCGGATGGCGCAATTGGTAGTGACCCTGCCTCTTACGCCAAAGGTCGTAGGGTTCGATCCCACCCTGGACAAACATTCGTGCGATGAACACTTGTGTTTGTTCGGTGTCTGGGTGTAATATATGTATTTAAGTATATATTTGTGTTCCTCTGTTGTCTGATATCTGTAACACAAGTGCTTAAGCTACTTAGTACGGAATCAGGTCAACGTATGAGATGTTATGAGAATTATTAATTATAATCGCGGGTATTATTATTATTAATTATTTCTGCTGCACATCAATGACTTGCTTTTAACATGCGGAATCTTTTGGGTATGCGGATGACAACACAGTTACGGAAAGGTGCGTTCATTCCTAGTCACTTAGGTTGTCCTTTTCAATTAAACTAGTGTTTTTCAACCTGTGGGTCGCGACCCCCTGGGGGGTCGCGAAGCTTCTGTAGGGGGGTCGCCGGAGGTCGGGTACTTTAGAAAAAAAAAACAATAAAGACAATTAATATTTATTTATTAAATAAGACTCTAACTTTCAAATTCCTCTTACTGTAAGATAATTTTAACAAAAGGATATAACAAACAACATAACATAACAAACTCGTAAACATTTTAATATGTTATAAACAAAAAATACGACGACGCGCGTTAATGCGAAGGTTGAGCTTGTTTTTTATTGATTAATTTATCCCATCGTGGATCTGTTTTTGCGACACATAGAATTAAATCTTTTTCCAAATTTAAGCGATTTCTTTGCTTACTTTTTATCTGGGCCATCGATGAAATTGTCAACTCGCATAAGTACGAGGTGGCAAATGGAATCAAACACTTCAAAGCCTCAGTTGTCAATTCCGTTTTTCTCATTAGCCAAAAGGTATCCAAATTAGAAGACTTGAATTCCAGGTGTAACATCCCATCGGCAGATATTTCTAACAGATTCTCTTTGAGCTTATTTGGTAAACTAGCCTCATTTATAGCTGCATTCAAAAATGGATTTATGATCCACCGTATGGCGACGTATCCGATGTACGTAATTGTAAGTGTTTTTATATCCGATAAGTATGTACTTATATCCTAATCATGGAGACCATAAATACGTTGTATGGAATGAATATTGGTAATTCAGTAACATACACACATAAATGATAAAAAAAACCGAAGGGTCAAGGGGGTCGCGAAATATTTTTTTTATACCAGGGGGTCGCATCATGAAAAAGGTTGAAAAACACTGAATTAAACCAAACCTATTAAAGGCTTAGTTTTGGGCTCCAGTCTCCCACAAAAACTGTTCGAATGTATGTACACTTTCATTTTAGTTTTAAGGTAAGTTTTTGTGGAAGAGAAATAAACGTTTTATTTATTTATTTGACGTATCGTATCCCCAGTGGAAAATAAGCATAAGTGGTCTTACTTGGAACCGTCTATTTTATCATATCTGAAAAGTTGAAAGATACATATTGTTGGCGATAGATCTGGTAACCCTGTTGCTAGATGACTATTGACTGTCGTGTGCGTAGCAACGGGGTCTAAGCTTATACGAATAATTATTTTATTGTATTTTGTCTATGTTTTCTGTGATCTTATGTGATTTTTAATAAATAGGTATTTTGCCAAATTATATTTTGATTCTGTAGTCAATACATATGTTGCATTTCTTTCATTAATTACTAAAATGTGTACTTCTAAATACGCGCCTTAACTTGATATATAATGTTGAAGATGAAGTTTGAATGATGACGTACGTAGAGCTAGAGAGATAAAGCATTATGTGTTCTCTCTTTCTTTACGCCGCGTCGCGCGCCGCCGGCTCGCTCTAGCTCGCCGATGCTGAGCGACTCCGACTGAGCTAAAGATATGATAAGATAAGATAAGATAAAATTTCGACGCCCTGTTGGTTTAGTGGTTTAAGTACCGGGCCGTGATCTCGGGGTCCTGGGTTCAATTCCCGGGTCGAGCGAAAAGTATGTTTCGATTTTTTCGAACATAACTCGGGATTGTGATCACCAATCCGCATTTGGCAAGCGTGGTGATTAAGCCTTATCCCATCATAGTAGCGATAACTTGATTTCTATGATGGAGGCCTTTGCCCTGCAGTGGGACAGTTTATAGGCTGATACTTTAAGAAACAATTTATTAACCACAACACATTACACATAGAACAAAACAGAGAAAACAAGGTACAGAGACAAAGAGTGGCGGCCAATAAGGCTCAGCCTCAGCATATGCTGCAACTGCCACACACGGCAGCTGCAGCGCTGGTTTTCAGGCTGGACCTTGGGTTGGGGGTGGGGATATAAATTGAATGAGACTGAGCTAGATTAGGTGAGCTAGCTCTTTATATCAATACGGTATTTGACTTTTTTTTTTGTATTCAAAAGACCTCTCAATGATGAAAACATCGTTGAAAGAATTACTTAATTACATTATTTTGGGCAAACCCAAAACGCTCCATACAAATGGCTACTGAGATGTGACGTCACACGACAGTATTTTGCATGCATTTCATTTGAATTTTGTATGGTAGCTATATCAAATGTTTCGTTTATGTCAATGGTTCTATTATAATAGTCGGTGCAAATTGTATGGGTTATTCAATGGTATAATTATTTTTTAATAATTTCATACTTTTAAAATGGACTTGCCCATGAATCTTTGAATGACCATAAAACCAAATAGACATTATATTTTTAACAAAGAATTTTTGCTATTGGCACATTTTTACCTATATTTTGATAAAATATTTATATTTTGTATAATCTCGAGCTTAGTCGAATACCCTATTCGCTCGCTCGCTACTCATCGCTATTTTCCACTGGGGGTGCGATAAATAGATTCTCCGTTGGGCAGGAGTGCGGGCGCACCCTGCCGTCGCTGGAGGGCTACAAGCGGCACGCGGCGTGGGTGCACGGCGGCGCGCGCGCGTGGTGCGGCGCGTGCGCGCGCGCGTTCAAGTCGCCCGCCAGCCTCGCGCGCCACCGCGCCACCGTGCACGCGGGCGTGCGCCAGCAGCGCTCGCGCGCCGTGGGCGAGCTGCCGTGTCAGCATTGCGATAAGACTTTCAGCACTAATTCTGGTGAGTGGACTATATTGTTGACATTTACATCCCTTGTGCGAGACCGTACGGGAATGGACAACATTTCAAAATTGCTAAGCTCTGAAACAAAAAATACCAATTCTTTGTTTACTTTTCCGCTGCTCGAATATATATTTGTTCATTTTTTATATTGCTTATTTATTGAGAAAAAGATTAAAAACTAAAAAACGTAAGATGACGTCATCGGACGGCAGAATGTAAAATATTTCTTTGCTTAGCTCATTATTGTTTTAAATTTACGAAATGCCAAATCCATGACATGCAACTGTCAAAAAAAAGACAACTTGTCAACGTTGAATGTATGAATGACGTTGACAGTGTTGACACTAGTATTATTTACCTTTGACAGTAGTACCTTTTTTTTTTATTAAAACAATGATAAGCTAAAGGAATATCGCTGTATTCAGCCGTCCGATGACGTCATTTGGCGCTTACGTCTATTTAGAATAAAAAGAATTTCAATAATTATTTTATGCATGAAAATGGAAAAATTTTGAAAAAAGAAAAAATATGGGTCTGTTCATTTTATGTCTTTTTTCATATAAAAAAACAATATGGACATGTTAAAAATATGAAATGTTGTCCATTGAACTGGCACCTCCTCTGCAGGGTTACCAACTCTTAAAACAATTTACCCCTAACATCAAGATGAAATCCCCCTAAATTACCCTAAATGCAATATTCAATACCCCCAAAAAAAGCCCTGAATATTTTTTTGTTACTATTCAGGGCAAAGCAACGATGATACTAGCGCCTTCAATTGATTTATTTATTTGATTGCGACGATTATGAAATGTTATTTAAAAAAGCACTTCTACGAATAGGCACTTAAAGAAAGTATTTTTTTGTTAACAATCAATTTCTAAGTAGGACTATGATCAAAAGGCAGTACAGTGACATTGATAGGGGGGGCGTTGTTCGATCGGAAAATGTCAAAATTAGTGACACTTGTAAAGGAAACGTGTAACGCAGCCTGCAGGGGCTTCGTTATACTACATAACTACTCATAAAGAAAGTTACCTTTGGTGTTAACTATAGTGCTTCGTTTTCCGTTTGCTATAGAGCTTGTATATCATTTTATGATCATGTCTTGTATTAGCATTACTCTTATATGTGTTATTTTAATGTTCCTTGTACAAATTTAAAGTTATTGTTGTAAATATTTAGATTGTCTATCTGACATTGTCCGACAGCTGACGTTGTCTAACTGTTTTTATTTTTCTATCGAATTGTCTATTCAAATTTAACTATGGAGTTTAGCTATGTTTCGAGAATATTCTATATTGTATGAATTTTAAAATTAAATGTTGTAGAATAGAATGCGCATGGGCAATATAAAAGGACGCACATGGGCAGGACGACCAGTCTACCACCAGCTCTGAAGAAGCTCGGAACCTCAAGCTATAACAGTGCCAGTATACGTTTACCCGTAGAGTAACGGTGCCGGGGCACGAAGGGTGTTGCCTCCCTGCACCTACGCGCGTCTACCTTCATTCGTGCGCGTATCCGCGCCGCGCCTACCCGCGGCCGGCTTGCGGCGTGCGCGTATCTGCGTCGCGCGCCTCATTTGCTGCCTCCTGCGCTCGGCGGAGCCCTACCGCCCGCCTCTCGCGTCGCTGGATCCTACCGGCGCGCTGCCTGTGCTCACCCTATGTTACCGCCCTACCACGGTTGCCCATCTTGAACTTTTACCTTGTATATATATTTAGTGTAGTGTACCGGTGTAAATAGCTAGTTTTAAGTTAGTTTTAAGTTAGATTTAAGATTTTTGGACGAGCCATCATTGTACATACCTCTTATAATTATAGCCCTCTTCCCTCTATTCTTATCTTTTCTTCTTCCCCCTACCTTTTAGCTCCGTAACCCTCCGTTACGTGACAGTTTGGCGCCCAACTCTATAGAATCCCTCCCTGTTCTCAAAATTCTAAAATAAACTTGCACAAGTTTCTGTATATAACATACCTTTTGGCTCCCTATTAGACGTCTCTTACTTCTTAGATATTTCTTTCCCTATTCTTCCTCTATTTTTCTCACTAAAATAAAGTAAATAAAATAAAAACTATTGTAAATATTTTATTGCTTTAAAATTACAAATATCTTAGAAATGGCTCGTCTTATAAACTTTAATTTACTTAACAAGGCGGAACTTGAATACGAACTTATAATTAGGAACGAAACTCCTGCGGATAATCTTGTATCGCTTAGAAAACAAATTGTTTTATTGCTTCGTAATTTTCCTACGGAGGGACATTATTGATTCTCCCGTTCCTCTGAGTGACGATTTGTCACAAGCTTCTTCTACAATCTTATATTTATCTTCGATGTTGACCGATACGAATCGGGTAATCTGAAATTATTTAAGAAAATTGAAACTTATATAAATCACTTATTTTATCGACTTGACAGAATTGACACTGATGTAAGTGACAGCGACTCAAACCTTATAGAACTCTATGACGACTTAAAAAAGAAGTTTACTCTTTTGACTGAACGTTTTGACGCTTTTTCAAAACCAGCTGAGACTTCACAGGTACAAACCTCTTTGGACTCACCTTTGCCGATTTCTCAACCTAACTGTATGCCACCTTTTCATAATTTTCTCTTACCAAATTATCTAAATGAGCTAAAAAAAAATTACTTTTGATGGGACAAACTTGTCCTAGAGCTTTTCTATCGAAAATTGATGATTTTTACTTACGAACAAACTTGATAAGCAAATACTTATAAGCTCGGCCTTCAACATTTTTGAGGACGATGCTTCTTATTGGTTTAAATTCCAACTAAGTCGTGACCCTTCGTTAACTTGGGATCGCGTTTCCGAGTTGTTAATTAAGGACTTTGGCCATTCTGATTATGACCATAAACTACTGCAGGCAATAAAAATCTCGTACTCAGGGTAAATCTGAGTCTATTATGGTTTATATTCCGAAAATGTTTGAAATGTTTTCGAGACTAAGCGAGAAATTACCTGAGCAGGAGAAACTGCAAATACTTCTACGTAACATCCGTCCTTGTTATACTTCTTTTGTTGCTCTTAATAAAGTTGATTCTATTGGCTCTTTAATTTCTGTATGTCAACAATTTGAGCGCTGTATTGACCGCGACAATAATTTTAAAGAACCTGAAATGAATACTCTTATTCCTGAATTATCCTATTAAACCTAAACACGATTCTACACTTTTACCGAACACTAAACCTAATGTTACACATACTTTTCACTCTAAACATTCTTTCACTCCTAATTATGATTCTCATAAATCTAATAACTTTAAGCCTTTTCGTACGAACTTTTCTTCGCTGAATAAAAATTCTGCACATGCGATATCTGAAAATGCTCCCAAGTTTCAGGCGCATTTGTTTTGCGTTCGATGTCGAATAAATGGTCATTCTTTGAATTCTTGCACTAAACCAAGATTCTTAGTCTGTTTTAAATGTGGTTTGAAAGACTTTAGAGCTCCGGATTGCCCGAAATGTAAAGCTGACAAGCCTCAACCTTCTTCATCCTCTAACTCAAAAAACTAACATATGACTTGGTTAAACGAAAAGAAAATTTTGATGTTGATGACTGGCATAAGGTAGTGGAACTAATGCTTGACACGGAACTAACAGTTGACACTTTCAAATTTTCGCGCCTATAATAAGCACTTCGTCGTTTTCTAAGCGCCAACATTTGTGTCTATAGCAAGCCACGCCATCTAGCGCCGTTTTACGTAGACTTTCCTCTTAAATTGACAGCTAATTTGATGTCGCCGGCCATTTTTGCAAAGCGCGCAGCGAGGTAGCAAGCGTTCGCTTTATTTCTCCAAAAAGTGGTTAAGGATCGTGTCACATTCAGGTAATTTACATATTTTGAAATTATCTTTGTATTTGTTTCCCTATTGCGACCCAATTTTACAACAACATCTTCGATCTTTTGGGTGTGTATACTTTTGAAAAGATAACTAATAGGTTATGATAAATAAATGTCAACTAATAGTTCATGAAAATTATTGAATTACTAATAATTGACAGAAGTGTCTACTTTTAGTAATGCGTCCATGTTAAATGAAATTAAATCTAAAATCAATAATATTAATGACCGTTATGCCCAGATTACTATACTTCGATTGGTTTTTCTCTGCGAGTTACAGAACTAACAGTAGACATGTGTCTATTATTAGGTATATTAGGCTGTCAACTATTAGCTACTAATTTCATTCTATTTTATAGGACAAATGCTAAATATGCGATATGCCTGCTACAAAAGGGAATATGTTTCGATACACCGAGGATGCAATGACGAGCGCTTTCGAGGATGTAAGGCGTGGTATCCCAACTGCCACAGCAGCGAGAAAGCATGGCGTTCCAAGAGTAACACTTATGTATAAATGTAAAGGCAAAACACCAATTGGTAGGAAAATGGGTAGGGACTCATACTTGTCCAAAGACCAAGAAGACATACTAGTAAAATGGGTGATACACGTTTCAAGAGTCGGAATTCCGGTAACACGAGATCAGTTATTAAATAGCGTTCAAAAAATTGTAACTGAATTGAAAATCACAACCCCATTTAAAGATGGAAAACCGGGTAAGCGTTGGTTTTACAGTTTTCTATGTCGTCATCCCGAAATCTCGTCGAGAATTTCTCAAAATCTTACGACGACCAGAGCTTCAGTCACTAAATCGCAGTTAGATTTATGGTTTGCTGAAGTAATGAGCTACTTGGTAGAAAACAACTGGCATGAAGTACTCAGGGACCCCAAACGAGTCTTTAATGCAGATGAATCAGCTTTCTTCTTAAACCCCAAGGGGAACAAAGTCTTGGCTTCCAAAGGTGATAAAACTGTTTACCAACGCGTAAATCCGGATGAAAAAGAATGCCTGACGGTTCTTATTACTGGAAACGCTGCTGGTAATGTGGCTCCTCCTATGGTTATCTTTAAATATGAGCGTATTCCCTATAATCTTTGCCAAAGTGTACCCACTTCTTGGGGTTTGGGTCGCTCTGAAAGTGGATGGATGACAGGAGAGTCTTTCTATGAATTTATTTGCAATGTTTTTCATCCTTGGCTGTTGCAAAGCAATATACCGAAACCTGTGGTATTCTTCATAGATGGTCACACATCCCATTTAACTCAACATACCAGCAAGTTTTGTTCTGAGAATGGAATAATTTTAATAGCGTTATATCCAAATGCAACGCATTTGATCCAGCCTATGGACGTAGCTGTATTCCGTTCTTTAAAAGGAGCATGGAAACAAGCTGTTCAACAGTGGCGCAGTGAAAATTTTGATTGCCCGATTTTGAAGAAAGTACACTTTTGTCCTCTTTTGAAGAAAGTAATTGAAAATACACTAAACCCCACTATCTTGCAAAATGGATTTCGTAAATGTGGCCTGTTTCCATGGAATCCAGAGGCAATAGAAATCATGACCCCTAATCTTGGAAACAAGACTAATGTCGAGAACTTGCAGGAATTGACAAACGGTATTAGTTTTGTAGAGAAACACATAGATAAAAACAAATTAGTAACCTTCAAAAATATGTGTGAAACTGATATATTAGAAGAAGATAGATCATTATATAATTTTTACAAAAAAATAACCGATTTGGCTAATGTTATGAAAGGGCAATCAAATGCCAAGGGTACAGATGACAACACCAACTTCAATATTGCTGTTAATCCTAATGCTACTAATATACCGGTTAACCAAGCAGACAACAACAACAGTCTTCAACCTCAACCATCTACATCTTTTGAGACAACTGAGATGACACCCAATAAAAATACCAATGGACAGTCAGACCCAAACATCCCAAGCCCTTTCAAACGTGTTCTCTTCTGGCCAGAGCCAAAAACTATAAAAAAAAGAAGAAAAGAGAAAATACCCGCTGTAATAACGTCCCAACTATGGCAAGACTATCACAAAAATAAAGACGACAAGAAAAGCAAATTAATACAAGAAAAGAAACTGAAAGCTGAAGAGCGAATAAATAAAAGAAAACTAAAGGAAGAAAAGAAGGCACAAAAATCCAAAGAAAATCAAATTAATAAGACCAAGAAAAAGTCCAAGAAGGTACTAATAGAAGACACTAGTTCTGAAGACGAGGAGTGGATAGATTCTGGCAAGAGTGAAGATGACATTGAGTCCGATAAAAACTCTTTAACAGATGATCTAATATGCGAAGAGCAGAAAATATTATATGAAAGAAGAGAGAACAAAAATAAGGCTGATCAATACTTAAAAGTTCCTAATAAAAAGACTGAAATAAAATTAAGCAACGTAGTTGAGGTTAGCAAGGGCACACATAAAGGGAAGGGTTTTGGCAAAAAAACACATGTGCTGCCAAATCCAACAACTGAAAAGTTAATGTGTTGCGAATGTAAACTTCAGATAGCAAATATTTTTAAAAAAACCAAATGCATGGTGTGCCATTGTTATTCATGCTATAATTGTAGTGATAACTATGACTGTCACGATTACATATGTACAATTTGCTTAACTGATTCTCAGTAAGGAATTATTGATTAAAGTTGATTTAAAAATTCTCGTAGTTTTTTAGTACAACAAAATAGGGATTGTTGCTAGCTATTATACAATGATAGTCATTAAAATATGTTCAAATTGTTTTTTATTAAATAAAAATAATCGTCACATAATATCATGTCAACTATTAGTTCACATCGTGTCATCTATTAGTGAAACACATGTCAACTCAACGACACAATTTACGTTTTTAAAAATACTTACCTAAAATCTGTTTCAAGTTTTGTTCTGATAGTCCAATATTATATTTTGGGAAAATAATAATGGTATCTGTTAAATATACTGTCATTTCACGATAATGTCGTATAATTTTTTTTTAATAAAATAAAAACTATTTCCTTTTTCTTAAGGTGTCAAGCATAGGTGCCACTACCTTAATTGGTTAAAAATAATTAAGAACTTTTTCGCAAGTTATGGAACTTCTTCAGTTTACTACGACAACGAAAGAGATTTTAACCGTCCTTTTATTAACGTTTCTATTTCAAATGTTGAGTTTATGGCGTTACTTGATAGCGGTAGTTCAATGACTATTTTAGGTAATAACTCGCACTTTAAAATTTTGGAACTGGGCTTTTCGTTATCCAAGTCTGATTATATTACGGTTAGCACTGCTAGTAAGCATCGTGTTAAATCTTTAGGATTTTTTATTCTTCCTTTTACCTTTAACGACCAAACTAGACTTATTAAAGCATATGTTATTCCTGAAATATACCCGTCTTTGATACTTGGTGTTGACTTTTGGAGGGAATTTAATTTGGTTCCCAAACTTTTATCGTGTGCCTTTTCTCTTAATAAACCATCCCACTTTAACAACTCTGTGGAGAAACAAATCTTACCTTACGAAAATCTTACTTCTGAAGAAAAGGTTATCGCTGATGATATTATTTCGCGTTTTAAGCAAATTTCCTTTGAAGCTAAGGGTGAACTTGGTCGTACTGATCTGGTTAGCCATCGTATCGATACTGGAGATACGCTGCCTATTAAACAACGTTGTTATAGACTCTCTCCCGAGAAACAAAAAGCTCTAATTGCTGAGGTGGATAAAATGATTGAGTGGAAGGTCATTGAGAAATGTGAAAGCCCTTGGTTGTCTCCGGTTCTTATTACGCCTAAAAAGAATGGCGAATGGCGATTTTGTGTCGATAGTAGAAAACTCAACTCAGTTACTCGTAGGGATGCCTATAGTCTTCCTTTTATCAATGAAATACTTGACCATCTCAAAAACGCTAAATTTTTATCGAGTATCGATATCGCTAAAGCTTTCTGGGAGATTCCTTTACATGTAGACGATCGGGATAAGACCGCCTTTTATGTCCCCGGTAGAGGAATGTACAGATTCACTGTTATGCCCTTTGGTTTAACTAATGCACCTGCTACACAGCAGAGGTTAATGGATATCTTATTCACTCCTGAATTTGACAACAAAGTGTTCTGTTATCTTGATGACATTATTATCATAGGCTCCTCGTTCCAAGAACACATAGGACTTCTAATTAAAGTGCTTGAAAAATTAACTTACGCTAAACTTACCATTAACTTTGAAAAAAGTCTTTTTTTTAAGAAAGAATTAAAGTACCTTGGATATGTTGTTGACGATAATGGTTTACGAGCTGATCCTAGCAAAATTCAAGCTATTATGGACTTTCCTGTACCTACTTCACGCAAAGAAGTGCGTAAATTTCTGGGTACGTGTAGTTGGTTTCGTAGGTTCATTCCTAATTTCAGTACTATAGCTGCACCTCTTAATAAATTAACATCATCTGCTAAAACTTCTCCGAAATTTTCTTGGAGTTCTGAGGCTAACTCTTCCTTTCTGAAACTAAAAGAATATCTTGTAACTACCCCAATTCTTGCTTGCCCTGATTTTGATCAACCGTTTTCTGTGCATTGTGATGCATCTAACACTCGCATTGGAGCCATGCTTACTCAAACGGTTAACGACAAAGAAGTTGTTATAGCCTACATGAGCAAATCACTTAACAAAAATGAAAGAAACTACTCTACTACTGAAAGAGAAACTCTAGCTGTTATCATTGCCTTAGAACATTGGCGGTGCTATCTCGACAATGGCAAACCGTTTACTGTATACACTGATCATGCCGCATTAAAGTGGTTTTTGAATTTAACAAATCCTTCTGGTAGACTCGCTCGTTGGTCACTTCGCCTTTCTTGCTTTAATTTCACGCTGAAACATAAAAGAGGAAAGGATAATATTGTCCCTGATCTACTTTCTCGTTCTAAAAGCGAGGACAGTCATATTATCGCTCCTTTATCTTCGAATGAAGCCACGTCTTTAGACTTAGTGCGCTATAATAAAATCTTTCGTAATTGTTTAACTGATCCTCAAAGTCATCCTAACTATACGATTAAGGATAATAAACTATTTCGTTGCACTAATACTCCTTATTCTTTAACAGACGATTTCATCTGGAAAGAAGTCCCTATCCCTTCTGAAAGAGAATCTTTGATAAGAAATGCTCATGGTTCCGCTACAGATCCGCATTTGGGCGTATTTAAAACATACAAAAAAATATCATTGTTATATTACTGGTCTGGCATGTTTAAAGATATAGCTAAATTTATTTCCAATTGCGAAACTTGTTTGGCTTATAAACACTCTAACCACTCGCCTTACGGTCCTATGGGTAAACCCAAAATTTGTTCTAGACCTTTTCAATGCATTTCTTTGGACTTAATAGGTCCATTGCCAATGACTAGGCGACGTAACCAGTACATTCTCGTTGTAAATTGTCTATTCACCAAATATACACTTATTTTTCCTTTGAAACGAGCTATAACTACTAGTATTATACATTACTTGGAGAATTCCGTGTTCTTAGTTCATGGAGTACCTCAAACAATTATTATGGATAACGGTCCACAATTTCAATCGCATGAATTCCATAATTTCCTTGGACGTTATAGAATTCCGCATATATCTTACACTCCTCACTATTGTCCTCAGGTCAATACTACAGAACGCTACAATAAAACAATTGTTACCGCACTAGCTTCACTGGTCGGTGAAGACCATAGGTCTTGGGACCTTCACCTATCTAAGATTCAGTTTGCAATGAATAACTCTGTAAATGAAGTAACTGGATTTACTCCTGCATTTTTAGTATTTGGTCGTGAACTCATTACTTGTGGTTCTATTTATTCTCAGGGTTACGACTTAGAAGAAATTACCTTTTTACCTCGTGATTTATATGCTAGAAATATTGGCCTTCTATCGTCAATTTTTGATAGAGTTCAGGTTGCACTGCACATATCTCATGTAAAGAATTCTAACCGTTACAATTTAAGGCACTCTTTTAAAGAATTCAATGTTGGAGATATAGTGTGGCGTAAAGACTACTCTTTAAGCAATGCTGGTGCATATTTTAGCGCAAAATTAGCACCTAGATATGTTAAATGCAAAGTCGTTGAGAAATTGTCACCTCTTGTATACATTCTTGAGGACTGCAACGGTTGCCGCGGTAAATGGCATGTAAAAGACTTTAAGAAATGACTACCTTACTGTTTGACTTTACTAGTATTATATGTATTTATTTGCACACACATCGGACTGATTTTTGGCCACTTCAGTCTGATATTTTTTATATATACTTAGCGACTAATCTCGTCTCTCTTTACTTATAGGATTCTCTCTTATAGTACCTACTTACTTGCTTAACGTTTTCTTTTAAAAGGCGCTTCTTGACCTTTTAATCCTAAACTTTAGGGCTCTCTTTTGCCTTATCTACTTACTACTTAGCGCTTCTTTGACTACAGAGGCGTTTCTTTTAAAGGTAAATTCAACCTTTAAAATTTGTGTCCTTTGATAGGGAATACCTGAGAGAGACTAGATTGTCGGCTATGGTCATCGACACTAATGGGTTTAGGAAACGGAGCGGCTGACAACTCCCTAAATAGGCCTAAAGTCATTCTTATAGGGTACTTCCTATGGAGTTTGCGTCATTGATAGTGAACCCTACTCCTCTTTGTGATTGGTTCGTATGTTAGAGTGATTGTTAGAGTGACTGGATTTGAATTGTTTTTGGATTGTGGAATGGTATGTTTAAGTGAAGGTTGACTGGTTAGACTGATAGTAAGGATAGTATTCTCTTAACCTTATAATCAAAATTTTCTCTGAGTCGAAAATTTTTCTGGGGTCGTGGGAGAAATGTAACGCAGCCTGCAGGGGCTTCGTTATACTACATAACTACTCATAAAGAAAGTTACCTTTGGTGTTAACTATAGTGCTTCGTTTTCCGTTTGCTATAGAGCTTGTATATCATTTTATGATCATGTCTTGTATTAGCATTACTCTTATATGTGTTATTTTAATGTTCCTTGTACAAATTTAAAGTTATTGTTGTAAATATTTAGATTGTCTATCTGACATTGTCCGACAGCTGACGTTGTCTAACTGTTTTTATTTTTCTATCGAATTGTCTATTCAAATTTAACTATGGAGTTTAGCTATGTTTCGAGAATATTCTATATTGTATGAATTTTAAAATTTAAATGTTGTAGAATAGAATGCGCATGGGCAATATAAAAGGACGCACATGGGCAGGACGACCAGTCTACCACCAGCTCTGAAGAAGCTCGGAACCTCAAGCTATAACAGTGCAGTATACGTTTACCCGTAGAGTAACGGTGCCGGGGCACGAAGGGTGTTGCCTCCCTGCACCTACGCGCGTCTACCTTCATTCGTGCGCGTATCCGCGCCGCGCCTACCCGCGGCCGGCTTGCGGCGTGCGCGTATCTGCGTCGCGCGCCTCATTTGCTGCCTCCTGCGCTCGGCGGAGCCCTACCGCCCGCCTCTCGCGTCGCTGGATCCTACCGGCGCGCTGCCTGTGCTCACCCTATGTTACCGCCCTACCACGGTTGCCCATCTTGAACTTTTACCTTGTATATATATTTAGTGTAGTGTACCGGTGTAAATAGCTAGTTTTAAGTTAGTTTTAAGTTAGATTTAAGATTTTTGGACGAGCCATCATTGTACATACCTCTTATAATTATAGCCCTCTTCCCTCTATTCTTATCTTTTCTTCTTCCCCCTACCTTTTAGCTCCGTAACCCTCCGTTACGTGACAAACGGCATTCGTTCAGATTTCTGCCACGCGCCAATATATAGAGCGATAGAGAAACACGCAGATTATGGATTTATTCCCGAATTCCATAGACATTTTGTTTTTTCGTTTTGGTCAGTCAAATATGACAATGTAGTTGTGATGCTTAAAAATTTATTTACGCCCCTAAAAAAAGTCCCCAAAATTTTTATGGCCCTAAAAAAATCCCAATTAGCATAATTAGGCCCTAAATTTAGGGATAAAAACCCTAAGTTGGGATTGGGAAGCCTGCTCCTCTGCTTGATCTTATTGAATTGGTACTTAAATAAAACCACTGAACTGCTGGTAACATAAGATGGTAACACTTTTTATTAAACTAAGGTTTTGTCTTATAGAATCAAAAAAATATATTACATGCGCGTTGTAAAAATGCACAACGCCATCTATTGAGCCTCTTGGGAACTATTTTTACTTACAACTAAATCATATGAAATTGAACTCTCCTCATAAACATCCCTCAAACTACGTGTTCTACCGACCATTCTGAACAACATTTGTTCTATGACTTTTGGAAATTCGCATAAAACAAAACGTGACTTGGTCATTTTGTATGGGTAGTCGAACATATTTTCGACGAATTTCGAATAGTCATAGAACAAATGTTGTTTTAAATGTTAGGTAGAACACGCCCTGTATTGTTACGGGTACGGGGTACGTAGATTCAAGTAAACTCCAAAGTCACAAAAAGACAATTAATTATGAATGTGGGAGAGCCACGCTTCGGTATGAATGGGCCGGCTCGACCGGAATGATACCACGACCTCACAGAAAACTGGCGTGAAGCAGCACTGTGCTGTGTTTTGCTGCGTGAGTGATCGTACCGGAGGCCCAATCCGGGTTTAAAGGTTGGCAGCGCACTTGTGACTCCACTGGTGTCGCAGGTGTCCATGGGCGGCGGCAATTGCTTACCATCAGGTGATCCGACTGCTCGTATGCCACC
Organism: Marasmia exigua; assembly: GCA_019059595.1. NCBI lineage: Eukaryota > Metazoa > Arthropoda > Insecta > Lepidoptera > Crambidae > Marasmia > Marasmia exigua. The sequence continues at coordinate 731,917 of CM032491.1, read as the reverse complement.
TATCACAAATAAAAATATTGACGAGAAAACAATTACACACTAATCACACTTAATTAACACTATACATTTTCTATATACTTCGCTTCTTCACTCCTAATTCGCAGGAGACTAAGTAATGTGATAGGTGGCAGACGAGCAGATGGATTACCTGATGGTAAGCATTCGCCGCCGCCCATAGACACCGGATCCTTGGTATTATTTGAGGTCAAAAATCAACATATTCATAAATTTTAAGTTAATCAACTGATGAAAACATTTTTGTTTTGTTTTTCCAAATCTTGACATTTGAACATCAAGGAAGAGTCCTAAACCAATACAGCAAAGTTTCTTTTAATATGTTTTTTTTTGGGTATAGCAATTCTTTGCTATTTTTTCTTAAGTACTAAATGCACTTAAAAAAATTGTCCCACCCGAAGACTGTCGAAAAATTTTTACTTGCATTATTTACTTGAAAATTCTTTTGGTGGCCTTTTTTATATTTGCATGTGAATGAATGAATGAATGAATGAAACTTTATTTGGCACAATACAAAACAAGGAAACTTAATTAGAAACATAACCTAGACATAAATCATTAACGAAAAGTAGGACAACATTATCCCTGTATGCGCCAAAGAGGCGGCCGCTCAGCATTAGTCGGTGCTGATCCAAGAGACCAACCTCGACGCTGGTTTTCAGCGACTACCATAACATTATTGCGCATCTGTTCCATATGCAACAGTCGCATGCATAAAATTGAGATTGAGATAGCAAAGAAGAAATAAATAATTGAACATGTGCGTGGATCCTTTGTTTATTACACTACTCTAAACTGAAATAATAAGCATCAGTTGATATAAAAATATAAAAAATTCAATCATGGATTGGCTTTTAGTTTAATATGTACATATGTTTTTCTTTTCAGCTCTCACTTGGCACTTCGAGAAGTTCCACTCGGAAAACAAAGTGGACCTTGCGTGCAAAATCTGCAAGAAAGAATTCAGCGACCACAACAGCGTCAAGCGTCACCTGGAGACAGTTCACTCGGAGAAGACCGCGTCCTGCTACATTTGCCTCAAAACATACAAGTCCCCGATGAACTTACAAAGACACATCAGGATCACCCACGCCCCACCTGAAGCCCAGAAGAGGTGTGACATCTGTGACAAAACATTCAAATGCTCGATGCATTTGAAGATACACAACAATGTGGTGCATTCGAATCATGGTGATTTTAAGTGCTCGATTTGTGATAAAGTGTTCACCTCAAAAAAGTATATGGCCAAACATGAGAAGACACATGGCAGTAAAAAGATTCCATGCACGATTTGTAAGAAACTGTTTAAGTCCAATCATGATGTCAAAAGGCATATACGGAGAGTGCATTTGAAGAAGGGTTCGGTTGAAGAGGGAAGCCAAGACGGGGGACGTGTGTGTGTGAAATGTGATATGGTGTTTAGTGATGACACCGAACTGCATGAACATATAATGACCTGTGGGAATGACGTTACTGATATGCTTCAGGTTAAAATGGAAGTGGAAAGTGATGATGATGTCGAAGATGATGATGATGGTAATGATGAGTAATATTGACGAATTACTACTCCGCATCGCCCCATTGGTCTAGTGGTTTAGGAACCAGGCCGTTAGATCGATAAAAGACAATATCAGCCTATATACTGTCCTCACTGCAGGGCAAAGGCCTCCATAATAGAAATCAAGTCATCGCTACTATGATGGGATTATGCTTAATCACCTATGCTTGATTGACAAACCCGACCTATGTCCTAAAAATTCGAAAAATACTTTATTGCTCGACCCAGAAACCGAACCTAGGACCCCTAGATCACGGCCTGGTACAGTCACGAGCTTTAATTTGGGACCCACCCAAGGTTGAATGTCGTGTAGTAAACTTTCGCTATTAAGACCTAATATTTCAACGTGTCAAAGTTAATATATTTACCATGGACAACTTTACTTTTCTAGGGGCAACCGTGCAAAGACGTCAACTTCAGCGAGTGCATACGATAATTTCATTACCGATGTTTTCCGGGTAATTATTAAACGGCGAACTGTGTTTCTGGTCACATTTATTTGTCGTGATATTTGGTGAATGCCTACTCCTTGTTCGTGTAAATAAATAATTTGAATTCTTATTTGGTCACTATCAGCAAGCATTTTATTAACGCGCTTTATAATTGCGAAAATGTAACAATACACTATTTTCTTGACTGGCACTGACACGAGTTACAAAACATATGTTCGTAATTAGAAAACCATAATCTTTTTGCAATGAGGTTATCATTTCCAGGGTCGATTAGATAAGACAAAGACATTTTATGTCTTAACTTGACATTCAACATTATTGCACTAAAGTTTCGGACCTTATTGCATTATGAATGTTCTATCGCCATCTAACGGAAATGGGTCCCAAATTAAAGCTCGTGATTGTACTTAAACCAGCAGCCCAACAGTGAAAAACAGAGGCAGTTCCAATGTACAGTGACGTTCGGGAGTGACGATTCGATAACGCTACCCTTACCATGAGTTTGAAAAACTGTTCTCGCTATCAAAAACTTTCGCTTTGTCCCTTTCATTGTGGTGCTTGTGAAAGAGACAGAACAATAGTTTTGGATATGAGGATAGTATTTCAATCTCATGGTAAGGTCTCGGTTAACGGTCAGCTACAATCGGTTTTGTTCTATTTATTTTGTGACGTAGAACTACGTCCAGAACCCTCGGTGGGCCAGTCTGACTCTCACTTGGTTTATTTTTTCTACAATTTCATGAAATCAATATTTTGTGGGGCATAGTTACAATGAAATAAATAAAACTGGTGTCGCGGGTGTCCATGGGCGGCGGCAATCGCTTACCATAAGGTAATCCGTCTGCTCGTCTGCCACCTAATCTCGGAAAAAAAATGCCCTATGTCGCAGTCATCTGGTTTAATTGGCCATCAAATTATACGCCTAGGGGGTTCCTTAAACGCTGACATTTAATAGGATGCCTATGCCAATACATAGCGAAACCATGAGGACTTTTTACTTTTTTATAACATACTTGTATACCATGTTTTGTGCAAATAAATAAATGATGATGATAATGAAATAGTTGTTAGAACTAAATTTACTCAACGTTTAACAGCTTGGCGTATTGAAAGTTAGCCTGTTCGAAATAACTGATCAAGACTCAAATAAGTGATACAAATTTAGTTCCGCTTTTCTCCACTGCAGCGCTAGTAATCATCAAAACAAATATGGCGTTTTTCGTGTACAAAAACGGACCCAACATTTGTGCATGTTTATTTAATAAATAGTATAAGTGTTTGCTGAAAGGTTGTAACCCCGAAATTGTTTAAAATAGAACCGGTTTTGTAGCTAAAAATTAAAATCGAATGGCGTCGCTAACGTGCCCTACCTTCACCTTAAAGCTACCTATTTACATATTCACGAATCGTCCCGAACAAACTCTCTAGGTGTATAATTCGATGGCCCATTGAACCAAATGGCTGCGACATATACATTAGTATTAAGAATACTTTATAAATAAAATAAACTTAGAACATAAGTTTTATGTTAAAGCTTATAAATTCTAATAAAGACGATGTTAATGTTTGAAGAAATTGTTTTCTTTTATATCTCTTTTAACTTGAATCTTTCAATTATAAAAAGTACTCTGTGGTTGCCATCAGTGAATTATTGCAAGTTCCCCCACCATAAGCTAATCAAATTGATAATAGGGGAAGAGGAAGGAATGAGTTTGGCGTTGTGAACCGGTGGGAGAAAGTGGAATAACCGTGGGAGAGCCACGCTTCGGCATGAATGGGCCGGCTCGACCGGAGTGATACAACGGCGTCACAGAAAACCAGCGTGAAGGAGCACGGCCTAAACCAGCGTGAAGCAGCACTGTGCTGTTTCGCTGCGTGAGTGAGGGTACCGGAGGCCCAATCCGTGGGAAAGGAGGATTAAAAGGATGGCAGCGCACTTGTGACTTCACTGGTGTCGCGGGTGTCCATCATCATCATCAGCCCATTTAAGTCCCCACTGCTGGGGCACGGGCCTCCCTCAATTACATGAGGGGTAATTGCCATACTCACCACGCTTGGCAGACGGGTTGGCGAGGGTTTTGACGTAAATGCAGAGTTTTCCTTCTCTGGGTGCTGATGATCATGCCAGCAGCTTTACCTTAGTCGCCTTTTACGACACCTCGGTAAGAGTGAGGGTGCCCTATTCTACTCTGCCGGGACCACACGGCTGGGTGTCTATGGGCGGCGGTAATTGCTTGCCATCAGGTCATCCGTCTGCTCGTCTGCCACCAATCACATAAAAAAACCCCCGGTAACAAATAAGTTGAACAAAGTTCTCGAGCGATGCAGGAATTTTTAGCTGAACCATGGCGGACGCTCTGTGACGCTCATAGGTAGGTATGTACAGTCGGCTACAAAAATATCTTAGCGTCCAAAGCTACCAAAAACATATGAGCATTTGACAAAAGACAACTGTACAGACCAACTAAGATCACAAGGCACTTCAGTGTCATTGACCTGGGGGCGCTGTTCGATATTTTTTCTATGGGTAAATGTCAAAAGCTCTGACACTTGTAAAGGAAACACCGTTAGTTCTGACTTTTGCCACGTGTCAAATAACTGTGATCTCACTGCACATCTGATTGTATGTTAGTACACGACAAGGTGCATTTTCATTTTTTGTGCGAGAACAACTTAAAGTGATTTTTGAAACTCCTTTTTTTATGCTAGAGGCGGACAAACGAGCAAGCGAGTCACCTGATGGAAAGTAATCATCGCCGCCCATGATCAATAAAAAGGAGGTGCTATGTTCGACTGTATGTATGTTTTCTTTTATGCATTGTCACTGATTTCTCCGCCATTTCTCCCATGTTAATGGGCGGCGATGATTGCTTTTATATCAGGTGACTCGCTTGCTCGTTTGTCGCCTCTAGCATAAAAAAAAATATATTTTAGAGCGCACACTCCCAAGTCGATCCCATCATTGTCACCATGTTAAGATCTGATAATGGGATCCCAGAGAAATCGAGGGTAACCCTAAAATTTTGAAATGTTTTTTTTTTCAAGGTACCTACACCAGTATTTACACCTGATTGTATTAATTTTGTGGCACAGCTGATGATGGAAGGTTATCTCCTCAATGGTTAGGAGTTAAAAGATAACTGTTTGAATACTGTATGCACATTTAGGCTGTTAGTTATTTGTATATGCATGCTAGTTTTTAACACTAATATATTTTTGAAGCTGACTGTACGTACACACGTCAAGTTACCCTTGTTGACCTTTAGACCGTCCTTATGTCTGGGTCACAAGTGCTATTTTTCTACTGCAGGGGGGTAACTTGATCTGACGCTGACTGTACATACACTGAGCCATTATTTAGGACAACATTAGAAATAAAATAAACGCATTACGTAACAGCAACATTTTCATTTATTATACTTTGGAATCACAGGTCACACGCTAACTACGTATAAAATGTAAAAATGTATTGCGGATTTTTTTATCGCCTCAATCCAAATCGGTGGCCATTATACATTTGATAATATTATACGAGTGTATCTTCACACACTTTTCACACCCCACGAGTGCGAGTATAGACGCAAATAGTGTGCGAGCGAGAAGTGAATAGATGCGCCGCTATTTTTGATCCCATTCTTTATCCGCACAGGTTGTACAGGAGAATATGATATAAAAAAAGATTTTTATTTATTTTAATCTTAGACAGATGGCGCTGAATCCATTACAAATAAGAGTGCTAAGATTTTGATACTTAATTATGGCGGCGTGATACAGATGGCGCTGTTAATAAGTATTTCGCTGTATAACAGTAGTTATGTTATTATAATAATGTCACACGACTTAGTGTAGTTATTTTAGTTGACTGGTAGAGAATGCCTCTTGGCATTAAGTTCGCCTAATTGTATCAAAATTTGTGCAATAAAGTTTTAAATATATAACTGAGTATAAATTTAAATAAAATGGGCATCAATTAACTTCTTCAATAGAGAGGTTAGGCTGCCATCAAATAAAAGGAGCGAAAAAGAAAGAATGAAAATGGTGAAACAAATATAAAACGTAAGGTTTAGTTATAAATCAGATATAAAATAACTAGACAACCAGATTAAAAGGTGGTCTGGAAGAGATCGCTTTTAGCGATAAGGGAAAATACTTATACCTATTTTACAGATCTTAGTCTATGGTATTATACTAGTACAATGTAGGAGGTCTTATCGCTAATAGCTTCTTCTTTTCTTCCAGACAACCTCAGGGTAGAGGAAAAGTATAGCAAATTAAAAAAGACAACAGAAAAAAATGGCATCGTATTAATAAATAAACCTATGTTTATGTCACCGGAAAATAACAAGATTCGCCTCATTAGGAAATGTAGGATATATAAGAAAATAAATTATAAGTTCTAATGTAAGCGTCTAGTATATAAGATAGTGATAAATATATGATTGTTTTGTATTGTTAGTAGTTTACAAAAAGGGGTAAATATTAAAATATGAGGGAGGGATGTAGTGTAGGCGATGTAGTGTAGGCGATTTATTATTGTATAGGGAGAGTACACTTTTAATTGTAAAGTTAGTCCGGAATAAACTGTCACCGCCACGCCGCGTCTCATTGCTCCCTCAATCCATACATTATAATATTAAATAAAAGTAAAAGTGAATTACATAACAAATCAGGAATTATTTTCGTTTAGAAAATAAATAAATGTGATAATCTTATAAATACTCCCCCCCTCTCCCCTTGTTATGTTTGTTGATTTTATCTCGGCCCCCTCCCCCTTTGGGGCCCACGTAATGAATGGATGGCCCCTGTCTACAGGGCCCTTGTAACTTAAGGCAGTGGGGCATTTGCTTATAACCTTAACATTAATATCAGACCGTGTGGTCCCCGGCAGAGTAGAATAGGCCACCCTCACTCTTACCGAGGTGTCGTAAAAGGCGACTAAGGTAAAGCTGCTGGCATGATCATCAGCACCCAGAGAAGGAAAACTCTGCATTTATATCAAAACCCTCGCCAACCCGTCTGCCAAGCGTGGTGAGTATGGCAATTACCCCTCATGTGATTGAGGGAGGCCCGTGCCCCAGCAGTGGGGACTTAAATGGGCTGATGATGATGAATATCAGACTAGATTACTCCTGCTCCTCCTGGTCGGGGTACTCTTCTGGAGGCATCTCCTCTTGCTCGTCGAACTCGCCGTCTTCCACGCCTACCTCCTGAAAAACAGCATTGCAAAATCACGTAACATCACAAAGTGGGCGGGAGGTTAACGAATAGCACGTTTTCTAGAAATCGACTTTTCGGATCATTCTTAATTGTTCGCTACTAAACTGGATATATTTTAAACCATTTCAGGGTTACAACCTCTCGGCAAACACTTATACTATTTATTAAATAACCATGCACAAATTTTGGGTCCGTTTTTGTACGCGGAAAATTGATTACCGCCAAAAGTGGCCGTTTTTGGGGTGAATCAATTTTTGCGTACTTGTTGGACCCAACATTTTTGTATGGTTATTTAATAAATAGTATAAGTGTTTGCCAAGAGGTTGTAACCCCGAAATTGTTTAAAATAGATCCGGTTTAGTAGCTATTAATTTAAATAGATTAGCGTCGCTAGTTGACCCTACCCATCACCCATCGGCTCTAGCGCCGCCAACAAATTTACATTAATTGTGGCGATGAGATATTTTTTTAAAACTATACCCCCACCATAAGCTAATCAAATTGATAATAGGGGAAGAGGAAGGAATGAGTTCGGCGTTGTGAACCGGTGGGAGAAAGTGGAATAACCGTGGGAGAGCCACGCTTCGGCCTGAGTGGGCCGGCTCGACCGGAGTGATACAACGGCGTCACAGAAAACCAGCGTGAAGGAGCACGGCCTAAACCAGCGTGAAGCAGCACTGTGCTGTTTCGCTGCGTGAGTGAGGGTAACGGAGGCACAATCCGTGGGAAAGGGGGATTAAAAGGTTGGCAGCGCACTTGTGACTCCACTGGTGTCGCGGGTGTCCATCATCATCATCATCAGCCCATTTAAGTCCCCACTGCTGGGGCACGGGCCTCCCTCAATTACTTGAGGGGTAATTGCCATACTCACCACGCTTGGCAGACGGGTTGGCGAGGGTTTTGACGTAAATGCAGAGTTTTCCTTCTCTGGGTGCTGATGATCATGCCAGCAGCTTTACCTTAGTCGCCTTTTACGACACCTCGGTAAGAGTGAGGGTGGCCTATTCTACTCTGCCGGGACCACACGGCTGGGTGTCCATGGGCGGCGGTAATTGCTTGCCATCAGGTGATCCGTCTGCTCGTCTGCCACCAATCACATAAAAAAAACCCCCCGGCAACAAATAAGTTGAACAAAGTTCTCGAGCGATGCAGGAACTTTTAGCTGAACCATGGCGGACGCTCTGTGACGCTCATAGGTAGGTTAGTTACAATCGGCTACAAAAATATCTTAGCGTCCAAAGCTACCAAAAACATCTGATCATTTGACAAAAGACAACTGTACAGACCAACTAAGATCAGAAGGCACTTCAGTGTCATTGACCTGGGGGCGCTGTTCGATATTTTTTCTATGGGTAAATGTCAAAAGCTCTGACACTTGTAAAGGAAACACCGTTAGTTCTGACTTTTGCCACGTGTCAAATAACTGTGATCTCACTGCACATCTGATTGTATGTTAGTACACGACAAGGTGCATTTTCATTTTTTGTGCGAGAACAACTTAAAGTGATTTTTGAAACTCCTTTTTTTATGCTAGAGGCGGACAAACGAGCAAGCGAGTCACCTGATGGAAAGTAATCATCGCCGCCCATGATCAATAAAAAGGAGGTGCTATGTTCGACTGTATGTATGTTTTCTTTTATGCATTGTCACTGATTTCTCCGCCATTTCTCCCATGTTAATGGGCGGCGATGATTGCTTTTATATCAGGTGACTCGCTTGCTCGTTTGTCGCCTCTAGCATAAAAAAAAATATATTTTAGAGCGCACACTCCCAAGTCGATCCCATCATTGTCACCATGTTAAGATCTGATAATGGGATCCCAGAGAAATCGAGGGTAACCCTAAATTTTGAAATGTTTTTTTTTTCAAGGTACCTACACCAGTATTTACACCTGATTGTATTAATTTTGTGGCACAGCTGATGATGGAAGGTTATCTCCTCAATGGTTAGGAGTTAAAAGATAACTGTTTGAATACTGTATGCACATTTAGGCTGTTAGTTATTTGTATATGCATGCTAGTTTTTAACACTAATATATTTTTGAAGCTGACTGTACGTACACACGTCAAGTTACCCTTGTTGACCTTTAGACCGTCCTTATGTCTGGGTCACAAGTGCTATTTTTCTACTGCAGGGGGGTAACTTGATCTGACGCTGACTGTACATACACTGAGCCATTATTTAGGACAACATTAGAAATAAAATAAACGCATTACGTAACAGCAACATTTTCATTTATTATACTTTGGAATCACAGGTCACACGCTAACTACGTATAAAATGTAAAAATGTATTGCGGATTTTTTTATCGCCTCAATCCAAATCGGTGGCCATTATACATTTGATAATATTATACGAGTGTATCTTCACACACTTTTTCACACACCCCACGAGTGCGAGTATAGACGCAAATAGTGTGCGAGCGAGAAGTGAATAGATGCGCCGCTATTTTTGATCCCATTCTTTATCCGCACAGGTTGTACAGGAGAATATGATATAAAAAAAGATTTTTATTTATTTTAATCTTAGACAGATGGCGCTGAATCCATTACAAATAAGAGTGCTAAGATTTTGATACTTAATTATGGCGGCGTGATACAGATGGCGCTGTTAATAAGTATTTCGCTGTATAACAGTAGTTATGTTATTATAATAATGTCACACGACTTAGTGTAGTTATTTTAGTTGACTGGTAGAGAATGCCTCTTGGCATTAAGTTCGCCTAATTGTATCAAAATTTGTGCAATAAAGTTTTAAATATATAACTGAGTATAAATTTAAATAAAATGGGCATCAATTAACTTCTTCAATAGAGAGGTTAGGCTGCCATCAAATAAAAGGAGCGAAAAAGAAAGAATGAAAATGGTGAAACAAATATAAAACGTAAGGTTTAGTTATAAATCAGATATAAAATAACTAGACAACCAGATTAAAAGGTGGTCTGGAAGAGATCGCTTTTAGCGATAAGGGAAAATACTTATACCTATTTTACAGATCTTAGTCTATGGTATTATACTAGTACAATGTAGGAGGTCTTATCGCTAATAGCTTCTTCTTTTCTTCCAGACAACCTCAGGGTAGAGGAAAAGTATAGCAAATTAAAAAAGACAACAGAAAAAAATGGCATCGTATTAATAAATAAACCTATGTTTATGTCACCGGAAAATAACAAGATTCGCCTCATTAGGAAATGTAGGATATATAAGAAAATAAATTATAAGTTCTAATGTAAGCGTCTAGTATATAAGATAGTGATAAATATATGATTGTTTTGTATTGTTAGTAGTTTACAAAAAGGGGTAAATATTAAAATATGAGGGAGGGATGTAGTGTAGGCGATTTATTATTGTATAGGGAGAGTACACTTTTAATTGTAAAGTTAGTCCGGAATAAACTGTCAACCGCCACGCCGCGTCTCATTGCTCCCTCAATCCATACATTATAATATTAAATAAAAGTAAAAGTGAATTACATAACAAATCAGGAATTATTTTCGTTTAGAAAATAAATAAATGTGATAATCTTATAAATACTCCCCCCCTCTCCCCTTGTTATGTTTGTTGATTTTATCTCGGCCCCCTCCCCCTTTGGGGCCCACGTAATGAATGGATGGCCCCTGTCTACAGGGCCCTTGTAACTTAAGGCAGTGGGGCATTTGCTTATAACCTTAACATTAATATCAGACCGTGTGGTCCCCGGCAGAGTAGAATAGGCCACCCTCACTCTTACCGAGGTGTCGTAAAAGGCGACTAAGGTAAAGCTGCTGGCATGATCATCAGCACCCAGAGAAGGAAAACTCTGCATTTATATCAAAACCCTCGCCAACCCGTCTGCCAAGCGTGGTGAGTATGGCAATTACCCCTCATGTGATTGAGGGAGGCCCGTGCCCCAGCAGTGGGGACTTAAATGGGCTGATGATGATGAATATCAGACTAGATTACTCCTGCTCCTCCTGGTCGGGGTACTCTTCTGGAGGCATCTCCTCTTGCTCGTCGAACTCGCCGTCTTCCACGCCTACCTCCTGAAAAACAGCATTGCAAAATCACGTAACATCACAAAGTGGGCGGGAGGTTAACGAATAGCACGTTTTCTAGAAATCGACTTTTCGGATCATTCTTAATTGTTCGCTACTAAACTGGATATATTTTAAACCATTTCAGGGTTACAACCTCTCGGCAAACACTTATACTATTTATTAAATAACCATGCACAAATTTTGGGTCCGTTTTTGTACGCGGAAAATTGATTACCGCCAAAAGTGGCCGTTTTTGGGGTGAATCAATTTTTTGCGTACTTGTTGGACCCAACATTTTTGTATGGTTATTTAATAAATAGTATAAGTGTTTGCCAAGAGGTTGTAACCCCGAAATTGTTTAAAATAGATCCGGTTTAGTAGCTATTAATTTAAATAGATTAGCGTCGCTAGTTGACCCTACCCATCACCCATCGGCTCTAGCGCCGCCAACAAATTTACATTAATTGTGGCGATGAGATATTTTTTTAAAACTATACCCCCACCATAAGCTAATCAAATTGATAATAGGGGAAGAGGAAGGAATGAGTTCGGCGTTGTGAACCGGTGGGAGAAAGTGGAATAACCGTGGGAGAGCCACGCTTCGGCCTGAGTGGGCCGGCTCGACCGGAGTGATACAACGGCGTCACAGAAAACCAGCGTGAAGGAGCACGGCCTAAACCAGCGTGAAGCAGCACTGTGCTGTTTCGCTGCGTGAGTGAGGGTAACGGAGGCACAATCCGTGGGAAAGGGGGATTAAAAGGTTGGCAGCGCACTTGTGACTCCACTGGTGTCGCGGGTGTCCATCATCATCATCATCAGCCCATTTAAGTCCCCACTGCTGGGGCACGGGCCTCCCTCAATTACTTGAGGGGTAATTGCCATACTCACCACGCTTGGCAGACGGGTTGGCGAGGGTTTTGACGTAAATGCAGAGTTTTCCTTCTCTGGGTGCTGATGATCATGCCAGCAGCTTTACCTTAGTCGCCTTTTACGACACCTCGGTAAGAGTGAGGGTGGCCTATTCTACTCTGCCGGGACCACACGGCTGGGTGTCCATGGGCGGCGGTAATTGCTTGCCATCAGGTGATCCGTCTGCTCGTCTGCCACCAATCACATAAAAAAACCCCCCGGCAACAAATAAGTTGAACAAAGTTCTCGAGCGATGCAGGAACTTTTAGCTGAACCATGGCGGACGCTCTGTGACGCTCATAGGTAGGTTAGTTCAATCGGCTACAAAAATATCTTAGCGTCCAAAGCTACCAAAAACATCTGATCATTTGACAAAAGACAACTGTACAGACCAACTAAGATCAGAAGGCACTTCAGTGTCATTGACCTGGGGGCGCTGTTCAATATTTTTTCTATGGGAAAATGTCAAAAGCTCTGACACTTGTAAAGGAAACAGCGTTAGTTCCGACTTTTGCCACGTGCCAAATAACTGATCTCACTGCACGTCTGATTGTATGTTAGTACACGACAAGGTGCATTTTCAATTTTTGTGCGAGAACAAATTAAAGTGATTTTTGAAACTCCTTTTTTATGCTAGAGGCGGACAAACGAGCAAGCAAGTCACCTAATGGAAAGTAATCAACGCCGCCCATGATCAATAAAAAGGAGGAGGTACTATCTATGTTTGACTGTATGTATGTTTTCTTTTATGCATTGTCACTGATTTCTCCGCCATTTTATTTGAGAGAGCACACTCCCAAGTCGATCCCCTGATTGCCACCATGTTAAGATCTGATAATGGGATCCCAGAGAAATCGAGGGCAACCCTAAAATTTTGTAATGGTTTTTTTTTCAAGGTACACCAGTATTTACGCCTGATTGTATTAATTTTGTGGCACAGCTGATGATGGAAGGTCATCTCTCAATGGTTAGGAGTTAAAAGATAACTCTTTGAATTCTGTATGCACATTTAGGCTGTTATATTTGTATATTTATGCTAGTTTTGAACACTAATATATTTTTGAAGCCGACTGTACGTACACACGTCAAGTTACCCTTGTTGACCTTTAGACCGTCCTTATGTCTGGGGCACAAGTGCTATTTTTCTACTGCAGAGGGGTAACTTGAACTTGAGGGATAACTGAGCCATTATTTAGGACAACATTAGAAATAAAATAAACGCATTACGTAACAGCAACATTTTCATTTATTATACTTTGGAATCACAGGTCACACGCTAACTACGTATAAGATATAAAAATGTATTGCGGTATTTTTTATCACCTCAATCCAAATCGATGGCCATTATACATTTGATAATATTATACGAGTGTATCGGTAAACAGTTAGGTATAAGATAACTATATTCATATATGTAGGTATGTACAACCTGTGCGGATAAAGAATGGGATCAGAAATGGCGGCGCATCTATTCACTTCTCGCTCGCACACTATTTGCTACTATACTCGCACCCCACGAGTGCGATTATAGACGCAAATAGTGTGCGAGCGAGAAGTAAATAGATGCGCCGCCATTTTTGATCCCATTATTTATCCGCACAGGTTATACAGGAGAATATGATATAAAAAAAAGGTTTTCATTTATTTTAATCTTAGACAGATGGCGCTGAATCGATTACAAATGAGAGTGCTAAGATTTTGATACTTAAATATGGCGGTGTGATACAGATGGCGCTGTTAACAAGTATTTCGCTGTTTAACAGTAGGTAGTTATGTTTTTATAATAAAATGTCACACGACTTAGTGTAGTTATTTTATATTAATGTTTTTTTTCCTTACTAGTAACTATAAAAATTTTCCTTTCGCCGCACCACTGCACTTTCTGCATGATGGTTGACTGGTAGAGAATGCCTCTTGGCATTAAGTTCGACTAATTGTATCAAAATTTGTGCAATAAAGTTTTAAATATATAACTGAGTATATATTTAAATAAAATGGGCATCAATTAACTTCTTCAATAGAGAGGTTAGGCGGCCATCAAATAAAAGGAGCGAAAAAGAAAGAATTAAAATGGTGAAACAAATATAAAACTAAGGTTTAGTTATAAATCAGATATAAAATAACTAGACAACCAGATTAAAAGGTGGTCTGGAAGAGATCGCTTTTAGCGATAAGGGAAAATACTTATACCTATTTTACAGATCTTAGTCTATGGTATTATACTAGTACAATGTAGGCGGTCTTATCGCTAATGGCTTCTTCTTTTCTTCCAGACAACCTCAGGGTAGAGGAAAAGTATAGCAAATTAAAAAAGACAACAGAAAAAAATGGTATCGTATTAATAAAGTAAACCTACGTATATGTCACCGGAAAATCACAAGATTCGAAAGTTTATCAATTTACTAGGAAGTTTATAAACTTTCGTAGGATTCTAAACGGGAGATAAATTGTATTATTTTACATTATGGATCTTGTTATTTTCCGGTGACATATACATACATTATAATATTAAATAAAAGTGAAAGTGAATTAGGTATATAAAAAATCAGGAATTATTTTCGTTTAGAAAATAAATAAATGTGATAATCTTCTAAATACTCCCCCCCTCTCCCCTTGTTATGTTTGTTGATTTTATCTCGGCCCCCTCCCCCTTTGGGGGCCCACGTAATGAATGGATGGCCCCTGTCTAAAGGGCCCTTGTAACTTAAGGCAGTGGGGCATTTGCTTATGACCTTAACATTACATTAATATCAGACTAGATTACTCCTGCTCCTCCTGGTCGGGGTACTCTTCTGGAGGCATCTCCTCTTGCTCGTCGAACTCGCCGTCTTCCACGCCTACCTCCTGAAAAACAGCATTGCAAAATCACGTAACATCACAAAGGGTGCCCTCTTTAGGAGGTTAAAAAATTGCACGTTTTCTAGAAATCGACTTTTCGGATCGTTTTTAATTGTTCGCTTACTAAACCATTTCAGGGTTACAACCTCTCGGCAAACACTTATACTATTTATTAAATAGCCATGCACAAATTTTGGGTCCGTTTTTGTACGCGAAACATTGATTACCGCCAAAAGTGGCCGTTTTTGGCGTGAATCAATTTTTCGCGTACTCGTTGGACCCAAAATTTTTGGCTGATTATTTTATAAATAGTATAAGTGTTTGTCAAGAAGTTGTAACCCTGAAATTGTTAAAAAAGGTTTCGGTTTAGTAGCTAACAATTTAAATCGATTAGCGTCGCTAGTTGACCCTACCCGTCACCTTAAGGCTCTAGCGCCGCCAACAGATAGATAGATATACCTTATTGCTCAAAATTTTCAGATCTTAGTCTAAGTTATTATACTAAAACAATGTAGGCGGTCTTATCGCTAATAGCGATCTCTTCAAGACAACTTCAGGGTAGAGGAAAAGTATAGCGAATTAAGAAAAGGGGTAATGCAGTGCAAGTCAGAAAAAGAGAAATTAAATAAAAAAGACATTACGTTGATTGACAGATTTACATTGATTGTGGCGATGAGAGATTTTTTCAAAACTATTTCTTTTAAATAACTTGAAGGAAAGTATTAACAGTATTTTTGAGAAAGACTTGTGTTATCATTTCTTCCTAGAAGTAACAATGAATTTCATAGGTAAAGTCCGATCACGGTTATTTGGCACACGGAAAAAGTCGAAACTAACGCTGTTTCTTTTGCAAGTACCAAAGCTTTTGACATTTTTTAATAGATTAAATATTGTGCAGCGCCCTCATATCAATGTTACTGAAGTGTCTTCTGATCTTGGTCGATCTTGTAATACTTTTAGCAAAGTGGCTCCTGTCGTCAAATACTTTCTGTTAGCGTCAAGTAACAATAATGAAATGGAAAGTATTTGACGACCCCTTTGGATCACTGGTAGTGAACGCTGTCTTTGGTGCAAGCTGCAAGGGTTGCGGTTTCTATCCCCGCACAGTACAAACATTTGTGTGCATGAGCATGTCTGTATGTATTGGTCTGGGTGTTTTCTATGTATTATAAGTATGTATTTACAAAAGAAAACCCTAAAATGTATATGTCTCCGGAAAATAACAAGATCCTTAAGTTTATCAAGTTACTAGGAAGTTTATAAACTTTCGTAGGATTCTAAACGGGAGATAAATTGTATTATTTTACGTACACACTTTCGTAAATATATCAATTTCCGACGTCAAACGGTAAATTTATAAACTAACGGATATTTATTCCTATATATGGTTCGACCAATCACAGAAACTCTTATAAATATACGAATCTTTTAAATACGTAAAATAACACACTGTTCTCTGATTGGTCAGCGTTCATAGTGGCAATGCCAATCAGATCGCGCGTAGCGTTAGGATATTACTTACCTACTTATTATTTTACGAGTGTGTTGAGTAAGTTTATCAATGTACAACCTGTGCGGATAAAGAATGGGATCAGAAATGGCGGCGCATCTATTCACTTCTCGCTCGCACGCTATTTGCGTTTATACTCGCACTCGTGGGGTTCGAGTATAGACGCAAATAGTGTGCGAGCTAGAAGTGAATAGGTGCGCCGCCATTTCTGATCCCATTGTTTATCCGCACAGGTTGTACGAAAATGTGGTCATAAAATAATACAATTCACTCCTGTTTAGAATCCTATGAAAGTTTATAAACTTCCTAGTAAATTGATAAACTTACAGATCTTGTGATTTTCCGGTGACATACCTATTATTTGTAATTCCACTGTTGGTTCTGATATCCGTAACACAGGTGCTTGAGCTACCTATTTCGGAGTCAGATCAATGTATGTGATGTTGTGAAATATATTTTTATTTATAGATGTAGATATTTTATTAAAAATCTTTCACAATCGCCACAACCAATAAAAACCTTTTGGCGGCGCTTGGTACTTTCTTCGATATAGGGATAACGTAAGTAAATTAAAATTGACTTTCGTTAAATTGCACGGTTTTTTTCACATCCAGTCAATATTATATTTTCTCGACATCGAATAAATGCTCGCTGAACGCTTACACACGAAACGTGCAGAGAAATAACCCATTTTTCGGATTTTCCCACTGTCCACCCCCTGCTTGTCCACCGCGGGTGAACAACGAGACAAATTTTATAAAAAGTTATCGCTGTCCAAATACAAATTCTTTATTCGCAAAATATGGGTAGGGGGATACATTCAGCACTTCCAACCCTGAACAGCCGGAATCCGGGTTTTAATGACTTTTATCGGGTTAAATAACATTTTTTCAATGATCGAAGAGCTTTTCGGGAGATTTTTTAAAAATGTACAAAATAGTCAGGACTATCTGTAAACCCAATGGCCAATCCTCACCTCATACTGCTGATACTCGGAGACCAGGTCGTTCATGTTGCTCTCGGCCTCCGTGAACTCCATCTCGTCCATGCCCTCGCCGGTGTACCAGTGGAGGAAGGCCTGGCGACAATGCATACCAAACACATAGATAATTCAGCCAACGGGCAGCCGGAGGGCACACTATTTTTTATTTTATTTTATTTATTTGGCTCTTCAACAATGAGTACACTGTTACATGAAAAACATACAAGACTAATTTAAAACTAAGTGTCACATTTTTTTTTTTTTTTTAAAGAAAGGCCAATCAGGATGACTTCACTCCGCCTAATGGTAAGCGGCCGTGAAATCCAAAAATGAGGCTGACAGGCACAGAAGAACCAACAAAGTACCCATTGTGTCTGCCACCCTCACCCTAATGGCCTGCTGAGATGCCGTTTCACGCCCCGCCTAAAAGACCCTGGATTGTATGAAGGAGGAAACACATGAGCTGGGAGGGCATTCCATGCCTTGATGGCTCGGGGCAGGAACGAGGAGCCAAACCTCTTGGTACGCGCCGCCATTGTCTGGATGGTATGCGGATGGCAACGCTGTCCAGCACGTGTTGTTCGGAAGTGGAAAGGGGAGGATGGGATAAGTTGATATAACTCATCAGAGCATTCCCCGTTATAGAGGCGGTAGACATTACTTTAAGAAGAGCACAACATGCACTAATATAGAAGAAAGTAATATAAACTAACTTATGGATGCTGCGCCCTGCATCTCACTGTCAGAATATTTTATTTAGAATTTTGAGAAAAAAATTAAAAATTTAATTTAAAAAATTTAAAAATATATTTTTCTTAAAAAAAGATAAAGCGACACTAGCGACGCCTAATGATTTAAATAGCTAGTTATTAAGCCGGATTAAATTGTGTAGTAAAATTGACGCTCCAACCACTCGGTAAACACATTAGCGATCTCTCTGATTTCGCGTACCTACGTTCATGGGCGGCGTTGATTACTTTCCATCAGGTGAGTCGCTTGCTCGTTTGTCGCCTCAAGCATAAAAAAATATATTTATTTAATGATTGTGTGCTACTTATTGGTTTTTCGTTCGAAGTTTTTGCGCTCGAAAAATGGTTTATCATCAAAAGCGGCCACTTATGGAATAAGAAAAATCAAAGGTCTGAGTGTCACATATAATAGTATCCTATCACTGTCTGTATGACCTTGTACTGTGAGAGAAATAAACAATAAACTTAAAAGGAACTTCGTTTTAATTCCTCAAGAATTTTCACAAAATAATTGACATGACAATAACAATCTTAATTTGCACTCGTATATAACTCGAGCCAATAGGGTATATGACTAAGCTCAAGATTTTACAAAATATAAATATTTTATCAAAATATAGGTCAATATGTGCCAATGGCAAAAATTCTCAATTAAAAATATAACGTCTAGCCGGTTTTATGGTCATTCAAAGATTCATGGGCAAGTCCATTTTAAAAGTATGAAATTATTAAAAAATAATTATACCATTGAATAACCCATACAATTTGCACCAATTATTATAATAGAACCATTGACATAAACGAAAAATTTGATATAGCTACCATACAAAATTCAAATGAAATGCATACAAAATACTAAGGTGTGACGTCACATCTTAGTAGCCATTTGTATGGAGCGTTTTGGGTTTGACCAAAATAATGTGATTTTAAAGTTGTGATATCTCAGGTAGTTTAAATGAGAATCAAGTGATTCTTTCAACGATGTTTCTATCATTGAGAGATCTTTTGATTGCAAAAATAAAAAAAAATAGTCATATACCGTATTAGAAGTCTTTAATTATAATAAAAAATTATGTGCTTCATTAGCAAGCTGAAATATTGTATCAGTTAAGAAATACCACGTGTGATACCACGGCCTCACAGAAAACTGGCGTGAAGTAGCATTGTGCTGTGTTTCGCTGCGTGAGTGAGGGTACCGGAGGCCCAATCCGGGGGATATAAAGGTCGGGAGCGCACTTGTGACTCCACTGGTGTTGCGGGTGTCTATGGATGGCGGCAATCGCTTACCATCAAGTGATCCGTCTGCTCGTCTGCCACCTATCACATAAAAACAAAAAATATATATCTACCAAGGCAACAGGTATTTTTCATCAAGAGACAAGTCTATTTTTGCCCAAAGCAAAATTTCCACTTTGCCCCACCAGGGGGGCGTAGCGGAATAAAAAAAATCTTAATCATGCTGACTGACCTTCCTCCTGAACATGACCGTGAACTGCTCGGATATCCGCTTGAAGATCTCCTGTATGGCTGTGGAGTTGCCCACGAAGGTCGCCGCCATCTTGAGCCCCCGCGGCGGCACGTCACACACCGCGACCTTCACGTTGTTGGGGATCCATTCAACAAAATAGCTGGAAACAGTAAGTAAGTAAGTATTTATTAACCAAAAATTGCACATACATATACAATTTTTTAGAGAGACTCACGCAAACTGCTATTTGCTCGTCTGCCCCCATTTATTTTGAACTAGTGCGCACGCGCATTAGTTCAAAATAAGCTCACGTTCAAAATAAGTTCACGTGTGTGTGTGTGAGTGTGACTCTCTTTGTATGTATGTGTGTGTGAGTGAGTATCTCTCTCTCTCTCTCTGTATGTGTGTGTGTGTGTGTATGTGTGTGTAAGTGAGTATCTCTCTCTCACTCTCTGTATGTGTGTGTGTGTGTGTGTGTGTGTGTGTGTGTAAGTGAGTATCTCTCTCTCTCTCTCTCTGTATGTGTGTGTGTGTAAGTGAGTATTTCTCCTTCTCTCTCTCTCTCTGTATGTGTGTGTGTGTGAGTTCGTGTATGTGCACGTGTGTGACAAGGACAACTAACCTCGAGTTCTTATCCTGGACTGTGAGCATCTGCTCGTCGACCTCCTTCATGGACATGCGGCCGCGGAAGATGGCGGCCACGGTGAGGTAGCGGCCGTGGCGCGGGTCGCACGCCGCCATCATGTTCACCGGGCTGAACATCTGCTCACATGACGGGAGGAAACATGAGTAAGTAAGGCAATTGTAAAGATGGAGAACTCCATGGAGTAATTTATTTATGTAATGTCCTCCAAACCGATATTTCGGTCATGGCGGCCAATCTCAGATATTGTCCATCGACGCAGGACATATTCTAGTGCACAAGTGTTTGCGCAGACACAAGTGCACTCCCTATTCCCTTACCCTCATATTTCGATGGGACACCACTGTGACACGACCGAAGAGGGATCAGGTGCAGGACCACCGGCTTAACGTGCTTTCTGAGGCACGGGAGTACAAGACCGCCAACTTCCAGACTCCGGGCTGCCACTTAACAGACACACTCAGGTACAAACTTTCGCCCGACCCGGGGATCGATCGGGTAATTTTTTCTGAAATATGCTTTACCTAGCGCGATGTAAAAATGCATACTGACATCTACCGAAACAACGCCAAACAATCTGCTTGATTGCTTTTTAATCTACTTTTTAATTTTTTGACAACGATTTACATTAAAATTATCACTAAAGCACATATACTTTCATATTTATAGGCCACTGAAGTTAGTACGTATGAAAAAAATAAAACCGACTTCAAATGCGTGAACACAAAAAAAAGTAAAAATTAAAAAATAATTCCTAATATCTATTATCTAATAATATCTCGTTACAACTAACGTTCTATTCTTGGGGGTGAAATATTTTCTTCAAATTCGCAACAAAAAAAGAATCGTTCAAATCGGTTCATAATCGGCGAAGATTTCGCAGAGAAAAGATAGATAGATATTCTTTATTGCACAAAAATAAAATACAAGCATGATACAACAGCAACAGACAGTACAATAAGGCGGTCTTATCGCTTGTAGCGATTTCTTCCAGACAACCTTTGGGTTTGGGTTGGGTGGGTGAAAATGGTACACCCCTAAAGTTCTACCATTGGGGGTGAAATATTTTCTTCAAATTCGCATGAAACCACCCTTTTGATAATACCTATTCAACAAAAAAATAATCGTTCAAAATTGGTTTATAATCGGCGGAGATATCGTATAAAAAAGTTTATCCCCAATTTTCCACCCTTGGGGGTTGTTTTTTTATCATTAAATTTAAATGGGAACCACCCTTGAGGTATTATCTATACGCCGAAAAAAGATTTGTTCAAATCGGTTCATAAATGGCGGAGTTATCGCGTAAAAAACAAAAAAAAAACATACGGGTTTTAACAGTGGGAGAGCCACGCTTCGGCATGAATGGGCCGGCTCGACCGGAGTAATACCACGTCCTCACAGAAAACCGGCGTGAAGCAGTGCATGCGCTGTGTTTCGCTGCGTGAGTGAGGGTACCGGAGGCCCAATCCAGGGGAAGGGGGGTTAAAAGGTAAGCAGCGCACTTGTGACACCACTGGTGTTGCAGGCGTCCATGGGCGGCGGTAATCGCTTACCATCAGGTGATCCGTCTGCTCGTCTGCCACCTATATCATAAAAAAAAGGGTCGAATTGAGAACTTCCTCCTTTTTTTGAAGTCGGTTGAAAATTAGGAGAGTTGATTTGGTTGCTAGCGAGTGTACTTAAATCTAAAATGGTGTCGCTATTGTGCAGTCTGCCCAACATTTTTTTTACCTGTTGTGTCAGTTCTGGTACTGTGAGCGCTCTGTATCCTTGGCTGTTCCTCGCCGTGAGGGGGGCGAAACCTGAAAACCAATATTGATCATCATCTCAGCGGTCATGCCT
Source organism: Marasmia exigua (assembly GCA_019059595.1). NCBI lineage: Eukaryota > Metazoa > Arthropoda > Insecta > Lepidoptera > Crambidae > Marasmia > Marasmia exigua. The sequence continues at coordinate 709,719 of CM032491.1, read as the reverse complement.
CAAACCAACTGCCAAGCGTGGATCTAAAAGATACCAAACATTTGTACATACAGCCATACATCAGGGGCCTTCAGGGGCGGCTCTAGCCCAAGAATGGTGCCCTGTTGTTTCAAAATGCGCGAACAAAATGGAATATTTACAAGTACAATGGGCAGTCTTCTATCTATATCATCATCAGCCCATTTAAGTCCCCACTGCTGGGGCACGGGCCTCCCTCCATCACATGAGGGGTAATTGCCTTACTCACCACGCTTGGCAGACGGGTTGGCGAGGGTTTTGATATGAATGCAGAGTTTTCCTTCTCTGGGTACCGATGATCATGCCAGCAGCTTTACCTTAGTCGCCTTTTACGACACCTCGGTAAAAGTGAGGGTGGCCTATTCTACTCTGCCGGGGACCACACGGCCGTTCTATCTATATGTACCTATTCATTGTAATTATCAGACATCCCGAATCCTATACAGAGTGTATTTGTGAACATTTACATCCCTTTAACCACGTGTTCTATCAACCATTATGAACAAAAATTTTTCTATGACTTTTGGAAAATTGCATAAAAAAAATCGACTTTTAAAACTAAGTGGGTCACGTGACTTGGTCAGTTTATATGGGGAGTCGAATTTCGAAATGTCGTAGAACAAATGTTGCTCAAAATGGTTGGTAGAACACGTGGATGAAGGGATGTAAATGACCACAGATATATGTATAGGTAATAGACCAAGCGTACCCCGGGCTTGGAAGAGACATACTTTTCTTTTGTAAATACATACTTATAATACATAGAAACACCCAGACCAATACAAACAGACATGCACACAAATGTTTGTACTGTGCGGGGATCGAACCCGCAACCCTTGGGCCAAAGGCAGCGTTCACTACCACTGTTCCAAACGGTTCGTCAATTTTTTTATTTTAATAATGATTATTATGTAATAAAATTGTAACTTTAATTGAAACTGACAATAATTTGTATGTAGGTAATTCTAATGTAATAAGTAATGTAGTGTAATAGGTACCTAATGTGTCATAAAAAGATTGGTCTTTAGTAGGTATATAATAATTTCCTGTAAATTTGCATGTCCTATGTTATGAAAAACGTGCTGTACTTTTATACCTGTCATTCCAACTTTTTCACCATGTTTTACGCAAATAAATTTCATTCATTCATTAATTTCATTCATTCATAACTCCCGGCTTTCTCTCTGCACCGCACCCCCTGCACTATAGGTAAAGACGCCCCTGGGTACAATATAATATGTACATATTGTTCACAGAGAGACTGGGGGTTAAGAAATTGTTAATTAAAATTAAATTGAAAATTTTAAAAAATCCCGACGACGGGCATTTTGGATTTGAAATGTGTCGCAATAAATATATTCTGCCCTTTTATATGATACCCATATTGTGGGAGTTGTGTTGAAACATACAAACCATATCTTTGTGACGCGGCGGCCATCTTGGATCGATTTTTATCCAACATAGCTAAGAACACTCTCCCCTTATTCATCTTTCAAACATAAAAAAAAAATTTTCAACATCGGTTCATATGTTCGGGAGCTAAGATGCCATAGACACACATAGACACACACACACACACAGACACGTCAAACTTATAACACCAGGTCATTTTTGCGTTGGGGGTAAAAATAGATTTGGTTTGGTAGCTAAAATTTATAATCAATTGGCGTCGCTAATGCGGAGCACCCTTCGGTTTAAGTGTTGTGCTAAAAGGGACTTTTGGCAATGCTCAGGTTTATTTACGCTAATACATTCTTGAAGTAGGTACATATAATATCAGATCAAATCCCATCACTATTATTACTTACCAGGCATGAAGAAGTGCAGGCGAGGGAAGGGCACCATGTTGACCGCGAGTTTCCGGAGGTCGGCGTTCAGCTGACCCGGGAACCGTAGGCACGTGGTCACGCCAGACATCGTGAGCTGAAGGTGACAGAACCACCAAATGAATAAGTAGAAAAAAATTGAGGGGGCCAGGTGGGCTGGGCTCACTCTATATAGAAAGCTGGGGGTCCCCCCTAGATAAATATCCTCCCTAACGGTTTGATAAATAGTTTTTTAAATTTTCGCGTTGCAGTATAACTATAATGTATCAAGACGGGAATTAACACGATATTTATTATGTGCATTTTTACGATATCATATCATTACAGCAGCCGTGGTCACAAGCGAGCGAGTCCGCTTGTGACCACGGCTGCTGTAACGTAGCCGAAACGTCGAGCCAAATATGTGAGTACACAATGTGGTATCACATAGTAAATATCGTGTTAATTCCTGTCTTGATACATTATAGTAATATCCTCCCTAGTATATGATATTACGAGTTGCCGGGGAACCACTCGTAGCAAAAGCCGCCGCGGGACCTAGTGTGGCGTAGCGTGGGTGTAGGCCGCTCGGGCCGGAATACTGTTTTGCCACCTACTTATTTCTTTTTTTAGTTTGAAGACTTTTCTACTGGGGTATGGCTTGCTCAGAACATGACTCCGTGGGACGTTACCAGAGTATACGTGTCGTACACTAGAGAGGGGCTAGTGCGGCGAACGCGATTATGGGTACGGTCCAGACCCGGCTAAGGGGTTTCCTGCCGTGATTGCGCTGAGATGGACACCCCAGGACTATTGGTTAGGGTTATAGTCCCATCCACCCCCTTGTCCCCCACATGTAACAAGGTGACGGCCATGATGGTTTTCCCTGAGAAAAAAGTAAAATAGGGTTGATAACCTAAGCTACCGAGACGAGGTAGTCCAAGTTGCCATAAGTCGGGGAAGACAGCCGCAGGGTCCTGAAGCAGATGACAGCGTTTCGTTGTCGATGCAGAAATTCCGTGTTCTCCACGAGCTGATCACTTTGTGCCTGACACCCGTGTCTATAGCTTTAAGCTACTTTCCCAAGGTTTGAATCACGTTTGCAGCTATTACCATGAAACTGTGCGAGTTATAGAACTTTTTCGATTGGTCAGGTCCCCTCGCGTCCCGCGGACCATGGGAATATCCAGCCACCAATCCATGGTCCTTCCTACTGTCTCGGCAGACGGACCGAATCTTGGGAGACGCTCACCAGGTACTTGCTCTGGGCTCTTACCCCGGTGCGTTCCTTCACTCCCTACAAAGACTATGTCCTGTCCCTTCACATTGTCTGGCCTTTAGACTGGACCATGGGAATGTCGGCTTTGTAGCGGTATTGCTATAAGTGGCTGGTAACTCTCCGAGACGAGGTGGTTTAAGTCGCCATAAGTCGGCGAGGACAGCCGTAGGGTCCGGAAGCAGCTGGCTTAATTTAAAAGCCGTTCCGTAGCAAACGAGATACCTGTCGCATCCAAACAAAGGAGATTCTTCGTCTTCTTAGTCGTTCTCTCCTGACGGAGTGGTCGTGATTATGGATTGTCTGTATGTTGGGTAGCGGCTTTAGCGAGACTTCTCCATCTTTCTCTGTGTGTGGCACTGCATGCACATTCAGTAACAACAAAGGAGATGGGTACATCATCATCATCATCAGCTCATTTAAGTCCCCACTGCTGGGGCACGGGCCTCCCTCAATCACATGAGGGGTAATGCCATACTCACCACGCTTGGCAGACGGGTTGGCGAGGGTTTTGATATAAATGCAGAGTTTTCCCTTCTCTGGGTGCTAATGATCATGCCAGCAGCTTTACCTTAGTCGCCTTTTACGACACCTCGGTAAGAGTGAGGGTGGCCTATTCTACTCTGCCGGGGAACACACGGCTTAGATAGGTAGGTACACGTACGCTAATATCCGGATTCAACACCCGACAAGTAGATTCCCACTATAACAACCAGCAGACAAGTAACTTACCGAGACCAGGTGGTTCAAGTCGCCATAAGTCGGCGAGGACAGCCTCAGAGTCCTGAAGCAGATGTCGTAGAGCGCCTCGTTGTCGATGCAGAAGGTCTCATCCGTGTTCTCCACGAGCTGGTGCACCGACAGCGTCGCGTTGTACGGCTCCACCACCGTATCCGACACCTAAGGGAGTGACGGCTTTTACTAAAAAAACTGTTATTATTAAATAACAATAAAATGCTACTACGCAACGCCGGCAACGCATCTGTGATGCCCCGTGTGTCGCAGATGTCCATGGGCGGCGGTATTTCACTTACCATCAGGTGAGCCGTCTGCTCGTTTGTCTGACATAATGTAAAAAAAAACCTACTCAGTGAACGAATATTTATAGGATAAAATTATAAGAAAATATATAAGTACAGTGGCGGTCAAAAGTGTTAACCAGTTTTGAAATTGATTATATATCACACTTTTTACACTAAAGTCAAAAATGCCATATCAAGTTACATATTACCTTATTAAAGTAAATATGAAAAAAGACACATAAAAAGGTTACAACACAGAAGCAGCAATAAAAAAACCTAATTTCTTTGAAATGACATGACATGACATGACTCTATTAGCTGCTAACTGTCAGCTGTCACATCATTAAAAAAATACCATATCTATGATGAATATCATGTAATAGAAATATAGAACTTATCACCTACATGTGTGCATGCGATTATGATCCTTAAAGTGGTAAACACTTTTTGACCACCACTGTACAGTGGCGGACAGGTCAAGCTATACAAAACTGTCAAATTTCCTCAATCGATTTCGAACTCAATGTGTAACAATATAAGGTTTATAATCGAATGAAGAAATTTGACAGTTTTGTATAGCTTGATGTGTCCGTCACTGTACATGTGGATTATAAATATATCATACTGTCTTATTGGTCCAGAAATAATAGCACACGATATGCCCTAGTTACTCCCGGAACGTTCGGTTTAAAACTGCCAATTGTAATCATCTATAGCTCGACCGCCACAAAGCCAACCTTCCATGGTTCGCACGACGTGGGGGCGCGGAGAGAAAATAGTTTATTTCTATCGGTCATCGGTCTCGATCGGTCAAGTCAAGCGCACTCCAACCCCCTGTGTCCGTGGACCGTGGGCAGGTCGACTTTGTAGCGGAACTGCTCACTAGACCTGGCAAAAATGTCTCTTTCTAATGTTTAGATCATTTAAATCTGAAACATTGAAAAGAGTCGTTTCAGTGATACGCTTCATTTGGAACATCGACTCCTCAGATAGATACAGAACAGAGAGCGACTCGATTAAGAATGACCCCTATTTAAATTATTTCACCAATTTTCATACATGTCCATAGATTTTATGTTACTATTGGCTTAAAGATCATTTTTCTGTGACACTAATGGCTGTCATTTTAATCAATGTTATGTATATGTCACCGGAAAATAACAAGATTCGTAAGTTTATCAATTTACTAGGAAGTTTATAAACTTTCGTAGAACGTCCACACTTTCGTAAATTTATCAGTTTCCGTCGTCACACCGTAAATTTATAAACTAACGGATATCTATTCGTATAATTTTATATGGTCCAACCAATCACAGAAATATACGAATTTTTGAAATAAGTATAATAACACACTGCTTTATGATTGGTCAATGTTCATTGTGGCAACGCCAATCAGATCGCGCGTAGTGTTTGGATATTCAAAAATCAAATTTAAAATTTATTTATTTATTCAGACAACATAGTCCACGGGTTAGTAAAAAGTCGCTTATAAACATAGGGTTAGTGAGCATAATAAATAATAACAAAGTTTACTTGGTCATGTACCTAAGAGGCACTCCGTATACATGTGATCCAGAGGGAGTGCTAATTTTGACCTCGGTCATTGTTCGTACAAAGTGCCTCAATAGAGGTGCATGCGGATCATCTGCTATTACCTTATTGCTTACTTATTATTTTACGAGTGAGTTCAGTAAGTTTATCAATGTACGAAAATGTGGACGTAAAATAATACAATTTATCTCCCGTTTAGAATCCTACGAAAGTTTATAAACTTCCTAGTAAATTGATAAACTTACGAATCTTGTTATTTTCCGGTGACATATACCTATCTCTTTCCCCGCTTGCGTAACACATTACATCATTGAGATTCGAATCAGGAATGATACATACGATGCAAGCATTCGTGACTCTGATCAGTCATGTATCATCTATCTGAAGCTGATCAAGTCGTTTCAGTAAAGAGTTACACACGTTTACAGCTCACCTTGGGCGAGGGCATAACGCTGAAGGTGTTGACGATGCGGTCGGGGTACTCCTCGCGCAGCTTGCTCAGGAGCAGCGTGCCCAGCCCCGAGCCCGTGCCGCCGCCCAGCGAGTGCGTCAGCTGGAACCCTGCAACGGAGACACGCTGACGTAACATCATCAAAAGGCAAAGGTTGTCTCATAGTGCTAAGGCCGCCTTCGTTGTACACATGTAACCTAGTTTTTAACCGACTTCAAAGAAAGGAGGAGGTTCTCAATTCGACTGATATATTTTAAAGTTTTCATGGTTTATTTTGAGTGCAATAAAAGTATATTCATTCATTCATCATCAAAAATATTGATGGCCCGTTTGGATCTGTAGTAGTGAACGCTGCCTCTGGTGTGACGGTTACGGGTACGGTCCGACAATTTTGTTTTCTTTTTAATTTGATAGGTGGCAGACGAGCATACGGATCACTTGATAGTAAGTGATTGGCGTGGCCTTACGATTGAAGTGGCCCATTCAATTTCTATAGCTTTACCTTGCAGACAGTCGCAGGGCTCCGCCTCCTTCCGCACGACGTCCATGACGGACTCCACTAGCTCGGCGCCCTCCGTGTAGTGGCCCTTCGCCCAGTTGTTGCCTGCATAACAATAATCCTGACGTAGGTAACTCAATGGACAACATTTCAAAATTGCTAAGCTCTGAAACAAAAAATACCAATTCTTTATTTACTTTTCCGCTGCTCGAATATATATTTATTCATTTTTTATATTGCTTATTTACTGAGAAAAAAATTAAAAACTAAAAAACGTAAGATGACGTCATCGGACGGCAGAATGTAAAATATTTCTTTGCTTAGCACATTATAGTTTTAAATTTACGAAATGCCAAACCCATGACATGCAACTGTCAAAAAAAAAGACAACTTGTCAACGTTGAATGAATGAATGACGTTGACAATGTTGACACTAGTATTATTTACCTTTGACAGTAGTACTTTTTTTTATTAAAACAATGATAAGCAAAGGAATATCGCTGTATTCAGCCGTCCGATGACGTCATTTGGCGCTTACGTCTATTTAGAATATAAAGAATTTCAATAATTATTTTATGCATGAAAATGGACAAATTTTGAAAAAAGAAAAAATATGGGTCTGTTAATTTTATGTCTATTTTCATATAAAAAAACAATATGGACATGTTAAAAATATGAAATGTTGTCCATTCTTCATCAAGGCTCAAGTTGGAGTGGGGACTACGGTGCGGCGGCCTCCTCGTGTGGCCCTTTCAGTAGTATTTTTGCTCTGTTTGGAGCTGCTACCGAAAGGGTCCTGGCGTCCCTGGGCAACGGCGGGTAGTAATCGGCATCACCCATTGCTACTCGACGGCTAACAGCTGCACACACACGGGAGGGCTCCTGGAGTCGTTCTGTCGACCCCCAGTTGAGCCCCCCCGGGGCCTAGGACCAGCCTCACGGTTTGGGGCATCGGAAACCCCTCTCCTGTGGCCTTTTTTTGTTCTGGGCCCGGGGCCCTGTCCGGCGTCACGCTACGCGTGATAGCGTTTTCGACGTGGGCCCCACTGGGTGGAGAGCCTTTGGGCTCAGCGGCCGTAAGGCCATGTGCTGGAGGTCCGGCGTTGGGTCGTCTAGCCAGGATGGCTCAATGTCGACCGGTGGTGCCAATTTTCTCGGCTCCGCATCCAGCGGAGTTGGGTTTTGCGGCGTTTTTTGTTTTGAAGCCTTTGGGTTTTATTTCCCCAACCCACTCTGCACTGCAGCCAGCAGTGTATGGGTGGGGAAGGGTACTCGCAGTCCTCCTCCCGGTGGTGTTTGCACTGCAGCCAGCAGTGTGGGCTCCATTCGGGGGGCGGTGTTTGGTGGGCCGTGGGAGAGGCCCTAGGTCCGTTGGACCGGAGTTTGGTAAGAGGCCGTACTGGCGAGCCTCTTTCGCCCTGAGCGGGTTCGCGGTGGCAAGGTTCGTCCTATAGCCCGCGTTCCCGCTCTGAGAGTTTCTCCCGGGCGAGGGATGGAAACTGTCGCAGAGAGTTTAGTGGGTATGCCCCTAGGAGAACCCCAGGGGAGAGCCCCACACTACCCGGCCGACTCCCAGCGGCCGGGTGTGCATAAGGCGGCGCCGACCAACGGTGCCGACGTCGGTTCCTTCTGAGCCGGCGGCATTCTCTCTGCGTTACCAAAAAAAAAAAAAAAGGCTCAAGTTGGAGTAGAATGGTTCAAGAAGACCGACGACAGAAGAAAGTTGAGAGAAATTCGAGAGGCATATGCTCTGCAGTGGGCAAATACATGCTGCTATTTATTTATATATAAGGTACACCAAACCAACGGCAATACATCTAAAACAATCACAAATGAAAGCAGGTAACTTTAAAAGGAAATATTCAGATATGTTTGCCAATTATAAGCATACACAGCGTTCATAATATTGTAGCTAATTTATTACTAATTTTAAACTTAAAATCTAAGCAAAGTTCAAGTGGACCTAAACATTAATTGAGGGAATACTGGAAGAAGAAGAAGAAGAACTCAATTCTCTCCATATCTCACTCTCTCTTTCTCTATATATACAGGTACCTCACTCACCCGCGCCGCTATCTAGCCGAATACCAACGTAGTTGTCGAGGTGAAATAGCTGGCCGTAGACCGAGGAGCGGAGGCCGTCCATGGTGCCGGGCTCCAGGTCTGTCTTATTCTCTCTCTCTCTCATCTTCTTTCCCCTTTCCCCTCTCCTATCTCTCTTTCTCTCTTCTCTCTCTTTCGCCCTCTCTCATTCTCTCTCTTTCCTCTCTCGCTTACTCTCTAATATTTCCTTCTATCGCTTACTCTAATATTTTCTTCCCTCTCTCTCCTTTTTCTCCCTTTCCCACCCTCTCTCTCCATCCCTCTACTCATAACCTACCCACTCATAGTTCTCGAGGCGGAAAAGCTGGCTGTAGCCCGAGGAGCGGATGGCGTCCATGGCCGGGTTTCCAAGTTTCTCTTATTCTATCTCTTTCGAGCCCTCTACTATGTCCTTCTCTCCCTCTCATATCTCCTACTCTCCCTCTCCTATTTCTCTATCTCTCTTCTCTCTTTCGTTGTCTCTCATTCTCGCTTTGTCTCTTTCCTCTCTAATATTTCCTTCTCTCTTTCTCCCTCTCTCTTTTTTCTCTCCCTGTCTTTCACCGTCTCTCATTCTCGCTTTCCGTCTTTTTCCTCTCTCGCTTACTGTCTAGTATTTCCTTCTCTCTCTCTCTCTCTCGCTCTTTCTCATCCACTCTCATCCTCTCCCTATCTCTATCTCTCTACATTAGCTACCCCACTCACCGGCGCCGCTCTGGCCGAACACGTAGTTGTCGGGGCGGAACAGCTGGCCGTAGCCCGAGGAGCGGATGGCGTCCATGGTGCCGGGCTCCAGGTCCACCAGCACCGCGCGCGGGACGAAGCGCTTGCCTGGAAGGTCATACTACATCTAGTGAAAGCTGAATGACTAGCTGACTGATCTATCAACGGAGTGCCTAAACAATAACGCGCTTATTACAAATCGCAAACTAAGGATAGTCCCGAAACAAAATTCATGCTAGCCCCTTTAAACATTGCATGTTGGAGCATGACATGATTTTTAGTACGGTAATAACTTTAGATTGCGATTTATAATAAAGTGTGTGTGCGTGTGCGTGTGCGTGTGCGTGTGCGTGTGCGTGTGTGTGGGTGTGTGTGTGTGTGTGTGTGTGTGTGTGTGTGTGTGTGTGTGCGTGTACGTGTCAGCACATGTATGCGTGTGCGTGTTAGCACATATATGGGTGTTGGGTGTGCATGTCAGCACATGCATGCGTGTGCGTGTTAGCATTTATGTGTCTGCGTGTGCGTACCAGCATGTGTTTACGTGTGCGTGTTAACATGTGTGTGTGTGTGTGTGTTTGTGTATGAGTGTATGTGTGTGTGTATGTGTGCGTGTCAGAATATGTATGTGTGTGCGTGTTAGCATTTGTATGTGGGTGTGTGCTCACCGTCTTCGGCCTCATTGTAGTAGACCTGGATCCTCTCCAGCTGCAGTTCGCTGTCGCCGCGGTAGTGGCCCGTGGGGTCGATGCCGTGCTCGTCCGATATTATCTCCCAGAACTGAAACAGATCATCAGAGACCAATCAGGCCATCATCCATAATTTACTTCACACGAATTTCATTATTCATAAGTTCGGATAAAAGTATCAGCCTATATATACTTACTGTCCCAATACAGGGCAAAGGCCTCCATCATAGAAATCAAGTCATCGCTACTATGATATGATTAGGCTTAATCACCACGCTTGCCTAATGCGCATTGGTGATCACAAATCCGAGCTATGTTCGAAAAATTCAAAATGTTTTTTCGCTCGACCCGGGAATCGAAACCCAGGACCCCGCGATCACGGCCCGGTACTTAAACCACTGGACCAACACAGGGCGTTCGGATAAAGATGTTTTGACGATTTTTACAAATGCCCGAGATTGGCAAGAAAGGGCATTGGACAGGGATCAATGGAAGAACTTGGAGGAGGCCTTTGCTTAGAAAAAAAAAACTATTTTAAGGCGCCGACAAATGTTCGGATGAACTTGGATAGAACCAAGGTCATGTTCAACGGGCTCGTTGATCCGGGACCGGTCGCTGTTAATGGAGTACCTCTCGAAGTTGTTCAGGAATATGTCTATCTAGGACAAACGCTCCAATAAGGCAGAAACAACTTCGAGAGAGAAGCCAATAGAAGAATTCAGCTAGGCTGGGCAGCATTTGGTAAACTTCGTCAAGTCTTCTCGTCACCCATCCCTCAAAGTCTTAAGTCGAAAGTCTTCGACCAGTGCGTCCTTCCGGTCATGACTTACGGTGCCGAGACGTGGACACTCACGGCTGGACTAGTCCACCGGTTCAAAGTCGCTCAAAGAGCTATGGAAAGGGCTATGCTCGGAGTATCTTTGAAGGACCGCATCAGAAATGATGTAATCCGACAGAGAACCAGAGTCACCGACATAGCCCACCGAATTAGCAAACTGAAGTGGCAGTGGGCTGGTCATATTAGCCGCAGAACTGACAGCCGTTGGAGCCGTAAAGTCCTTGAGTGGAGACCGCGACTCGGTAAGCGTAGTGTAGGACGCCCTGCGACAAGATGGGATGATGACATTCGAAGGCTGGCTGGTGTGGGCTGGATGAGAGTGGCCGAAAATCGGGAGCAGTGGCGTGCATTAGGGGAGATCTATGTCCAGCAGTGGACGAGTGTGGGTTGCTGATGATGAAATGTTGGGTCCGTGCATGGTTTTTTAATAAATATAATACGTGTTGTTTAAAATAGATCCGGTATAGTAGCTAAAAATTTAAAATCGATTGGCGTCGCTTGTGTGCCCTCCCCGTCACCTTAAGCTACTTTTGATGCTCACCGTACGCTACGAATTCCTTGAACGTTCGTGCTATTCCCTCAGGTCCTTCTTTACCTACACCAGTTTTCTGTAAAGCCGTGGTATGTACAGAATATGTGGTATCACTACGCTCGAGCCGTCCCTTTTATGCCGAAGCATGGCTCTGCCATGATTGATTTTGTTATGGGAATGTAAAAACAATTCGGGAATTGAGATTTTAATTCTATCATAATTTGGGTCCAATGCACTGAGTAGGTACTTTTAAAAACTTACAGGATGTATCTGTGAACATTTACATCCCTTCAACCACGTGTTCTACTATCCATTCTGAACAACATTTGTTCTATGACTTTTGGAAATTTGTATAAAAAAATGCAATTTTTCATACAAAGTTAATCACGTGACTTGGCCATTTTGTATGGGGAGTCGAAAAAATTTGTTTAAGCACTTTTCGACGACTTTCGAAAAATTCTTGAACAAATATTCAGCAAGGTTGGTAGAAAACGTGGTTAAAGGGATGTAAATGTTCACAGATATACCCTGTATAACTAGTTAAACAATATTTTTATGTCACAGGTGGCAGACGAGCAGACGAATCACCTGATGGTAAGCAATTTCCGCCGCCCATGGACACCCAAATTTTGAAAACCATTTTCGCAAAGAGGCCTGATTATTTCAAACACTTTTAACTCTTTCGGGTGATCCCTACGATCCATTCCTCGTTTTCTCTGATAAAAAGTTCGCTTAAAAAAAATACTTATTTATCTTATGCATCAAATCCTTGCGTTCTATGAAAAGTGGTACAAGTCGACTTATATCAGATTTGATTTTCTTCTTGCTACTTCATCACAATAAAATGTCTGATCAGACGGAAAAATGGAGGATTTTTTTCCATATCTGATCAGACAGATTAATAGAGAATTTTTTTGTGATGAAGTAGCAAGAAGGAAATATAATTCGATATAAGTCGACTTGTACCACTTTTCACAGACGCACAGAAATATTTTATATAATTTGGCAATTATTTATCTACGCAAATATAAAAACGATCTTTTGTTTTGTAAATAATAACAAGTACCCAACGTATGTACACACTACACATGTACCCATACATAAACCGTTTTAAAATAAATAGAGCATGCCCATTTAAAAATAGAACGCCTTTCCCATCTTGGATTTTAATGAGAAAACAAAACGCAAACGGCCATTAGGCACATTACTTTACCTTGGATCCTATTTGATTCCCACATTGTCCAGCTTGCAAGTGAACAATTTCACGCATTTTCGCTGATTTTTATCACTCGTGAAACTGATGCAGACGTTGTGCACTGGTTGAGAGGAAACTGTACTATTTTAAGATCGTGCGTCTACGCATGAATAGATCGCACGTGGGACAGCCCGTCATCGTGACGTCGAGGTGGAAGCGATTATGAGTGTGTTATGGCAAATAATAATTCGTGCACTTGTATAAATAATATTGCAAGTAGGTAAGTATTCATTATAGTTACTAAAAGAATAGGTGCCACCTTTGGGGACTGGTCCGCTTCGGTTTGCCTCATATTTAGCTTTTAATTTGCTTCATTCTATTTTGTGTTGCATTAGACTGTATGACTTTGTATGAGGCTAATAAACCATTGTAAAAAAGTTGGCGATTAAAAAGAGTAACTGGCGAGTTTCTTGCCGGATCTTCTCGACGAGAAACAACTTTTCGAGCCGGTGGTAGAATCGCATTATGTTTATTAATTTCTTTAGTATATTTTATGTATCAACATATATATGTATTAACATGTAAATTATACATAAGTACTTATAAATAGTTTTAAGTCATTCAAATGTATGACGATTTGTAAGTGCTGTGTACAAGCCTATGCAAATAAAGAATTATTTGAGTTGAATTGAATAAGTTAACTAATTAAGTAAGTAAGTAACTGATACTTCACATACCTACTTAGTCCCGTTTTCATTTTTTTAAGATATAATGGGCAGACGAGCAGACGTATCACCTGATGGTAAGCGATTACCGCCGCCCATGGACACCTGCCACGTCAAAGAAGTCACAGGTGCGCTGCCGCCCTTTTAAAAGTACGCTCTTTTCTTGAAGGTTTGCAGGTCGTATCGGTCCAGAAACACCGCAGGCGATAGTTAATTCCACAGTTTTGTCGTGCGAGTTAGAAAGTTTCTTGAGAATCGCACAGCGACCTAAATGAAAGAAGAAAGAAATAAAGAAAGAAAAATTTATTATTTTGGACATCACAACACTACATACGAGTACAACATTAGTTACAAAAGAACAAACAAACAAAAAGAAAAACAAAATAGATTCAGAAAATAAAAACAAAACAAAACAAAGGAAAAACAAAATAATTAGTACTAATAACCAGGCAGTGCAAATAATATATTGTGTGTTGTGACCTCCAACATAAATGGCCCCCACTCAGCCTATGTCATGACCCTGAAAAAGGTCATGACGCTGATTTTCAGTAGGGCCAGCTGAGTGAGTGCCACGGACGTCAGTCTTGTGTAAATGACGGACTTTCAATTAACTTTAGAACCACCTTGGCTGAATTTCCAAAAACCCATTTTTTTTGGGTTTCGTTCTGAGTCCTTGAGGAATCCATTGTTTTGCCATGGCCGTCCATCCGTCCGTCTGACCGCAGGTTAGTTTGATCTTAGCGCAAAACTCTTGTAGCTTGGACCGTGGGAAAGCCACGCTTCGAATGAGTAATACCAAGGGCTCACAGAAAACCGGCGTGAAGCAGCACTGTGATTTGTTTCGCTGCGTGAGTGAGGGTATTGCCGCTGCCCATGGACATCCTTGCCACTAGTGGAGTCACAAGTACGCTGCCAACCTTAAAACCCCCTTTCCCCCGGATTGGGACTCGGGTTCCCTCACTCACGCAGCAAAACTCAGCATAGTGCTGCTTCACGCCGCTTTTCTATGAGGCCGTGGTATCACTCCGGTCGAGCACGGTCAGACTATACGGAACGTGTACGGGAGAAACCCGATACCATGCCTAGCGCGTTAATCAAGAACTCTCCGGTATCGTTATCAGCCAGCGCCTACCTTTTTCTAGTAGGGATTTTAATTCTTCTATTTCTGTACTGTACGGTTCGCACACCTTTATATGATAGATGATAGAAGATTGGAATGAAAGTCTCTGATAGAACTGATAGAATGTATTGATAAAAGAAGTCTAAAGTCTAAATGATATAATGATATGAGTACGCGAACGACACGATTGATTGCCGAAGTCACACTGGCTAATTATCGCATTATGAAGTAAAATGCTGACGCGACAATGTGTACGCGCTTGCCCGTACATGTACTTTGATTTTTAATCACAGATCACTATACAGAGTGTATCTGTGAACATTTACTACCCTTTAACCACGTGTTCTACTAACCATTATGAACAACATTTGTTCCATCACTTTTGGAAATTCGCATAAAATAAATTCAACTTTTCATACAAAGTCAGTCACGTGACTTGGTCATTTGTATGGGGAGTCGAAAAAATGTTCGATGAATTTCGAAAAGTCGTTGAACAAATATTGTTCAGACTGGTTGGTAGAACACGTGGTTAGCGGGATGTAAATGTTCACAGATACACCCTGTATATGTAGCCATTCCCCCGGATTGGGCCTCCGGTGCCCGCACTCATGCACGGCCACACAGAAAGCCGGCGTGAAGCAGCACTGTGATGTGTTTCGCTGTGTGAGTGTGGATACCGGAGGCCCAGTCCGGGTTAAAGGGGGGTTTAAAGGTGGCCAGCGCACTTGTGACTCCACTGGTGTCCCGGGTGTTTTTGGGCGGCGAAAATCGCTTACCATCAGGCGATCCGTTTGCTGGTCTGCCCCCTATCACAGTTAAAAAAAATGTATGTGTGTGTTTAGTACGTAATATATGCAGCTGGCATTCCGAGTCTATTTGTTTTTAAAGAAAACAAACGCCTATATTTTTTTCATAGCAATTCTATATGAACTACTAAGGTAGAGTTTGTTATGTAAAATATTAAGGCATTCTAGAACTAGATTCAACTCCACTATTGAACCCAATTCCGAGATTTGTAGCCCTGGAACCCAATTCTCGTGCTTATTTCTAGTAAAAATCCCTGAAACATCGACTACAGTGTGTGTTTCTCACTTCATTTCCTACCACGCACAGTAAAACTGTGGAACCAGCTGTCATCCGTGGTGTTTCCGAACAGATACGACCTGGTGACCTTCAAGAAAAGGGTTTACTCCTTTATTAAGAGCCGGCAATGCATATGTGATACCTCAGATGTTGCACATGTCCATGGGCGGCGGTTATCAATTTCATCAGGTGAGCCGTCTGCTCGTTTGTCCGCTATAATGAAAAAAAAACCCCGGAATTTTGCTAAGTTTTTTATATGCTTCTTAAGCGACATGCGCCATGTTTTATCATATCGAATATCCCGAGCATTAGGCATTAGGCTCCTGATAACTTTTTCATGAAAATGTTTTTGATGGAATCTACTTATTACTTTTTACTATAATGCAGTGGCGCAGTGGCTAATGGGTCGCACTTCAAAGCGACGGCTGCGTAAGAGGTCCCGGGTTCGGACCCCGGGTCGGGCCAATAAATGTGTACCTAAGTTTTTGCAAGAATTGGTCCTGAGCCTAATTCCTCTCTGGTCGTGTTACGCTGGTGTCCCATCGGAATATGAGGGTAAAGGAATAGAGAGTGCACTTGTGTTTGCGTAAACACTTGAGCACTATAATAATATATCCTGCGTACGAAGCTGATCATTGAAATTGGCCGCCGTAGCCGTTATCGGTTGGATATTATTTATAACAAAGAAATACTCACTACATTTAAAAATGCTATAATAATATCACCTATTTTTAAAGGTATAAACTTCATTGATTTACGTGATTCAATCTAAAGAAATTTCTTCCGTGCTTTTCTGCAGGACAACCTTCGCGGCGCTGACTCTTAAATACGTAAAAGCATGCTACACACTTAGCCCGCGCAACACCCACAAACTCCATAATCTTCGCATGATTCGAGGTTCAGCGCGTAATTCACAGGCTAAGTGTGGAGCGTATCTTAAAGTAAAACAGCAATAACAAAACGCAAACTGTCAGATGCGGGCGCAAATGTCAAACACATAAGTCATATTCTGCGACAAATTATCTCGATATTCTACTTTAATTAGTTAAATATATTTACATTGCTTATCACCGCTGTGTTTGTAAGAGTACCCCAAACATATTCGTGTCAAATATTACGTATTTTAGGCGCAAACCGCAGCGCCATGTTAGTCCAAATGTTCTGCCCCCGGGGGACCAGGCCATTTTATCAATACAAGCGTTTATTTCTCTGTTGAATGTATTTTCGATTAAGAGTGACGTGTTAAGTGCATTAGAGGATTTACGTGGATACGCGATAGCCCCTGAAGGTAAGGTTTTAAAAATATGGTAATGATTTTTTTTTACAATGATAACATTGCGAATTTTGTTGACAATTTCACACAAATAAAGTAAAATAACATTATTATTACTAAAATTAACACCTTTAAGTGTTATCAATATTATTCTCAGTGTTAAATTCATTCATTTTCTTACTCTTAATAAAAAACTCGCTTATCTAGTCTCGGCAATACTAGAAACATATTCAAATCCCGGGTTCACTTGGACCATGATCCAGGATTCGGGGAGTCTGGTAATTAATATGAAGCGACAGCCGTCTGACCTTCGCAACAGGGAAACCAGATCAACTGGATCATGGTTACACATTCTGTATCATTATCTCAAATCCGAATGATGTTTTCACTCCCCGCTGAGCAATGGTAGAAATGTGCAAATAGATTCGAAAAGCTCAGATGCGAAACACACACCCCGTAAGGAGGATGTGTTCTTATCCACTGAGCTACCATCGCTCTTCAAATCCTGCCAGAACATGGTGATGGAATTTTGCCAACTTCAAAAAAGGAGGAAGTTCTATAGTTGACTCTATGTCTGCGTTCTTTAATATCAAGTGTGTTATTTACTTAAGATATAAATATAAATTGCTGTAGCTAAATTTTCATAATTCAGATATTTTACTATCCATCAAATACTTATTTTAATATGAAATAGTGGATAACAAGATTCATACAAACACGAGGCAGAAACTCCACAAAAATAGTTAACTGTGTTTTATATGAGTAAGTGACGGTACTGGTGGCCCAATCCAGTAGCAAAAGGGGTTTCATAGGTTGGCAGCCCACTTGTATCTTCAATGGTGTTGTGGGTGTCCATGGACCGGGGCAATGGCTTACCGTCAGGTGATCCGTCTGCTCGTTTGTCACCTATCACATAAAAAAACCTAAATTAATTTAAGTCCTTTCCGATGAAGTCAATTCCCTAATTTCTCTCTATGATATTTCGTGAGGGCCCATGTTTCGCAACCATAGGAGATGCATGGAAGGATGCACATATTAAAGAAGACAAGTAAACACAAGTTATATGGAAAATTATGATAAAAATATTGGGAATTCGCTTGTAGATTTTTTGGCTATAAACGGACTTCATCAATTTAATAATATTCCCAATAAATCTGGACGCACCCTAGACCTAGCATTATGTAATATAGAAAGCGCTTATGTATCACAACCTTTAGATTTACTAAGTAAGTTAGATGATCACCACCCAAGTATTTTGTTAAGTATTCCTATTTCCATCGAAGTTGTTCATGGAATTTTGCCCAAGGAAAGAACAGATCTTAATTTTTATAAAGCAGACTATGACACAATTAAGTCGGAGCTTTCGAATGTTGATTGGACTAATACTCTCGAAAATCTAGATGTAAACCAAGCAGTATCGACTTTTTATAATATACTATTTAATGTCATTGAGAAATTTGTACCCAAACGCCAATCTCGATCTAACAAATATCCAAGCTGGTTTAGTAAACAATTAATAAAGCTGTTAAAAGAGAAGAATGGAATCAGAAAGAGATTTCGTAGATTTAATAATCCCCGTGACGAAATTGAATTTAAGCTACTCCGTGAACGCTGCCATAAACTTATGAATATCTGTAAAAATAACTATAAACAAAACATGGAATCAAATATTAATAAAAACCCTAAATTGTTTTAGAAGTATATAAAAGATAAGCGTAATGGACGTACATCTATCCCAAATGTCATGAAAAAAAAAGACAACACTGCTTCTTCAGGCCCCGACATCGTAAATTTATTTGCAGAACAATTCTCCTCTGTCTATAGCTATTCTTGTAACTCTGAACCCCCAAGCACTAGTTCAATGACTAGTAATTCTATTGCTAAGCTCAAGTTTACAGAGACAGACGTTCTGAAAACTATTAAACGACTTAATATACATAAAGGGTCTGGCCCGGACAACATCCCGCCATTATTTGTACAACGATGTGGTCGTTCACTCGCAGTGCCTTTAATGATCTTATTTAATAACTCTCTAAGCCAAGGAATTTTCCCAGATGAGTGGAAGCGAGCAAGAATTGTGCCAATTCACAAGAAAGACGATCAATGCCTTGTGAAAAATTACCGACCTATCTCCATTTTATCGTGTTTTTCCAAGATCTTTGAGTCTCTAGTTTACCCCCATATTTACAGCCTTGTAGACAGCAGTATATCAATATTTCAACACGGATTCAGAAGTGGAAAATCAGTAGACACAAACCTGGCAGCCATGATTTCCAATATTTCGATGGAGGTCGATGCAGGCAAGCAGGTTGACACAATATACACTGACTTTAGCAGCGCATTTGATAAAGTGAGTCATCCTATCCTGTTGTCGAAATTAAAAGTCTTTGGTATTGGAGGGTCTTTGCTCGCCTGGTTTAACTCATATTTAGCAAAAAGACCTCAGGTAGTGTCCGTGGCAGGATATGACTCAAAACCCTATTATGCTCAATCTGGTGTACCTCAAGGATCGCACCTGGGTCCTATTCTGTTTCTTATCTTCATTAATGATATTACCACATACATAAAACACAGCAATATTTCTCTCTTTGCCGATGACTTAAAAATATACCGAACTATAAACGATGCGTCGGATGTAGGGCGTCTGCAGGCTGATCTCGATAAAGTTGGGCTTTGGTGCATAAATAATGACATGACTATGAATTTAGATAAATGTTTTCACATAAGTTTTACAAAAAAAATCAATATTACTAATTCAACGTACTCACTAGACGGAAAAGTTATATCTAAGGTTGACAGAGTACGTGATCTTGGTGTTATTATAGACAATAGGTTGAAATTTAACTTTCACATCGACGCCATTGTTAAAAAATCTGCTCAAATGCTCGGTTTTCTGAAACGAAACTTACACGGCTTTCGACTAAGGGAAACCAGAATGATCCTTTACAATAGCCTTGTCCGTAGCCGGTTGGAGTTTGCATCAGTGACTTGGAACCCGGTGTATGCTAACTCTTCACAAAGAATAGAAACCATCCAGCGAGCTTTCACAAGACACCTTGCCTACGTCTCACCTGGCATATACCACAAAGTCCCATATCAAATGCGACTGTCCTTCTTTGGCATGTCATCGCTCAAAAACCGTCGCACGGTCTCAGATTTGTTGTTTCTGCATAAAGTGCTTAATAATAAAATCTCTTGTCCCGACCTGCTAGCTTCTATCAGCCTGACTGTTCCTCGTCGATGTCCTCGAAGGCCCTTAATTAAAACGTTCACCTTACCTCCCTATAGAACCAACCTCGGTCTCCATCATCCCTTGGCTAGGGTTTGCAATACCTACAACGGCTTAAACGAGAAATTGGCGGATTTGGATATCTTTAATACATCTGAAAATGTTTTCAAAAAATCTATATCGAAACTGCTTGGTCCCATAATAACTTAATTAGAAAAAAAAAATCCCTATGTATAATAGTAATTCTGTAAAATTAATTGATTATTTACTCTCAAAATTTCAATTTCCCCTATGTTGCTAACTTTTCTATAAGAATGTTGTGAATACTTGTAAAGGCTTACATATATATCCCTAATTGTTATGTGCTACTATGTAAACGTTTGTATGTAAAGCTGTAAGTATTCCTAATAAATAAATAAATAAATAAATAAAGATTGCTGCTTTCGAAACTATACAACTCTGTTTTTTATATTTTCAGGTACAAAATGGCGGAAGAAACACCCAGCCTGGAGGAAGTGGAAATTCAGGTATTATGACATCTAACCGGGTCATGGATCATGGTTGACACATTCAAATTTTAATAATAATATTTTTTACAACATCACATACTTGGACACCCAGAACATTACAAACAGACATGTTCATGCACAAAAATGTTCGTACTGTGTGGAGATCAAAGCCCCAACTCTTGTACCATGGCAATTACATTGCGGAAGTGTTTCATCTTTTCGGATTACTTATAAACGTAGCCGCTGGCTGCAGGAGTTACCGCTTTATAAATAGTATAGATAATATGCCCTGTTGGTCTATTGGTTTAAGTACCGGACCGTGATCTCGGGGTCCTGGGTTCCATTCCCGGGTTGAATAAAAGTATATTTCAAATTTTTCGAACTTAGCTTGCGTTTATGATGAATCCGTATTTGGCAAGCGTGGTTATTAAGGTTAATCCCATCATAGTAGCGGTGACTTGATTTCTATGTAGAGGCTTTTGCCCTGCATTGGGACAGTATATAGGCTGAAACTTAGTTTTACACTGGTCACCAGGTCCCGATACCGCTGCCGGACCCGTCGCAGAGGACGTCACTGGCGGAGCAACACACGGAGAAGAAGGTGATGAAGTACATCAGCGTGAACAGCGAGATCCTCACGGACGAGCAGCGAGAGATGTACGAGTCCGTGCTGTCCACGTGGAAGCCGGTCATGTTCCCGAAGCGGATGAAGAGGTGAGTGAGTGACACGCACTAGCTGCCTCGCTCTCGCACACACAAGTTGTTTCTCTATCTGTCTCACATAAACTAGTTCTCTCTCTCTCTCACACACGCTAGCTGTCTCTCTTTCACTCACACACAAACACTAGTTGTCTCTCTCGCACTCACTAGCTGTCTCTTTCTCACACTCACTAGTTGTCTCTCTCTCTCTCTCTCGCGCACACACACACCAGCTCTCTCTCTCTAGACGGAGGAGGTGATGAAGTACATCAGCGTGAACACAGCGAGATCCTCATGGACGAGCAGCGGGAGATGTACGAGTCCGTGCTGTCCACGTGGAAACCGGTCATGTTCCCGAAACGCATGAAGAGGTGAGCGAGTGACACGCACTAGCTGCCTCCCTCTCGCACACACACCAGCTCTCTCTCTAGACGCAGAAGGTGATGGAGCTCATTAGAGGGACCAGCGAGATCCTCACGGACGAGCATCCTCACGGACGAGCAGCGGGAGATGTACGAATCCATGCTGTCCACGTGGAAGCTGGGCATGTTTTCGAAGATGAAGAGGTGGATGCGCACACACTGGCTACCTCCCTCTCGCACGCACTAGTTCTATTTCTCTCTGTCTCTCTCTCTTTCTCACACACGCTAGCTGTCTCTCTCTCACAAACACTAGTTGTCTCTCTCTCCCTCTCTCTCTCTCTCTCTCTGACACACACACACAATAGTTGTCTCTCTCTCACGCACTTACACACCAGTAATCTCTCTCTCAAACACACACAAGTTATCTCACTCTCTCACACACACACAAGTTATCTCTCTCTCTCTCACAAATACTAGTTGTCTCTCGCTCTCTCTCACACACACACACTAGTTGTCCTTCTTACTCACACTAGCTGTCTCTCTCTCACACACACTAGTTGTCTCTCTCACACCATCATATGAAATAAAAAAAAACATTAACAACAGTCCAAAGAGCACCAAGGAAAGGGAGGCAAACGAACCCAAATGGTCTCGCACACTACGGATCCAGAGGAATTTCCTCCCGCGAACGCACCGGCTGTAGAATGAGCTGCCATAGTACCCTTACCATGAGTTTGGGAAAATGTTCTCGCTATCGAAAACTATCGCTTTGTCCCTTTCGTTATGGTGCATGTGAAAGTGACAGAGCAATAGTTTTGGATAGCGAGGATAGTATTTCAAACTCATGGTAAGGCCTTTGAGGTTTTTCCCGGGGGAATACACCATGAGGTTCTTCAAAAAAGGAGTGTTAAAGTTTTTAAGGGGTCGGCAGCGCGTATGCAGGTCCTCTGGAGTTGCAAACGTCCATCATCACTGTCAGCCCATTTAAGTCCCCACTGCTGGGGCACGGGCCTCCCTCAATCACATGAGGGGTGATTGCCATACTCACCATGCTTGGCAGACGGGTTGGCGAGGGTTTTGATATAAATGCAGAGTTTTCCTTCTCTGGATGCTGATGATCACGCCAGCAGCTTTACATTAGTCGCCTTTTATGACACCTCGGTAAGAGTGAGGGTGGCCTATTCTAATCTGCCGGGGACCACACGGCAAACGTCCATAGGCTGCGGTAATCGCTTACCATCAGGCAAACCGCACGCTTGTTTGCCAACGACGTAGTATAAAAAAAAAACGAGCAAGCGAGCCACCTTATGGTATGTGATCACCGCCGCCCATGGACATCAGCCACACCAGAAGAAAACGGAGATGCGTTGCCGGCCTTTTAGGAAGGTATAGGCTCGTTTCTTGAAGACCTCAATATCGTACCAGTTCGGAAACACCGCTGCGGGAAGTTGATTCCACAATGAACAGGTTAAAAAAAAGTAAAAGTATCAGCCTATATACTGTACCACTGCAGGGCAAAAGCCTCCATCATAGAAATCAAGTTATCGCTACTATGATGGGATTAGGCTGAATCACCACGCTTGAGTTTAATGAGGTGCGTGGCAAAAAATGACGGTTAAAACTGTGTTTAATGTGACGGGTAGGGCACCAATCGATTTTCATTTTTAGCTACTAAACCGGATCTATTTTAATCGATTTCGGGGTTACAACCTCTGGGCAAACACTTATACTATTTATTAAACAACCATGCACAAATGTTGTGTCCGTTCTTGTATGCGAGAAATTGATTCACGCCAAAAGGGGCCACTTTTGACGTCAACGATTAAAAAAAAACGCATCCAACATTTATTTATTTAAAACTTTATTGCACAAATTTTGATACAATAAGGCGAACTTAATGCCAAGAAGCATTCTCTACCAGTCAACCTTTGGGTCATGCAGAAAGTGCAGTGGTGCGGCGAAAGGAAATTTTGTAGTTACTAGTAAGGAAAAAAAGAAACACTAATATTAAATAACTACATTATATATACCTACATATATAAATATATTATTAATAAGTACATTATAAATAAATACAATATATAGCTGTAAACAAAAAAGTAAAATACATAAGAAAAAAATACTACATATAATATGTTATTTATATACATATAAGCAATTAAGTCATGCGGAAAGATTAATTTGTGCATAATTCATCATCATCATCAGCCCATTTAAGTCCCCACTGCTGGGGCACGGGCCTCCCTCAATCACATGAGGGGTAATTGCCATACTCACCACGCTTGGCAGACGGGTTGGCGAGGGTTTTGATATAAATGCAGAGTTTTCCTTCTCTGGGTGCTGATGACCATGCCAGCAGCTTTACCTTAGTCGCCTTTTACGACACCTCGGTAAGAGTGAGGGTGGCCTATTCTACTCTGCCGGGGACCACACGGCCAGATCCGGTTTAGTAGCTATAAATTAAAATCGATAGGCGTCGCTAGTGTGCCCTACCGGTCACCCTAATGTTTCCGCTTCCAGGTACATCTGCACGAAATGCAACAAGGAGTTCAAGAACTACCAGAACCTGTACCTCCACACGACGCGCGTGCACTCGTCCGAGGAGTCGGCGGTGATGTGCGCCGTGTGCGACAAGTCGTTCAAGAACAAGCACTACCTGTACATGCACCGCATGAACAAGCATTACTCCGAACACGAGGTGCGTACCGAGGTAAATACCCAGCCCAGCCTCTCGTACGTTCACTGTACAGTGGCGGACACATCAAGCTATAAAAAACTGTCAAATTTCTTCATTCGATTATACACCTTATATTGTTACACATTGAGTTCGAAATCGATTGAGGAAATTTGACAGTTTTGTATAGCTTGACCTGTCCGCCACTGTACATTTGTTTCGTGGAACAGACATAGTGTGGTGTGTAAGAGACAACTAGAGTGTGCGAGAGAGACAGCTTGTGTGTTAGAGACAGAGAGGCAGTTTGTGTGTGTATGAGAGGCAGCTAGTGTGTGTGAGAGAGAGAGACAACTAGAGTGTGTGAGAGAGACAGCTAGTGTGTTAGAGCGAGAAAGAGAGACAGCAAGTGAGTGCGAGAGAGAGGCAGTTCCTGTGTGTGAGAGAGAGACAGCTAGAGTGTGTGTAAGAGAGAGAGAGAGAGAGAGCAAGTGTTTGAGAGATAAGCATCTAGCTTGTGTGCGAGAGAGACAGCTAGTGTGTGCGCAAGAGAGAGGCAGCTAGTGTGTGTGTGAGAGGCAGCTAGTGTGTGGGAGATTGAGTCAGCTAGTGTGTGCGCAAGGGGGAGGCAGCTAGTGTGTGTGAGAGAGACTGCTGGAGTGTGTGCAAGAGAGAGGCAGCTAGTGTGTGTGTGAGAGGCAGCTAGTGTGTGGGAGATTGAGTCAGCTAGTGTGTGCGCAAGGGGGAGGCAGCTAGTGTGTGTGTGAGAGAGACTGCTGGAGTGTGTGCAAGAGAAAGGCAGCTAGTGTGTGTGAGAGAGACTGCTGGAGTGTGTGCAAGAGAGAGGCAGCTAGTGTGTGAAAGAGAGATACTGTTAGAGTGTGTGCAAGAGAGAAGCAGCTAGTGTGTGCGTGAGAGGCAGCTAGTGTGTGGGAGATTAAGTCAGCTAGTGTGTGCGCAAGGGGGAGGCAGCTAGTGTGTGTGTGTGTGAGAGACAGTAAGTGTGTGTGAGAGAGAAGCAGCTAGTGTGTGTGTGAGAGGCAGCTAGTGTGTCAGCTAGCGTGTTAGAGATAAAGAGAGACAGCAAGTGTGTGTGAGAGAGAGGCAGCTAGTGTTTGTGTGTGACAGACAGTTATTTACCGTGTTAAAGAGAGAGAGAGAGAGACATCCCATCATCGGATCCAGATATCCTCATCATGGTACCATTCCGGGACTATTTGAAGTCGCTTAAAAATGGTTCCGTTTTCCAGAAATGCTACTGCCAGTTCTGCCTGCAAGAGTTCCGCACGCGGAGAGCTCTACACATGCACGTGAAGCGGATCCACCCCAACACGCTGCCCGAGATCAAGTGTCCCGAATGCGGGAAAGAGTTCGCCGTGCCGTATAAACTGAGGTAAATCGAATAGTCAGGACTCATACACGTTCTCTCTCTTTCACACGCAATAACTCTCTCTCTCTCACGCTAGCTCTGCTACTCCCTCATTCTCACCCATTAGTTATCTCTCTCCCACCCAATAGCTCTCTCTCTTTTTCACACCCATTCGGTATCTCTCGTTCTAACCTGTTAACTCTCTCTCTTTCTCAACCATTAGCTCTCTCCCTCTCACATCCATTAGTTCTCTCTCTTTCTCAACCATTATCTCTCTCTCTCTCTCTCTCTCTTATCATCTCTCTCACAACTAACTGGCTATCTATTTCAAGGCAAATAGGTAGTGTATGAGAGAGACAGCTAATGTTTGAGAGGAAAATACTAGCTGTCTCTCTCCTATACTACCTACCTCTCTGTCACACACTAACTAGCTCTTTTTCTCTTTCACTACTTATATCTCACACACTAGCTCGCTCTATTTCACACTTTCGTTCATTCTCTCTCGCACACTACCTATCTCTCTATCACTCACGACCTATTTTCTGCCTATTTGTTTTATATTAAAAACTAAATTAATTATTATGAAAATTTTACAGAAACACAGCTTGTGTTGTCTGTGTACACAATGTCTTAAAGAAAATCAAAATATAATCAAGTTTCATTTATAATTTTTGGTATTCGCAAATGCCCATAATTTTCTTATTAATTTGAAACACCTATCTTGCTGATATTTTTTAAACTCTCGAACTCGACTCTTATTAACGCGTTCAGTAGTCTAATTGTTAGAACATTCACCCGGATTGTGGAAGGTGTGGGTTCGCCTGAAAAGAGATGAAAAAACTATTGATTTAGCAGTCTCATCTTAACTGGTGGTCAAATATTTGTAATAATATTTCCACTGGATATTATAAATATACCTACAATATTGATGAGACTATCGATAATTCATGTTGAATCAAGCACTTACAAGTTTCGTTGGCTTATTAACGCGTTCAGTGGTCTAATTGGTAGAACACGAGATGAAAATTTTAAGTGTGTTATTTACCTATCTTGCTGTTTCTACTAGCATGTAAGAGTCGCGAATGGCACGACAGAGATAGCAATAGGTCTGAGGAACGGCGAAGCTCGCCGCGAATTGCATTTGAACTACGCTCAGTCGCACTCTTAATATACTTGTCTCTATTTATTGTTTATGGTTGCAGGTATCACATAGACGCGTGCCACCGGCCGGACAAGGACAAATACAAGTGCCACGTGTGCGAGAAGCTTTACAAGAGCCACCTGAACCTCAACCGGTGAGCTAGCCCTCTCTCTCCTTGTTTGTCTCCCTCTCTCTCTTTGTATGTCTCCCTCTCTGTCTTTGTTGTCTCCCTCTCTCTCTTTGTTTGTCTCCCTCTCTCTCATTGTTTGTCTCCCTCTCTATCTTTGTTTGTCTCCCTCTCTCTCATTGTTTGTCTCCCTTTCTCTCTTTGTTTGCCTCCCTCTCTGTCTTTGTTTGTCTCCCTATCTCTCCTTGTTTGTCTCCCTCTCTCTTTTGTTTGTCTCCCTCTCTCCTTGATTGTCTACCTCTCTCTCCTTGTTTGTCTCCCTCTCTATCTTTGTTTGTCTCCCCTCTCTCATTGTTTATCTCGCTTTCTCCTCTTTGTTTGTCTCCTCTCTCTCTTGTTTGTCTCCCGTCTCCCTTTCCTCTCTTTGTTTGCCTCCCTCTCTGTCTTTGTTTGTCTCCCTATCTCTCCTTGTTTGTCTCCCTCTCTCTTTTTGTTTGTCTCCCTCTCTCCTTGATTGTCTACCTCTCTCTCCTTGTTTGTCTCCCTCTCTATCTTTGTTTGTCTCCCTCTCTCTCATTGTTTATCTCTCTTTCTCTCTTTGTTTGTCTCCCTCTCTCTTCTTGTTTGTCTCCCTCTCTCTCCTTGTTTGTCTCCCTCTCTCTCTGTTTGTCTCCCTCTCTCTCTTTTTTTGTCTCCATCTCTCTCTTTGTTTGTATCCCTCTCTCTCTCTCCTTGTTTGTCTCCCTCTCTCTCCTTGTTTGTCTCCCTCTCTCTCCTTGTTTGTCTCTCTCTCTCTCTCTTTGTTTGTCTCCCTCTCTCTCTTTGTCTCTTTCACCCACAAGTTGCTGCCCTCTTGTACTTAAAAATAAGGGAAAGTAATCGAACTAAGTATACAGGGTGCATCTGTACATGCAACCATTCTGAACATTTTTTTTCTGACTTTTAAAAATTCGATATGGACTCCGTTTAGAATTCTGAACCAGGTGGTGAGAACTGTGTAAATGTGCAAAAATAAACGATTTTTCTTTCTTTCTTTCTTTCTCTCCTTGTTTGTCTCCCTCTCTCCTTGATTGTCTCCCTCTCTCTCCTTGATTGTCTCCCTCTCTCTCCTTGTTTGTCTCCCTCTCTCTCTTTCTGTCTCCCTCTCTCTTTCTGTCTCCCTCTCTCTTTGTTTGTCTCCCTATCTCTCCTTGTTTGTCTCCCTATCTCTCCTTGTTTGTCTCCCTCTCTCTCTTTGTTTGTCTTCCTCTCTCCTTGATTGTCTCCCTGTTTCTCTCCTTGTTTCTCTATCTCTCTTTGTTTGTCTCCCTCTCTCTGTTTGTCTCCCTCTCTCCTGGTTTGTCTCCCTCTCTCTCTTTGTTTGTCTCCCTCTCTCTCCTTGTTTGTCTCCCTCTCTCTCTTTGTTTGTCTCCCTCTCTCTCCTTGTTTGTTTCCCTCTCTCTCTTTGTTTGTCTCCCTCTCTCTCCTTGTTTGTCTCCCTCTCTCTCCTTGTTTGTCTCCCTCTCTCTCTCTTTGTTTGTCTCCCTCTCTCTCCTTGTTTGTCTCCCTCTCTTTCTTTGTCTCTTTCACCCACAAGCTGCTGCCCTCTTGTACTTAAAAATAAGGGAAAGTAATCTAACTAAGTATACAGGGTGCATCTGTACATGCAACCATTCTGAACATTTTTTTTCTGACTTTTAAAAGTTCGATATGGACTCCGTTTAGAATTCTAAACCAGGCGGTAAACATTTAGGCATGCGTAAGTTCATTATAGTTCATTAAGTATCTGAAGGTGAATAGGACAGTCCTATTTTGACATTAAAAGTGAGACGCTCCTAAACGATATTTCTAAGAATCGAGAATATTTTCTTGAGAAATCGAATCGTGTTTTTATTTACCCTGGGAGAGCCAAGCTTCGGCATGAATGGGCCGGCTCGACCGGAGTGATACCACGGCCTCACAAAAAACCGGCGTGAAGCAGCAATGTGCTGTGTTTCGCTGCGTGAGTGAGGGTACTGGAGGCCAAATCGGGGGGGGATAGGGGGGGTTTAAAGGTTGGCAGCGCACTTGTGACTCCACTGGTGTCGCGGGTGTCCATGGGCGGCGGCAATTGCTTACCATCAGGTGATCCGTCTGTTCGTCTTCCTACCTATAACATGAAAAAAAAATTTTTTTTTAATTTTTATCAACATTTTATCTATGAATTTGAACTATCTGGGTATGGAATACAATATGTGAATATTCTTAGTGGTACACACGCTTAAATCACAAATAATTAAATAATACATGCATCTTATTCATCTGAAAAATAAAAACTCTCGCTTGAAGTGTCGAAACTACCTTCGTCACCAAAAGAAATTACTAGTCCTTGGTCCCTAATGCAATCTATGCAGACGATGCGATGGTAAGATGGTCGCCATACCTATTACTGATTTATTGAGATTGTTTGTGTCAATCTCTATGAGCAAAAAACGCGATTAAGGTGACGGGTAGGGCATACTAGCGACGCTAATCGATTTTAATTTCTAGCTACTAAACCGGATCTATTTTAAACAATTTCGGGGTTACAACCTCTCGGCAAACACTTATACTATTTATAAAAATATCTATAATTAAGACGGGAATTAACACGATATTTATTATGTGATACAACATTGTGTACTCACATATTTTACTCGACGTTTCGGCTACGTTACAGCAGCCGTGGGCATGAGCCTACAACTCGTGGCCACGACTGCTGTAACGTTATTTAGAGTAGCATATACTTAAGTATTTTTAGTTTTTTAAGTTAGAGACTCGTGATAGCGCAGACAAGGTATGCAAGGTTTTGACTGACCGGATGGCGCAATTGGTAGTGACCCTGCCTCTTACGCCAAAGGTCGTGGGTTCGATCCCCACCCTGGACAAACATACGATGAACACTTGTGTTTGTTCGGTGTCTGGGTGTAATATATGTATTTAAGTATACACGAAGACTTTTAATAGGTGATCAGGACCTACTGATTCCGACTAGGTGGATGATGGCCATTGCTATAGTAATAGAAGTTACATGTTTTCTTTTTGTTTAGGTTTTATTTTAAATTTTATTAGATATCTAAATTTAATTGGAATGTATGGTCTTCCTACATTTTTAAGAAGTGAAGAAGATACGTCATCAATCATTGTTGATACTTTTTCTTTAATTTGTTTTATTTGACGTTGTCTGCCATTTAGAATAGAAAATAGAAAATTGACAGTTTTCTACCAATAAAATGAAAAATTTTAAATCTCTAATGAGGTTTGTTATCATCACTGTACCTGTACTTATGAAGAGGTTTTATTTGTAACAAGGAGGAGTAGGATGACCTTATTCATAGTTATCAACTTAAAGTCCCAGACAAGAAAAAAAAAATGGAACGCTGACATGTAACTACTATTACTATAGCAATGGCCATCATCCACCTAGTCGGAATCAGTAGGTCCTGATCACCGATTAAAAGTCTTCGTGTATATTTGCTTAAGCTACTTAGTACGGAATCAGGTCAACGTATGAGATGTTGAGAGATAATTAAATAGCTTTGCGGGTCTACTGAACTTTAATGTACCTAAATGTTGTTTGTTTAATAAATAAATAAAAAATATAACGAGTCGCACGTGGCCGCAGCCACTTACAGTTCCAGCACGGGCAAGTGCAGCGGCACAAGTGCGTGTTCTGCGACATGACGTTCAAGTCGCGGCACCACATGAAGCGCCACATCCTCAACATCCACCCGCCGCTCGAGTCCAAGGTCAGCTGCCCCGAGTGCCTCAAG